>JACDJE010000165.1:3648617-4173167 GCA_016647715.1 Pavo muticus | reverse complement strand
ACTCCAGAAGGAGCGATCTCCAGGAAGAGATCCTTCCTTCGTGGAAGTCAGCCCTTAAATGGGGTCTAGGAGAGGTGGAGCCTGGCTCCACCCCTTCCAGGCACACAGGTGAATTGCTTTCACCTGTGCTCCCATGGCTGACTCAGTGCTTGCCTCAGGTGGTCAATCAGAGGTTCAGGCCATGATTCAACAGTTCCCATACAATGGCAAAAGACATTTCATTCAAGTTCAATACAGCCTTTGACAGAGAGATGCTACAGAGGCAGCCTAGGCCCCATAGCACTTCGTGGAGAAGTTAATAAAGCTGAAGTTAATAAGGCAGCTGAAGAGTAGCACCAAAGTGATCTAATATTGCCCACAATTACTCGAAAGTCAGGGAGCCAAATTCTTCTTCGTAGGGCCAGGCAATATCACAACAGATAATGGCCACAAATTCTATCTTTGGAAGGTTCAGATAGAATATTGTTTTTTAAAAGTATCACAAGAATGGTAGTGGAAAATTGGTACAGGTTAAACAGAGAGGTTGTGAAATTTCTATCCTTACTCAAGATTTTGCCAAACAAAGATGTAGCTGACTTGATCCACTGTGGGTGATGATCTTGCTCTCAATGGGAATTTGGACTAGAAAACTCCTCATGACCCTCTAGACATGATGACCCCAGACAAGCTAATAAAGAGCTGTTCACAGCTTAGTGGTCCAGCACAGCTGTACAAGTTCAATACCTGAGGTACAAATCTATATGTATGCCAGTAGCATTTCCACTGCTCAATGAAAATAAGAACTGTCACAGAGGGAAGTTCTGCATGGCTTCAATGGCAACCAAAGAGGCAGTGTATTATAATTGATAGAGATGGCTGTGTGCAACTGAGTTTGAATTAGCTTTACAGTCTGAGAGCCCTTCAGATCCTTCCATCAATAAATGAGTTAACCTGAGCAAACAATCCAAGATGAGTCAATCAGACTCATCGGTAAGAAAGACAGAAACCTGACTCATCTGATCCAAGCAGGCATTGCTGCAAAAACCCTCACGAAAATCCCCAGAGCCAGAGAAATCAAACAGGAGACATTTCAGTGGTAATCGTCCTTGACCAACAGAAAATTAAGGTATTTATTACATGCATTTAATAATGAGACTGGAAAATTTCGAGATCTCCAAAACAACAGGAAATGCATATCAAGAGGCTCAAAATGCAAACAAGTCAACTTTCTCCATTTTTGTGTGCTGGACATTAGAAAAGACTTTTCAGTGACAGCAGTTATCTGCTCCATTCTGCTCCAGACCTCCAGAGATCATCGAGTCCAACCCCCCTGCCAAAGCAGGTTCCCTACACCAGGTCGCACAGGTGGGCGTCCAGGCGGGTCTTGAATATCTCCAGAGAAGGAGACTCCACAACCTCCCTGGGCAGCCTGTTCCAGTGCTCCGTCACCTCACCGTAAAGAAGTTCTTGCGCACATTTGTGCGGAACTTCCTATGCTCTAGTTTCTGGCCGTTTCTCCTTGTCCTGTCTCCACACACTGCTGAAAAGCGTCTGGCCTTGCCACTTTGCTCCCCACACCTTAGATATTTATAGACCTGGATCAGGTCCCCTCTCAGTCTTCTTTTCTCAAGGCTAAACAGACCCAGTTCACGTAGCCTTTCTTCATAGGGGAGATGCTCCAGGCCCTCCACCATCTTTGTGGCCCTCTGCTGGACTCTTTCCAAGAGTCTTTTTCGTACTGGGGAGCCCAGAACTGGACACAATACTCCAGATGAGGCCTTACCAGGGCAGAGTAAATGGGGAGGATCACCTCCCTCGACCTGCTGACCAAGCTCTTTTTAATGCACCCTAGAATGGCATTGGCCTTTTTGGCCACGAGGGCACACTGCTGGCTCATCCTGAAGCTCCATGAGAGATAATCAGCTGGAGAAGTGCTTAAATCCCAACACAGACTTCATGAAGGACATATGCATCTATGTGCATGTATCTACAGTTGCCATTCCAGTCTCTACACATATCACTAATGCAATAACACTACACTTTCTGAATGCCCCAAGAGCACTGTCACTCTCTCCAATGTATTTGCAATCCCTCCTCATGTAACAGCATTGTGAAGGAGTATCAAGCTATTCAGTATCTTCATGGTCAGGTTTACTTTTGATTACTCTTAGTGTGCCCTGCATTGTGCCAGCATTGACAGATTTTGCTTATCAATGAGAAATGCAATTACTACTTCTAAGAATTTTTTTTCTGAACATAACAGCAATGATCAGTATTTTTAAGAACACCTTGTTAATAAAAGAAAGCTGGACTTAGGAAAAAGCAGGTAAAGGATCGGTGTTGAGTTCAGAGGATGCTACAGGAGCTTCTGTGGAGGATTTAAGGAACAGCAAAACAATGAAAGAGTCCTACTGACTGCTTGACTACATTCACGTGCCACTCAGAGTGCACCTCCTCCCATCAGAGATCAATTTGGGAGACCAGTAGCAAAAAGTATTTCACTAATTACAGCCTTGAAGTAGATGTTTGAAGCAGAGCAGTGGGTTACCAGGGCAGCAGCTGGTTGCCTGAGTAACCTCTGCATAATCACTTACTGCAGAGCTATAATTTTCTTTCAGAATATGGCTGCTGTATTTAGATATCTGCATCTATATTGAACTTGATCACCCACAGAGGTTTAACAGGATGCAAGCATATGACACATGTGGTGGGAAAAAACAGATCCGTACAAACATACTGTACAAACAATAATTTGTATAAAAAGTCTCTTTGGGCATCACTTGAGAGAAGACCTGAGAATAACACAAAGTTCCCACTGCCCTTTTCAGAAAAGCTAACAATATGAACAAATCATAGTCCTGTTCTCTTCCTTGCAGACAGGTAAAGTAGGTTCTTGGTGAGATACCAAATAGTATTATTTTTGTTTCTTCCTCTAGAGAAGTACTCTGTATAAGCTTGAGGCAAGTCATCAACTAGAGGGCAAAGATTTTTGCAGAAGGGAAAACAAACCATTTACCTTAGAAGAAAATTTGAGATGAACCTCGGCTTCATCAGCGAGACTCTTCTTCAGCTGAGCCCAAGCCTCTCCCAGTGTGCTGAAAAAACACAGCGTAGCAATGATCAGTGCAGTTTTCTGAACATCCTTGCATTAAGATTCATCAGGCAGCTTCATATGACACAACAAACACCGACAGCAGAAATCTGCGAAGATAACTGGTCTCTGCGACCAAGGAACAATTAATCGCATTTGCACTGTATGTGGCAGTTCTCTGAAAAAAACTGTTCATAATCACCTCCAACTGGAGAGATTCCACAGTACCCTTAAGACACTCTGCTATCTTATCCTTAAAATTTTAAACACATATTTATCCAACATTTATTGTATTTTTTCTTTTTTTATAATTAAAATAGATCTTCAAAAGTGCATTTTTTCCTTTACCTCTCCTACTTTAAACGCTAGAGTCAGTGAGCAAATTATTCTAATTCTCTGTGCAGAAGCCGTTAAGTATTTGAAAAGTATCAGGTCCTTTCTCCCACCTTCTTTTTCTTTCAGACAAGTTATTTTCCAGACAATGTAATTTCAGGTACAGTCCTCTATACCACAGGTGTCCAACCTTCTCGTTTGCCTGGGCCACAGTGAGTGAAGATTGTCTTTGCCGCATACAAAATATACAGTATAGTTACTGTATATAAGTAACAATTTATTTTAATATTTTTCATTAAAACATAAGAAAGAGGGCAACAGAACTATAAGACCAGTAGAATATTTGACCTTGCTTTTGTGAACCTCATGCATCAGTCTGGTTTGATGGAAGTGGCTGAAATCTTAATGAGTTCTGAAGATGCCTATTGGAGATTTTATCTAATCTTACTGTTCCTGAAAACAGCTGTTCACAAATGCATGTACTGTCAAAAAAACTGTATCGGGGAGATTTAGATTGGATATGAGGAAAAAGTTCTTTACAACAAGGGTGGTGAGGCACTGGCACAGGCTGCCCACGGATGTGGTGGATGCCCAGTCCTTGGAGACATTCAAGGTGAGGCAGGACCAGGCTCGAGCACCTGATCTAGCTGTAGGTGTCTGTTCATTGCAGGAAAGTTGGACTAGATGACATCTAGAGGTCCCTTCCAACTCTAAAGATTCTATGATTTTCTACGATTCCAGTTTTCTACAATTATACAAAAGTGATTATATGAATAAGGTGCGATTGTGAAGTAAGAGATATCTTTCTCTGGAAAGACAGATCTTATAAAAGTCCAATAAAGAGTCGTGATCAAATCTGATATGTAAGCAAGGCTGCATATTTTTTGCTGTTCATAGGACTGTGAACAGTCATCAGCCAATGTATGAAAATGTATGAAATGATTTTTCATAACTTCAGCTTGCTGTAACTTAAGTTTCAGTTTGAACATCGTCATGGTTTGAAACGTAGCACAGATAAGTTGATTTCCACCATGAAGATACATGTTTGACTCATTTAAATGAGTAGTCCAGTCCACCAGAAAGCTGAATCTGTGAGCCATTCTTCATCTTCAAGTTCTGACACAAGTTTTCCTTCTGATTCCATAGATGATTTGGTTTCATTTCACAAATGATAAAATCCTTTTAGCATTTTACCCCGACACAGCCACCTTCCTTCAGAAGAGGAAATGACGCCACAATCAGCACCCGCACTTCTAAGGAAGTCTTGGGATTGGTAATGATTCAGTCCTCTGAACTTCATGAAATCCACAGCTTTCATGGTAATGTAAAGTGTACAACATGTGGTCTCAATCAGACTGTGTGTGTGTGGCAGGCCCCAGAGGTGGGTCAGCCCTGCACAATGCCCTCCCCTGCACAGAGTTCTGCTGTCACCTACAGTCTGCGCTTGAGCTGCATGCAACTGACTAATGAAAAATGCTGCTAAAAATCACACTATAACGTTAAGGGTTCATGATCTTCTGAGGCTGTATTACTAGCTGCCCAGGGTTGCATGTGGCCCACAGGTTGGACATGCCTTCATTAGACCCTCTCCAACAGCCTAGATTCCTCTTAATGTGTCATAACAAAAGCTACATCATCTTCCAGCTGCTAAACTGGTCACAGACAATCTTTCTTCTGCAGATCTCAATGCGATTGCTTTTTTAGACAACAGCATGAAGTTGTTAATGAATAAGCTTGTGATTCACTATTAACAGATCCTTCTCCCACAAACTGTTATGTAACTGTATCCTTCACATCCTTGTGGAAGCATAAAACCTGGTACTTTTTCCTTACTGAAATGAATTTCAATTTTTTTTTTTCAGCTCATTTCTCTTGTTTACCAAAATCACTCTGAAATGCAATCTTTTCTATAAATTTTATGTCAGCCCTCCTAGATTTGCCTCATCTCTGATTTCAATAAACCCATTCTTTCTTCTATCACAGATCATTAATGAATATATTGAAAAAAATCCAGACTTGAGACAAAGTTTGTGGACTCTCAATCCATAGCTACTCACACAGCTAAGTGGTAAGTATGATTTCTTACCTAGTTTTGAACATCAGCCTTTTGCCCATTTTTCTTGCCTGCCTACAAGAATCTCCCACTGTCAAAAGCTACACTAAATTAACAGCCATGATGCTGATTCCTTCTTCCACATGGCCTGTTATTCTCATACTGGAGGGATTTGGGTTGTTTGACATCATTGGTTCTGTATTCATCCACAATAATTGCTCATCACTTTGTTTTCCACTGAGTGGAAAAGCTTCTAGAAAGCTTGACTGCTTGTTCCATCACTTTCTCAAGGTTATATAAAGCTGACTGATCTACAATTTCACAGCTCCTCTCTCTCTCCTCCAACTCCTTGTCAAAGACAGTCATATTTACCCATTCCTAGTAGCATTAAAAATTCCCCATCATCTGTTATTTTAAAATAATGATCTGTAAACTTCTAACGTTGCTCCAGTGAGTTGAGTCCTCTCAAGCATGGTGGGAAAATAATAGTAATGTANATATATTTACAAAACAAGTGATGCTTAACATAACTGCTCACCACTTGCAGACCAATGTCCAGCCAGTCCCCAAGCAGTGGCTGACTCCCCTAGCCAACTCCCCACAGTTTTGTAGTGTTCACATGATGTCATTTGGTATGGAATATCCCTTCGGTCAGTTTAGGTCCTGCTTCTGTCCTCTCCCAGCTCCTTGTGCCCCCTAGGCCTCCCACTGGCAGGACATTGAGAGAAGCTGCCAACAACTAAAACACTGCTGTTATCAACACTGTTTTTCTCCTGAAGAAAAAGCACAGCATAATATCAGACTCTATGAAGAAAATCAACTCTGTCCCAGCTGAAACATAAGACATAAGTTTAGATGCTTAGAAAAATAACACAAGGCTGACCTCCTGTCTATTGGAAGCAGAGAAAACATCTTGTGAAGCTTCACTCCCAATAGAAACACATGTTAGAACTAGGGTGAGGACAGTCATTTGGGTAGATGGTGATAGCATAGGGGAGGGCAGTTTTAAACTAGGAGAGTGGAGACTGAAATTAGATATTAGGAAGAAATTCTTTATTATGAGGGTGGTGAGGCAATGGCACAGGCTGCCCAGAGAGGTCCCCCATCCTGGGGGATATTCAAGGCCAGGCTGGATGGGCCCTGGGCAGCCTGACCTAGTGGGTGACAACTAGCCCAAGTCAAGTGTTGGAGCTCAGTGAGCTTGGGTCCCTTGCAACCCAAGCCATTCTATGATTTCCAGCCTCAGATTTCAGTGCTTAGATGGTTTGCATTGGAATAGACAGCTAATTATTTTTAATTCTTCAGGAGTGGTATCTTTCCACTATTACTAAAGAGCTGTAGTCTAGTCAAAGTACACTGCTTATTATCTTCTTGATAATTTCTGAAGTGTTGCTGCTGTGGTTTGTTCTGCAGTCTTTGTTAAGGCAAAAAAGTACTGGTGCCAGAGACATCCCAATGCCAGGAAAATGAATAGCATTCCACTGTGTTCCTCAGCAAGGCCTCTTTGATCCTTCCCTTTCCAGCAGTGAACATGCTTTCAGCAGCACATTTATTCTATACATTCCTCCATATTCAAAGTAATTTAGTATGTATACATGCTAATCCCTAGGGGAAATACTGCTGGTCCCAACAAGGACAGCATTAAACACATCATTAGAAATGCAAGGTTTTATATAGGTATTGCTAAAAACCTACCATGAATATCTTCAAATTAAAAATATTCCACACCAATTCTGTCTTTACCAATACACTCAAAATGCTAAGCTAAATAAACCTCTACTGAGTGGAAGAGCTCAGGAAGAATGCCTGTATCTGTGTGGGAGGAATGACTTTAATGTTAGAAATTCTTGTCTTCTGCTAAAGCCACAGCAACGAACTTACCCTTCTTCCTGAGCAGCCAAGGAATTCTGAGACAGTTTGGACAGGTTCTTAGCATATTCCTCCTCAATCTTTATCCTACACACACACATAGAGAAAATAGAAAGACAGCAGTAAATCAGCATTAACCCAGAAACCCACACATAGTTTAAGGAAAATCTCTGTATTTTAAGGGATCTTGCCACAGGAATTTTCCTTTTAATCTTCAGTGGTTGGCAGTTTCAAGATCTCTTTCCCTTCCATATGCTAAAAATGCAGTAGCAAGAACACGGATACATGCAGGAAAGCAGATGCAATAAAGTTAGAAGAAAAAAACTACAGTTCTGGAGCCCAAATAACAAGGACAAAGTGTTTTCACAGTACAACATGAACTGCCTGAAAAATTGGGCTCGCTTGAGAAGTATATGTCTCAATGTGCTGCTAAACATTAAGTCACACATCCTTGAAGCAAAGATGAGGGGATGCAGCTATACTGAAAAATTCTGAGTAAGAGCGAGCAATGTGACATCATCAGCAATCAGGATACAGTCAACCACTGGAGGATTGTTTCCCACAAGAAGGAAGATGTGACCTGAGGAGAGTAAGGAAGAATTTAGAAAATCACCAACAGCAAGTGAGAAACTCCATCTGATTAAAGAGGAGGAAATCAAGTGGAGACATGGTATCAAGTATCCAGTACATAAATTGCTTCTCCATGTTTGCCATGGTCCCTGAATCTGGGGTGCTGGACTTCACTAGTGACATCAAATGCTTCCTAATTGCTGTTACAGATGACGAAGCTGATGAATACGTGGCAGAGGCTTCTGCAACCAATGTGCAGGAGGGCAGCCCATGCCTTTCACCTACCCACCCAGTGCTGAATCATGGTCCTGGTCCTTGCCTGCATTCACTCAGCAGCACCATTCCAGTAGCAGCTGAACTTGCCAGCATTGGAAGAGTGCAGCTGTTGGCAAAGGGTAGGAATGTAGGAACTGTAGGAATGGCCTCAGGGAGAAAAACCATTAAGGAAGGTGGTGGGGGTAAATTCTTACTGCACATCAGAGAGGGGAGGAACAGCTAGTGGTTCAGAGGTGACGTGAATCACGTTTGAAGCTGAACTCCAGCTCCCCTGATGATTTTCACCTAGCCAAACATTTGCAAAGTTCTCCTGACTAGGGAGGACAACTGCTTTGCTGATTTTCAAACAGGTTTGCTCAGTTTATCACCTCTGACAAAGAGCAGTGTGGCACCCAAGTGGAGCAGCTCCTGATTCTGTGCTAAGCTATACACAGTTAAAAGAAAAGTGAGACAGAAGGTGTGATATTTCTGGCATACCAGCTTGCAGTAGCTAGCTGAACACACACTGCTATGTGTGGTGCATTCAAGATAAAGGGGTCCTTCTGACTAGCTAAGATACACCTAATATTCTGGGCTGATGAAGATATGGCGTGGATGTTACTCTGAGATGCAGCTGGCTGAGACCAAGGTGATACCCAGCTCTTCGCAGCAGTACAGCAGAGCGCAACTACCAACCTCATCCAGCACAGTGAGCTTTCTTTCTCTCCATCCTCTGAATACAAAACCAGCCAGCCCAAGGCCAATTCTACAAGAACACTACTCAGAAATCACCTCTGCCACAAAGAGGTGTCAGTTCAGTTTTTGTCAACAATCAAGTTGCTGACTGTCCACATCTTGGTCCCCATTTGTAGGTCACTGGTCTGACTGCAGAACCAGCGGAATGAGCCAGGGCCACCAGTAGCATCGTGCTAATTCAGCCTCAACGCCTCGTCTTCCCTCACGCACAACACTATCTGCTAGCACTTTTCGCACATCAATTTAGAACATATGACAAAAGAAAGCATACTTATATGGCTAATTTTGCATCAAACCATAGAATGGTTTGGATTGGAAAAGCCCTTAAAAGACCACCAGATCAATCAACTGGGGCTAGTGGGAGGTGTTCCTGCCTATAACAGGGGGTTGGAACTTGTACTATCCAATACAGCCTGACTCTGAACACCTCTGGGGGCAAGGCATCCAGTTTCCCTTGTGCCACTGCCTCATCATCCTCTGTAAAGAATTTCTTCCTACTATCTAATCTAAATCCACCCTCTTGTAGTTCTAAGCCATTATCCCTTGTACTACTGCTATACTCCCTGATGAAGAGTCCCTCTCCAGCTTTTGTGTATGCCCACTTTAAGTGTTGGAAGGATTCACAGGAATGACCTAGTTTCCATGTCAGCTGATCCCTGAGCCTGGTTCCCAACAGCCCAGTTCTAACCAGCAGCTCACCTTCACTCCATGCCACCAACACAACTTCCTACACCCACTGTGCCAGGAATAATAAATCCTGTTACAATGTGCCAGAGAAAATCTGCAAGCAAGATGAATGGCATCTAGCTCCTAGCAAATGTGGGAACTATCTAGGAAATACCTTCTGTGGAGTCTGGAAAGGACAACAGCCCATAACTGAGAAAAGCAAAGCCTGCAGAAGTCCCATCAATTTCACTTTAGGGCAGAAAGGGAAGTACCTTCTGAATCTCCAAACTTTGTACCGAAACACGAGTGAGTCAGTCTGCAACAAGTATATCAACTACCCAAAATGTATTTTATCCAATATTCCTCCCAAGCACAACAAACAATTCCTTTGTAAGAAAAAGAAAAGTGTAGTTGTACAGTTAAAATATATGTTTGTTTGTATCCTGCATTTAATTAGGAATTAGACACTACTAAGAAGGCAAGGAGGAAGGAACATGTTACTGGAGTCAGTAGATCCTCAAAGAATTATAAAAAGGTGAACTGGTTACTGTGCAACAGCTTCAAGACAAAAATGGCCCCTGCTCCAAACTTTGGCAAAAACAACCTTAAAGACCTTAGCTTCAGTGGAAGAGAACAGCAAGACAAAGGTATACCTCAAAAACGGGAAAAAATTGTTTCCTAGCCTTGGCCAATTCGCCTACCCTCAAATACTCAACTGTGATTATCTTGAAACACCAACACACTGGATATACGAGAGTCCTTAAATCTGTTTGATTACTCTGGAAAACCCCAGACTGATCTGCAATTATTTCAGCTTCACAACGATAAAATAAAGTTTCTTGTTTCCACTAACTTGTTTGAAAACATTAAATATTTCACTCCCTGGGTAGCCAGAAGCATCAGTTTGTGAGCATATTTTCATATGTATTGCCTTAATTTTTATTTGTTCTAGTTGCTCTTCGGATGTTTATTTCCTATTCTGTCTTTTTTTTTCTTTTTTAAAGTACGTTGTGTGCTCACATTCAAATAGTTAAGAGTTCCAGTCATGGCATCCTATAATAGATAAAGAAAATCTAGAGAGCTACAACGAGAGGTAAAGATAATCTGATGTGACTACCATGTAGGAAAAAATAAAATAGATTATGACAACATAGAGAATGCAGAGAAGAGGTGACAGAGGATACCTGACAGACATCTAAACAACTGTCACTTGTGTGAAGACAGTGGTGAGGAGTCTTTTTACACTATCACTTGAGATTAAAAATTACCAGACAACAGAATTACTTTCTGTGGCACTTAAGTGCACTGCAGAAGTCTTTGCTGTAGAACATTACCACTGTCAAAAAACCAGACAGATTCATAAGGATTAGACAAACAGTGGAAATCAGTTTTACAAATACCTGCTGAGCAAGGCAGACCTAATGCCAACTCTGGTTTTGGTAATCCATACACAGAAGCTGGGAGGACAAAAGCTCTGATGGTTTTCTCTTAAGCCCTGAATCCTGGCATGCTCAGAGTAAAGTTTCTGGGCTACAAAGACCTTTAACAGACTGTACAGCCATTACCCTGCTATGTTTCATTTCTTGTAGTTAAATAATCTGATATTTATTTTACATTTTTCTAATCACAACTCAGCTTAACTAAAAAGTGTGAGTGGCCAAACACTGAAGAATGTTGTTCCTTGGTTAATAAAAACACTTTCCTTCTTATACTCTGAGAGACTAATGCCATTCAGTGCTGTTCGCAAGTTTTCCTTGCTGTTTTGGAGTGCAAATTACTTGAACGCAAATGCTGGACCATATCTTCAGGTTCAACTTAAAATAACTGTTTGCTTCTTTCACACCCAAACACTTGATCTTTCAGTTTACCTCTCTTAATATCTTCCCATCCCTTCAGTCACTCTAGTTCCAAAACAAATGCTTCTTTACCATGTGCCTGCCACCGTGTTACATGACCTGCTACCAGGATTTCCAGTTCTTCCATTATGTACCTAGTTTCTGCCCCTCCTCAAAGTGTCTGTCACAATGCAAAATCATGTAAACCTCATCCTGGCTTCCTACTTAGAGCTATTTTTATTAGCTGTCTGAGCCTTAACTCCAGAAGGCAGTTTTTAACAAATGCAGAGTTTTCTGCACTTGAAGCTTGTATTTAACTATTTTGAAATGGTTTTAGTAGCAGCAGCCTGATGATCATCACAGAAATCTTATTATTTCTTCCTTCTTAGCCAGGAAAGTAAAGGCTCCCCTGAAGGCCTGAGCTCTCATGTCCTCTTCAGCCTGACACCATCCTTCTCCTTTTCCATACGCAGCAATCTTGAATCATTTGTTCCAAATTGAAGAAAAAAATACTCAACTTTTTGTAGCTCCTCTCTAGACCCTTTCCAAACTCAATACCAAGCATTCTTCGTTGCCAGGACACAGTGAATCTTTTCTGTCTTTTCTTCCACAACATGCCTATTTCTTCCTCCAGTAATGACACAAACATGCCTTTTCCCAGCAGCAGAACTGGTCTCTCCTTATTCTGAGCATGAAATGCAGGTAGGCTGGGCCAATCTGCCTCTCTTGAATTCTCCCTTGTTTTGTTTCTGTTAAATTTCCATCTTATACTGTTTTCTTCAGAGTACTTTCCTCCAATTTTCCCTGGCAATTTCCATCATGATTCTGCTTGCTTTCTTTCCATCTTATAGCTTAGCATGTCCATTTCTCAATTTTATTTTTCCTTTGCCAGCTGGTATTTTTCTCTGCCCCTTATTCACGGATCATACAGGCAACTGTCTCTTAGACTGTCCTATACCAAAGACATCAGGAACCAAATATGGATGCCAGCCACTCTGCACCTCCTACATCATTCTGTCTTCATTGACTATGCTGTACTTTGTATAGTTGCCATACCGTTATTACTGCTGCTGCCATACCTTCCTATTATTAAAAAAAGCTAAGAGGGAGGAATTACCTACAAGTTTTGCTCGCTCAAACTACCCCATGAACTTCAATGTCTGTGTCTCTTTCTTGCCTTGTTCACTGCTTCCACAGCACTGAACCATCAGTACAACAATGCTGTGACTGTAGAAGTAGAGCAGGAAGACAACATCAGCTCAGCAGGAAGCCCAAACAGAGAGGCAATAGCTAAGGATAGCAGCTCCTTCAACTGGTACAACTGCCTCCAAGACAGAACATGCATAAACACAATCCGACCTTTTCTTGAGATTAATAACTTGCTCCCTATGAGCTGTTCTCATGTTCTGACAGTCATTCTCAAGATGACTTATACTGTCTTGGACACATGACAAGCAATTTCAAATGATAGTAACATTACTCATAACTAATGTCACACCATCTCTAGTACCTGATTGAACTGTGTATCTACCAACTGTGTGGCTGGTGCTCAGCACACTTACCATGTTAGCAGAGCAATGGACCATTAATACCATTCTAGCATTTTTTGCTATTAATATCTGTCTTTATGATTTCACGTTCATTCTAAATATCTGTGTGTATAATTTAGCTCCATTAACAGCCTGAATTCCAAGTAATGTTTTTATACATCTTCTAGTAAGTTGTGCTATGTTGTTCCATGCCAACGAATTAGTAGAATGATTTGGGTTGGAAGGGACCTTAATGATCACCTAGTTCTATCACCCCTTCCACAGGGACAACTCCCACTAGATCAGGTTGTGCAACGCCCCATCCAACCCTGCTCTGAACACTTTGAGGAGTGGGGCTGCTCCACCGCCTTCTCACACTCACAGTAAAGAATTTCTTCCTAATACCTAATATAAATTTACCCTCATGTAGTTTAAAACCACTACTTCTTGTCCTATCACTACACTCTTTGACAAAGAGTCCCTCTGCAGCTTTCCTATGCAAGAAGGCTGTAAGGTTGACAGGTTGTAAGGCTAACAGGTATATAAAGAAGTTAGGCTGGCAAGAATAGTTAAATATAAAGAAAAGGTGCTCACCGGTGTTGTAGGCTCACAAAGGAACTCCACAAGGAGCGATCTCCAGGAAGAGATCTTTCCTCAGTGGAAGTCAGCCCTTAAATGGGGTCTAGGAGAGGTGGAGCCTAGCTCCACCCCTTCCAGGCACACAGGTGAATTGCCTTCACCTGGGCTCCCATGGCTGACTCAGTGCTTGCCTCAGGTGGTCAATTAGAGGTTCAGGCCATGATTCAACAGTTCCCATACACTCCACCCCTTCATGGCATGAACCAATGATTGAGTTAACTAAGGGTGAGTCTTTCCTATTACAGAGATTCAACACATCGCAACGCTTATACAATTCCCCATCACAATGTATGTTATCATAATTTTAAGGTGAGTGATGATTGATGAAAGTTCATGTTCTTTCTTGGGCCAGTGCTCGATGATGTTACTGGAGGCATGCAGTCGTGAGATGCAGGTTGATCTTATGCCCCATAAGTCCCATATAGATAGGAAGGGGCTTGCTGTAGAATTAAGTCTCTCATACAGGCCGAAAATCTTACCACGTCTGGGCTTTAAAGGAGTCCTCATGTATTGCTTCTCTTATGCCCAGTTCTCAAATGTGATTTTGAAGGTCCTCCATAGAGGACCACAATCCCGTATTTAATGGTATATCCGTTTATTTAGCCGAACCATACGGCACGCCGCCATTAGCCAAGCAATTATAGAATGATTTTCGTTAGTAAATTGAATGCCCGCATATAGTCTTTGTCTAAGGGCAGGGTGTGTCGTCACAGTGGCTAGTTTAGATATTTCTGGTCCATTGACCATGACACCTTCCACCCCCAAATCCCATAATCTTAACCTTAGCCTAATCCACCCCTATCTTAGCCTAGCTCCACCCCTTCCAGGCACACAGGTGAATTGCCTTCACCTGCTCCCATGTGCTGTGCTCCCTGTGCTCCCATGGCTGACTCAGTGCTTGCCTCAGGTGGTCAATCAGAGGTTCAGGCCGTGATTCAACAGTTTCCATACAAAGGCCCTATTTAAATACTGGAAGGCTGCTACAAGGTTTCCCTGAACCCTCTTCTTTTCTAAGCTAAATAGCCCCAACTGCCTCAGACTGTCTTTGTAAGAGAGGTGCTCCTGATCTCTGATCATCTTCCTGGCTTCCTCTGGACCCACTCCAACAGATCCACGTTATCCTTATGCTGGTTGCCCCAGAGCTAATATACTACTGAAATATAGGGTCTCATGAGAGCAGATTAGAGAAGATTAATATCTTCCCTCGACCTGCTAGCCACACTTCTTTTGATGCATCCCAGAATACAGTTGGGTTTCTGGGCTAGAAGCACACCTTGCCAGCTTCTGTTGAGGTTTTTCCACCAACCAGCCCTTCTCAGGGCTGCTCTTTATCCATTCATCGCCCAGCTTATCCATTCATCACTTGGGACCACCCCGTGCCAGGTGCACGACCTTGGACTTGGCCTTGTGGAGCTTCAGGAGGTTCACATGGACCCTCAAGCCCATCGAGGTCTCTCTAGTAGCATCCCTTCCCTCCAGCACATCGACCGTACCACTCAGCTTCATGTCACTGGAAAGTCGCTGAGGGTGCTGTCACTGACAAAAAAGTTAAATAGCAGTCTTGATACCAACCCCTGCAGAAACACAATTTGTCACTAGTGCTTTTATATTTTTCAGAAAAAAAAAAATCCTTTCTAGATATCTGTACTGTTTTTCCCATATCCAGGTTTTTCCCTTACCTCTGCAGCTTAAAACTTCTTGGTTCCCTTCATCTAAATGGGCATACTGAGCAGTATGAGTGAGATAGCAGAGACATGAGTGATAGCTGTAGAAGACTGGAGAATGTGGATAGATATTAGGGAAGTATTTAATGCACTTCAAGAATTGGTAGCATATCTTTTACACAGTCTAAGTTCCGTGATTACTGTACACAGGGAATGCTCATCCCATGAAAAAAAACCAATACAGGCCAAAACAGTTAATTTGATAGCAAAGTGCCAATTACCTTTCTCGAACGAACTCTGCCATTTCTTTCTGCATTTGTTTCCCTTTAAGTTGCTTTTGAAGAAGAATTTCAAATCCCGACACCGTATTGTTCCCTTGTGAATCCTTCTTATCAGCCTGAAAGGAAAAAGGAATTTCAACCAAATGATAAAGGGGAATCAAAGGCAGACACACAGCAGCAGACTCCAAGGAGTCTGACCACACTGAAGCAGTTTTGAAGAGCCTTTCACAGAAAGGATCTCCTGTGACAAAGCTGCTCATCACACCCCCACCTCAACCGTTCTCAAAGGAATGTTCAAATACTCTCTCATTCCCTCTCATTTCTCCCTTAAAAAAGAAGTTGTGCAGTTATCTTCAGCTAGCAAAAATCTGCTGGGGCACTACTGCCTTCCCATTTGCTCTCAGCCTTTAACACCTGCTAAATCCCCAGGGCTGGATCTGGCAATCATGAGCCCTGACAACACCCTACAAGAAAAAAAATGGACCCTGGGGCCAGCACAATGGAATTGCTGCAGGAAAGGAGAAAACCCTGCTGCAGTCTTAAATGACCTATAACAGACCGTAAAATTCTGTGCTGATCTGTGCACAAAAAATATACAGCCAGTCCATAAAGCAGGGCAAAACAGCAACTTGTTCAGTAGCTTAATGCAATCCATCCCATCTTTCACTTATTTTTCCTACATGATCCTTTTAATCCCTTGCCTCACTGACTTCAAGTTTGCTGCAAGGACCAATGGTGTCTCCTCTTTTCTATTCCATTTCTGCTTTTCTATATTTCAGAATTTCATTTCCTGCTCTCTTCTACAGGCCCTGAGAACACTCCAGAATGATTACAGCTTTTGCTGTCACAAATGTAACAATAATCAAAGAGTGAGACTTTAGAATGAATGTACGGCCATAACACCAGGCAGCAGCATGTTACAAGCCTGAGAATGGAGGAGTACAGAGCATTGAAGAAGCCAGATCATGGAATATAAGGCTGAATGAGAAGAAATAGGAGGATAAACATTTGCAGAAGAAAGGCAACTTTCAGTCCAATTCCACCAAGGGAAAGATGTGAACTAAAGCAAGCAGTGATCAAATGTAAAGGGAAAGAAACAATTGGGGTGGTGTCTTCTGAAAGGCACATAAAAAATATGCCTATAAGCCATTTAATATTTTATTGTTTATTGGGATCAGAAGCCTAGAAGAAATTGAAGAAATGCTATTGTTTTGGCAATGTGACCACTGGTAAACATGATATAGTATTTTAGCAAGTTACTGCCATTAATCATAATCTGCTGCATATGCCTCACACAACACTGAGCACTCTCAAGGGGAAGTGCTGCTGCAGCTACAACTGCATATCCCTCATAGAATCATAGAATCATTTGAGTGGGAAGGGACCCTTAAATGTCATCTAGTGCAACTTCCCTGCAATAAACAGGGACAACTTCAGCTAGATCATGTTGCTCAGAACCTGGTCCAGCCTAACCCTGAACATCTCCAAGGACACACCACCGCTCTCTGGACAACCTGTGCCAGTGTCTCACCACCCTTGTTGTAAAAACTTTCTTTCCTTACATCCAATCTAAATCTCCCCTCTTTTAGTTTGAAACAATTTCCCCTTTTCCTATCACAACATACCCTGCTCAAAAGCCTGTCCCCTTTCTTATAGCTCCTCTTTAGATAATGACAGGCTGCTCTCAGGTCTCCCCAGACCTTCTCTTCTCCAGGCTGAACAGCCCAAGCTCTCTCAGCCCGTCCTTGCAGGGCAGGTGTTCCATCTCTGGGATCATTTTTGTGGCCCTCCTCTGGACATGCTCCAACAGGTCCATGTCTCTCCTGTACTGAGGACGCCACATCTGGATGCAGTGCTCCAGGTGAGATCTCACAGTACAGAGCAGAGGGGCAGGATCACCTCCCTTGACTCGCAGACCACAGTGATTTTGATGCAGCACAGGATACAGTTGGCTTTCTGGGCTGTGAGGGCACGTTGTTGGCTCATGTCCAGCTTGCCATTTTCAATAATTGGTAACCAGAAACATGTGAAATTTATAAAATCTCCATTGTTGAAGTAGTAACCCCTCCTCCCTCCCAAATAATAGTTTTCCAGTGGAGGACCCTTTCTATCAGCTCCACGCTTGAAGTACTGACTCCTGCTATCATAACAAACCCATGTTTAATTTGATCTGATCTGATCCTAAAAGTGGAGCAAAGTAGAAGAGAGCACACAGAAAACACTGCTGTGCTGAATGCCTGTGGTGGTTTAAGACCAGTAGGAAGCTCAGTACCACCGTGATGGTGTCTCACTCTCCCCTCGCAGAAGGGCAGGGGAAGAAAACACAATGACAAAAGCTCATAAACTGGTTCTTCTCTAACATGAGGCAGCTTCCAGTCTCTTCTCACATCCCTGCAGATGTGAGGTCATCCCTGCAGCCCACCCTACACTACCAAAACTTTGCCAGGTAACCCAGTACATCTAACCCTTTAAAAGACGAACTTATCATCTGGCCTCCAGATTAAACTATGAGAACGATCTTTACAATTTTGCAGAAAGACTGCAGATGTTAAATCTCTAGCTTACTTGTGCACTCCTAGCTGTTGTGCTCTGAGAAACACCGAACTAATGTTCACTAATATGTTACCTAATTCTGTATTCCTCTTCTGCTGCACAGCTGTTTGGCTGAAGTACTTTGAGATTTGTAGTTTTTCCTATATCCCATCCATTTCCTGACAAAACTCCCAACAGCTCGCACTGCCTTTCAGGACACTCTTCTAATAACTGTCCTCATCTGAGATGGATTAGAATGATCTTCACTGGCTTCTTCAGTCTCTCTTGTACTGCCCTAACACAACTGCAGCTCAGTCCAAATCCCTCTTCACCTTGTACCACAAAGCAAGCTTTTCATTCCCCTTTTTCAAAAGCTCGAGAGCTGCAATATGGCATGTGGCTGGCTGCCTACTTACCCAGAAATAATCACAGTAGCTCCACTCTGAAGGTTTCAACAACTGCTGCTCTGGCATTATGTCAGGGTGGGGGAAAGTTACACTGTTTATCTGTTAAAAAAAAAAAAAAAAAAAGAGAAAGAAAGCAGAAGATAGTTAGAAGGTAATGAAATTTAGTTGCTGATGAGAAAAATGCAAATGAAAGATTATATATACGCACTCCAGTCAAAAAGAAACCAACAACAACACAGTGAGTGTGTGCCGGTGAAGAAAATTGGTTGTTGCATGGAAACAGCAGCTCAGTATTCCCAGAAAGCTCCTCTGAGCAAGCAGTAGCATCAGCTCAGTAGAAAATGAACTGCATGTTTCACACAAGGAATGGTTGTCTGATTCAAAAGTACCATACACCAACTTCTAGATCCCTTACAAAGCTGTGGTGAAATACCTGATGTGAGCAAGCCCTGAACACAAGAAATACCATGAAGATCTAGAGCACTGAAAGCACTGCTATTGGCCTATCTCATTAGCAAATTTTGGTTTGCAGGATTACTTAAAAGGTCTCATTTTTTCAGCGTACAGCTCTTCAGTCAGTCAGAGACCTTTTCACATAAAGCTGATGATCCTGCAGAAAGAAGTGGTAATGGACTCTAAAATCAGCTAGTCTTCAGTGCATGAAAGCCACACAAATTTTTAAGACAGAACTCATCACACAGTCATTAAACAAAGGCACAAAAATGTCCAAGTGCTCATTAAGTTATCATAGAAGAAAATGCAGCCTGATAAAAGCACAGTGTGAGCGAAGGATGTGACAGCTACTGCAGAACACGCTGCAGAAAAATTCTAGGTGCAGCTAAGCCCGTCAGGGAAGCACCAGCATGAGTCAGAGACTGCTGTCACTACATACATTACATAAAACTGCTGGGCAGGCGCACTAAAAGCAATCCCTCCCAGCATATTAGCAGGTTCACTGGACAGTAAGGGTACCTGTATATTAACCAAAGAATCAACAGAAATTAGGGATGGACAAGCATCACAACTCTAACTTTTTCTGAGGGGGGATTACTTAACATTCAAAGGAAATCCGAGGGATTGTGGGCAGGGCTATCACAGGTGCACATGCAGCCCCACATCTAGCACTGATATGCTGTAAATCTGCCCTTGGGCTTTTCAGAGTGTCAGAAAGGACATAGCACGCTGCTGTGAACTGCTGACATGGGATAAATCCACAATGCCAGACCAATGCAGTCAAAGCCTTTAGCTGATACAACACTGTTCCTGCAAACTCACAACTCTGCTGTTGTTTGCCTGCACTAAAGTTTCAGTGGCTGTCCTGTATGTAATCCAAAAGGTTTCTTCCTCCTCCTCCTCCAGAAGGATTACTCTTTCTTTCCAGAGCTTGCCAGCTCTATTTCTAAGCAAGGTCAGGACTTTTCCCTTGTGGTGTCCAGCTATAACGTCAGCTAGATCCTTTCTAGGCCATGTCTCTCCTGTCAGTGTTCCTTCCAGCTCCCATGGGAACTGCAGCCAGAGCCCCTGACAGGCATTACATTGCCAGCAGCCATTCTCTCTGGACCACAGGAGCTGGAGAAAACACTCTGCTCCCTCACACCTCCCCTTCAGAAGCATCATGCATCAGGAATCACAAAGCCAGCTCAATTCTGAGCTGGATGGTGCAGTGAAGGGCACTTGTGTGATGCCAGGCTGACCTCTGTCCCTGCAGTCTCTACTAACTCTGTCTGTGAGGGAGTTTTACTGAGGAAATCTTCTGCCTCAGCTAACATTTTCCTCTCCCTTGTCAGCTCAATCATTTCAGAACAGCACGGCAAGTCTATTGTGTCCTATTTTTGTGTTAGGTAGGTTGGATTACCTTCGCTCTTCCATTCAAGGACCACTAAGTCTAAAGGCCTGCAAGCAGAGCCCACCACTCCCTGGAAACAGCCCCAGAGAGGAGTCCACACCACACAGAGGTCTGCTGAGCAGCTTCTGGGCACAGGAAGCTCAGGCAGAAAGAGCGTCACCCTGCTAGGAGATGGCAGCTCCTCTCACCCCACCGGGACATTTCCAAACAGATTGGTCCAAGGGCCTTAAAATAACAGCCTGAAATCCCAGGCCAGACTGCTGCTTTCAGACAGCAACGAACAAGCACCAGACTGGATCAGTATCCAAACAACCCACAACAACAGCACACCTTGCAGACAACCGCTAGTCCCGAACTGCTCCTGCATCTTAGCAAGCTGCCCACCCACATAGCCACATCTCCTTTCTTAAATGACACACTGTATCATAGTTTTGACTTAAAAAATAAAATGGCCTCCAAACCTAGACACAACTACTTTCCATGTATTATAAAAGCCACTTGCTTGTATTAAACACTGCATGCTGCATGTAATCTGGTGAAAGAGGCCTTAGGGACACCAGAAATAATTCAGATCTCCCAGTCAGGAGCATTAGTACTGCGACTGTGAAAGGAGAAGCTGCTTGGGTTTCTGCCTATCAGATTATCCTCTTTCTGGTGGTCTTGAAGAATGTCCAGCAGTCCCCTCTACGCTACTGAGCGGACTTACTGCAATTGTCAAAGCACCAATGCTTTGCATGAAAACAACAGTGCTTTCAAGGCAGATTTCTAGAGTACAACATTGTCACACTGGATGAGAATGGGGCAGAGAGGAGGTATATTAACCTCCTAATTGTATTTTGCAACTGCACCAGACAAATGGGCATGACCCCACTGTACGCACTGCAGCACAGATGTGATGGATGGCAGTGAGTTGCTGTTGTTCCTTGCAACTTTGAAATTTGCAAAGATTAAGCGCAGTGGAAATTCATACTTCTTGTTAAATATGGCAAGTTTCATAAAAACTAAACCTGTGTTAGCTGGAAGCTGCTTATTTAATTTTAAGTCTTCCTATTATGTCATTAATATGCTGAAAAAATAAACAGGGTCATTTTGAAAGTCCCACACTTGGAAAGGTGTCTGAGATGCACTGAACACACTGCACCACTTCCACACACATGGAAGGGGAAAAACACTGAGTGTGTAACAACAGGTCATCAGAGTAGGGTTGATTCATGTGTTTCTCAGAAACCATCACGAGATTCATAATCTTCCTAATAAATCAATCATTATTCACTTCTGAGAAGTTTGTTCCTAGTCGTATAGAAATGATGTTGAATTGGCTGGAAAAAGTCAGTTTGGTTTAGCACCGTATTTAAAAGGAAACATTCTGATGTCAGAATTCTAAAAATACAACGCAGAAGATTTTGCAGTCTTCAAAGACAAGAAAACAAAAAGGATCACCTGTGCACTAAAGAGAGCTTACAGTTTCCTACATTAAGACCCAGAGGTAGCATGAAAAACTGTAAAGCTCCAGAAATATTATTAAAACAATACAATTGTCCATGAAGTCCCATGACTCTTCATCTCCCCACATTTCCTCTACTTGAACATCTTGATTTCCAAACATTTCTAAAACATCTCAATGTTTCTCAGCAGCGCAGGAATCACTGGGTAAGCTTTGAACAGGACAAGGCCATGCATGAATATTATATCTCATTTTCCCCACCAATCTTCCTCTGAAATGTTCATTTTCTTGCTTCTAAAATCAAACATAGCTGCAAAAACACACCAGTTCACCAGCTCCATCCTGCCAATGGACTGCTTGCTTCATGCAAGACTGAGTCAGTCATTTGCACTGGCGTCCTGACGTTTAAAAGCACAGCCCATGGCATTAAATAGCCTTATCAACCCCATAAAGAGTGGTGTCTGCTCCCTCCTCAAGGGACCACTGATCTCATTAATCAAGTATCTGACAGTGGGTCAAGGTATAAAGTCTAAATTAAAACAACATGAAACACAACAACTGTGCTAATTTCTTTTAAAAACATTGACTTTTGAACCAATAGGGCATTCGAGAACATGCAGAAGGGTCTATTACAGTTGTTACTGCCATATGTATATTAAATATATATTAAAGTACATATCTTAACTAATGACAGACTCACAGAACTTTAAGAGAAAACAAGGCATAATGACTCGCATTATGTTTGCACAGATGTCACTGGGACAGCCCAGGTGATCATCAGCCTCATCATGGCATTATGTCCTCAAGCGGACTCTTCACTAATAAAAATAATGGTTGCTGTCAGCTTGCAACAAAGCAACTTCACTGAAAAGACACTAGCAAGGCGTGCTCCAAACATAAGCTAAGCCAAGAGACAGGCAGAAAGCAGCCTATACTTGCAGCTGCCACGGAACGCTGGTGGCATCACAAAACCTGTCTGAGAGGTCTGGGCACCTGCTGGATTGCCAAGGTCAGAGCCAAGCACACAGAAGCTGAGCTGTGACAAACATGGTGACAACAAAGCTGGGNGGGGGAAGAAAAGAGAGAACAAGCAACCCCATTCAGTGCCTTTCTCAGACAAGTCTGTTTTGTATCAAATTAGGAAACAGATCAAAAATACTTTTGCCTGTGTACTGATCATGAGCAAAAGCAACTGCAATCTTCACAACCAAACACTCCAGCTCATACTTCACGAGTGATGGTAAACGAGCTGTTTAATTGTTATTATTATTTTTATGTCTGAGATGCAAAAGGTTTATGGACAAAAAGTCACAGGGACTTAGGTGAGTTTGCAGGATTTGCACAAGAGCAGCATGCACAAGACACTTTGTTGGGCAAGACTTGCACATCCATTCCACGGACTTCAAAGTCCTCCACATGCTTTGAAGTGGCTACCAGCAGCCTCTGGTAAATGGGACAACGCCAAGCAACATGAATAAAACAAGAATAATTTGATGAAGGTTTGGATAATCAACTACATATTTATTACCTAAGACGCTACATAAATAAGTGAGCAGACAGTGGGTGAGCTGCACTCTGCTGTGCTGAAGTGAAGCAACTACAGAGGGGCAACATACTTGCTCTTTTCTTCAACTTATGCACACTCACAGCACCTTAAGACAACACAACTTCACCAGCTTGCTTAACTTCTGTATTTGCTTTACAATCTCAATACCTGAACACAAAAAATGCAACAGCCAATTCAGCAAAGTTCACCTGTCAAACAGGGCTGTGTGGACAAGCAAACAAATTGGGAGGATGGCCGACACGTCTGAAGAGCTTAGGCACAAATGAAGGCTTGGGCAGTTTTAACTCTAGCCAGGCGTGGAAGCCCAGCAATGCCTACGCTGTGTCAAGGTAACTTCAACATCACAAATTTGTACATGGTGCATTGGCAGTGATGTCACAGCTGTAGCACAACAGGAGGGGAGAAAAGCCAACTGAAGCTCTGAACATTAACAAAGAAAACTCATCCACTGGTATTTAGAACGTTAGGTTCTGCCAGAAGTGTTTAGGAAGCTTCTTCATTCATGTATCTGTAAAAATGTCTAGAGACGATTTGCTCAGTGTGCACCAAAGCAGTGGATTTCTGATAGCTTCTTCCCTAGGGCAGAGTAGAGATCACTGCTGAATGGGCAGCCTCGCACTGCCTTAATTTCTTTATGTCAGATGCACAAAACACTAAGCTACCGCATGCAGGCTGCCCCTCTTCTCATACACAGCACATGTTCATTTAGGTGTCCAATGTAAGCAATATAAACGCCATCATTTTCCAAGTCATGGCTTAAGCATTAAGCACTAAAACATTCTTTCGAAAGAAATCCACACTCAGAAACCACTGTATCATCAGACATGCTCAGGTTTCTTGCTCTTCAGGTGAAATACAATTCTATTCTCCTTGTACCCAATATTGCACTGTACCTTCCCTCATCTACAGCTTCAGCTTCCACAGATAAAACTCCTGTCCAGAGGGACATCTCTTCAGAAATCAGACAGCAAACAATCCATGCTAAAGCTGGTAAACGCACCTTGAAACTCACTGCAAAATCAACGTGGACCACAGCGCCGCACTTCTGCTTCCTTATGAGCAACAATAATTTGCGCAAATGGCAGATTTGTAACAGCTTATGATATAACCCATCAGGGTTTCCTTTCCAGGGAAAACAGATTCTTAATGCTGGTACAATTCAATTACTGAGAACACCGTACCCTTCTTCCTTTGGGACACATACTCCAGCTCACACCTAGCTTCAGGACTGCTAGAAGAAAGAGCAAGTCTGTGCTCTTTGAACGTAGGGAAGGCACTTGCATTCCTTGGAAGACAGTAACAAGGTCCCATTCCCCTGAAGAAAGCAGTGAAACAGAGCGCTGGGCTGCAGCTGCTGATCAGGTGTCACTACCCGATGTTTGCAGCTTCCCTGTCACTGGGTTTCTGTTTGAATGGAGGTCTGACGGATTCAGAGACCCAAACAGATGACAAAAATCCTCTTTGCAAGAGGTTCTGCTTGAGTGCTGCTGCAGCCCAAGGAAAGCCATTCAACAGCAAGCTAAGGACATGCCCTGCAGCCCTGTTAACCAGAGCATCCCAATGCCAGCTGGAGCAGTGTTGAACAAATAAAACCTCCGGGGAGGGGGCAGCAGAGAGGGAATTTACATTGCTTTACAGTTTACACTCCATCTGAGTATGTTATTTTTCATAATGCTTCCTTGATGCAGGCAGTAGCTTGAAGCAAGTGGCTGTTAAAATTAGCTTGGTTCTGCCTGTCTGATGCATTGTGCTTGAAAACTCTGGACTTCTGCTGGAGAAAGGCACACAGTGACCCTTACATAACACACAACACTTGACCGCTTTGCAGATGCTACCAGATGGCACACAGGCCAGCAAATATGACATGAAAAAGCACCCCCAATGAGCAGCCTGTGTCCTCGCCTGGTACAGAGTGAGTCTTTCACAAACACAGGTGCTCTTGCTTATGTGCTCTGTGCAGCACACACAGACCATGTCTGCACCCTCAGGGCTACTGACGCAGCCTGCTGCCGTCCTGCCCCACACCCGGACATGGAGCAGGCTGTGAGCAGCAGAGGTAGAGCAGACACCTTTATTCCCTCCCCTTTACCACTGCAATTTGTCTGTCTTCTCATTTATCTTTATTATTTCCTTTTCAATAGATCAGGGCACGCCCAGTCACTTCCATTAATTTGTTTTGATTTCCTTCCCAATTTCAAACATCTGTCCTATACTGAAGAGTCCAGAATTGTAAGCCGTGTTCCAGACGGAGTCACAAGTCCTGCAGAATTCATCAGTGTTTGTAAACCTCACAATGCGTACATCTTATCAACTATATATAATTATTCAAAGCAAATGTGGTGATCACTTCATTACTCGTACCTAAAATCTCTGCCTTTATCAGAAATCTTCAATTGGACACTCTAGCAAAGAAAAACATCTTCTGACGCCTCTTTGAGGAGAAGACAAAAGTTCTCCCGCAGGGCAGCGACCCCATCGTTAAACCGTTTCTCACCCTTCGCTGCTTCTCCAAGCGTCGGGACGGATCAGGGCTGGGCAGCGACCCACAGAGGAGCGCGTTTAGTCAGGACCCACAGCCAGCTCCCTTTTCGGGCACCTCCTCACCTCCTGCTCATCCCAGAACCCCAGAATCGAAGTGAGAAATCAGACAGGAACTGCACTCTGAGAACCCCGTGGGACGGCCAGAACAGAACATCCTGAGCTGGAACGGCCCCGCCGGGATCACAGAACCCATCCCGGGGATGGAGCTCCATCCTTCGCAACGGAGATCCCGAAGCCTTTCTGGGCCCCCGGACATAGTGTTTAAACAGAGCAGAACTACTCCCATCGGAGGCAGCTCCTGCGGCGCGGCATTCCCTCCCGTAGCGCCCCGTCCTGGGTGGTCACCGCGCCCCGTGCCCCGCACCGCCTCCTCCCCGCGCCGCCCGCCCCGGAGCGCCGCACGGCCGGACTCACCGTCAGGCTGCTCTCCTTGCTCTGCCTCCGCGGCGGCGCCGCCGGGGACCCCGGGGTCTGTGGAGAGAAGCGGATAGCATCATCGAGAGCACGCTCGGAGCCCAGCATGGCGGGCACGGGCCGTGCCGGGGCTAGGCGGACCCCATGGCCCGGCGGCGCGGGGAGGAGCGGGAGGCGGCGTCGCCGGCGGTCAGGACCGCGCCCCCTCGCCGCTGCTGGCAGGGCCTCCGTGTCCCGCCTGGGCCCTCAGCGCAGTAAGGCCCTGCGCTCCCCACGCTCCTCTGAGCTGCAGGGGTCGTCCGGCGCCCAGCGGGGCCGGGGCGGGAGCGCAGCCTGCAGTGCTGTGCGTGGGGCGGAGTCACCCACCTCCCTTTCAGGACCGCCATCGTGGCCCGCCTGCGCTGCGCTCAGCGTTGGGCACGCGGCCCCGTGCTGTTCCCGGTGGCTGCGGGTGGCGCGGGGCGGTGTGGAGGGAGCGTTTATGAGTCACCCGGGGCTCTGCTGCAGCCCCTGAGCAGCGCATTTACTCTGAGCTGCAGTCCGAGATCGGTGTCCAAAGGCTGCCGCTGTTCTGCCGCTCCGTTGGCGACTGTTGATCAGAGCAGGCAGCGCGGCACTGCTATCTAGGAAGTCGTAAACAAGGCCTGGCCCTGCGCCCGGCAAAGCACGGCGCGGCGCCGCTTTGTGCTCAGTTGTAGCTCTTTCCCCCTTGACCTGTTTCCAAGAACTGTGGCTGAGCTTTCCCGAGCATTTGCCTGCGTGGTGGCTGCTGCCCAGGTCCTCCAGCACGCCTGGAAGCGGCTCTTGCAGGAGAATGCTGTGCTGCTGGGAGCAGCTACAGAGGCAGTCACGCACAGCAGCCCAGGAATGGGGACTGGAGTGGGCCCAACTGAGCCAGAGTTTGGATCTGAAGAATAGCTCTAGAAAAATCCCCTTCCTGTAACCAGCAGCACATGGCAGACATTTTCCTCGCTAAGTACTCTTCTGCAAAAGCATCCACAGCTCCCAGGAAAAGCTGTCTCCCACGTGGGTGTGGACACAAGCTGCTCTCAGAAATAACGGCAGCAGCACCTTGTTACAGATCCAGCGCAGGTTCGAGGCATGAATGAAGCCAGGACTTGTGTTTGGGAAAAAATGGCAATTGAAGAGTAATAGAAAGAAAGTGTGACGGAGGCCATTGGAGGGAATGAAGGAAGTCATGAACAGGATTCCTGTAGGCCCTATTTGCTGAGTCAGCTCAGCAGAGCTGAGAAGTGCATGGAAACTCTGTATCTCTAAAGTGAATTTGAGCACGAAGGTGACTTGAGTCTAACCTGAGTCAGACTCAGCACCACAAAAACAGCAAATATTAAAAATAAAGTTCTGGGGGAGTCATTCTGACTTGCTGGTAGACAAAGCAGATACCTTCAGAAAATGTCATTTGTTGCACAAGGATTTAAACTGCTTATTTTAAAGGAAGTCAGAGCCTGCAAGTTGATCTGGGTTCTCTGAAGGAGATGCAGCAGGTGGGTGAACCTCTGTCCACCAACAGCTGTAGAGGTTATTAAAATGGTTTTGAGTTTCTGTTGGTGCCCATATGCTCCACCTTCATCCTGTGTGAGATGCTCAGAGAGGAAACAGCGTAAGTCAGTTAAGTGAGAGATGTTGGTCATGGATGTGGAGCCTGAAATGACAGACTGTGTCACGGGAAATGCCATGAATCCATGGGGAAAGGAACCCAGAAATACAGGCTCAGCTGAAAGAGCACTGCTGGTGAATGCACAGCACTGAGGGCCAGTGCCTAGAAGTGGTAAGAGAGATGGTAAAAGCAGAGTGGGGCAGTTGGCAGACAACATGATATTTAGACCACGAAATAGAACTTCAGAGGAACATTGAGGCAGTGTAGTTCAGCATGGTAACTACACACAAAGCACACATTTTGTAGGGAGTGTTCTAATAGCTGCTTTGCAGAAGAACCTAGCAGCTAATAGAGAAATGAAACAGAACTGAGGTCCTGTGCCCTTTTTCCCAGCCAGAAGACGGGGAAGCACAACTCATCAGGAGTGCAACCCAGCAACACTGCTCAGCTGTTGCTGTTCTGGCAGGGAACAAAGAATCTCATGGGAGGAGCTGGAAGAGGGCCCTGTGCTGCATTTGCAGATCTGCAGGGAAGACTCTCCTGGAGACAAAAAGTGGTGCAGAAATATTGAGTGAAAATTTAGCCAAACAGATGAGGGAGATTATCAACAAGTCAGCATCTTGAATGCTAGCCCGAGGTGATGATGGGTGCAGCACAGGCTGTGAAAGGCACAGAGGAGGGCCTGTGAAAGGGCACGCTGACATGGATGAAGTAATTCAGAAAACAGTTCGCTCAAATTCTTCGTGAATAATGTCTTTGGAAGGGAAGGCTGCAAGAAAACACAATAAGATAGAGGCATGGGCGGATGCTCATGTCTGGAGAGGACTGTGCTGGAGACAAGCTCTGAGTTCAGGCTGAAATGGCAGGACATTCTGCAGGGTTGTTAATGGTGACTGTAGTGGCCTTGGGGAATTTTCAGAAAAGAGCGATAGGACACAAAAATTCAAAGTATTTTGGTATTTTGTACTATTTTACCAGTAGAATACAAAGAGTGACTTTTCTAGATGCAGTGAATCTGACTGATTTGACTGTTTCTTAAAGAAAATGCCTCTCAACATCCTGCTCTATCAGACTCCCAGTCTGCTTAAGCAGGCATCCACTTATGTCTGGATACCACTGCTTGGACTTTTTTCCCCAAAACTTACCTGGGGGTCCCCATTGGTTTTTCTGAGATTCA
Source organism: Pavo muticus (assembly GCA_016647715.1). NCBI lineage: Eukaryota > Metazoa > Chordata > Aves > Galliformes > Phasianidae > Pavo > Pavo muticus. The sequence continues at coordinate 4,144,101 of JACDJE010000165.1, read as the reverse complement.
TGTGAGCAGAGTCTAGTTGGTGTACCGGGGTCCCAGAAATGTGGTAGCCATTCACTGTAAGAACATGTTGTAAGAAGTGAGCAGGCTTGCTGCAGGTTGCGGATGTATAATTACACATTTTAAAAACAAGTCATGTAATTGAATATCAGCATGTGTACTGTACTGAAACTCAGCCAATGGGCCTGTTCTGCCCTCAACATCCTGCAGCAGGCTTTTATCAGCTGTTATGACAGGAGTGAGTGAGTTGGAAGAGTCAAAAAAAGAGGCCCCAAAATGCCAAACAGTTCCTGCAGCCCCAGTTTGGTAAAATGATGTGACTGAAGAAGCAGGGTATGTAAAAAGCAGGGGTTTCATGGAGATGGGCTGTTGATGCCAAGAAAGCATGCCTTGTAGGATGTTTATGGTTTATGTACACAGCTGTATGTTTGGAAAATAATGAGCAAAGGATAAGGCTCAAAGTAGGGATAAACATATCCTATGTTACATATCCTTTGGTCACAACAAAACACACAATGTTCAAGCATACTCCCCACTCATCTCAGTCAATAAAGACCCGCAACAGTTTGGCTGAAGACATTCTCTAGACTGCATTGTTTACAGTCAGCTGCTAGAAGCGGCCTTTTTATTCTAGTGCAGTTTCTGCTTTACTCTGTCTTCGTGCAGCCTCTGCAGCTTTTTAGCTCATTCTGTTATGTGATTCCCCCAGAGGCAAACCAGACAGCCTTGCAGCTACCATGTTTTAACACAGTCCTCGTGCACTACAGCTGCAGGCAGCCCACATTGCCTGCACCTGCTGCTCCCACAGCTGCAGGAAGCAGGAGGGAGAAGCAGATGTGCTCCCCAGAGCTGGCAGCCCCTGTTGGTCTCTGCACCCCAGGAAGGACCACCTTAGCCCTGAGCAGGTACATGGGGCAGGCCAAGAGACCCATCGTTTGGAAACAGAGGGTGGCAGGATGGATTGGAATGAAGAGCCCCAACCACGCTTGTTCTGCTGCAGGACTGTGTACGTGAAATACAAATCCCGCCTAATCACAGCATTTTTGTTTGCTTTGCTGGCTGGTAGAGAAGGCAATTCACCCAATGCAGCGTTCAGGAATGGCAATACACAGTACCTGCTGGGCTCTGCTGTGTCACAGGGCTCTTCGGGGTCCCAGGCACACTGCTTGGCCGCTCCCAGGTTGTCTCTGTTGGAGGGAAACAGCAGCATAAGGGTGACAGAGGCCAACAGCATCATGTGCCTGTGACACACAAATGGCTCTGACCCTCAGTGTTCTCCACTCCAGGGCTGCACCTCATGAGGAGGGTGTCTGTGCCCCCTCATGCTCCTCATCTCCTCCCTCATCCCTTTGCCTTCCCTTCCCAGTCCCACTCCTCAGCATCTAGCTGAATCAGTAGCAACAGCATCACAGATTCCTCCAGTGCAGCTCTACCTCGGGGCCACTCTGAGGAAAGCAGGGCCACAGCTGCATGTGGAAGCTGCTCACTCCCTGTGAGCTGCTGCCACAACCCATGCAGGCAGCATTTCTAAGTAGATTACAGCAAGCCCTGCTCTCCATGTGGAACACAGCTGGAACTCAAAGGTGTAGCTTCAGTGACAGGAACACAGACTACAGCACATTTTCCCCCTCAAAAAAGGCTACTGCCCCAGCAAATTCCACTTGGGTCCCTTAACAAATGCACATCACCTCTTTTGATACTCAAAAGACTGCTGCTGCTTTTTCCCTCTTTTCTCCTCTAGTTAGCCATTTTGCTCATTTTCTTAGCAAACAGAAAATTGTCCTTGGCCACATGCTAAATATAAAGGATTTTATTGCAAAATGTCGTTAAAAGTTGCAAATGACAGACCTGGAGTGGAATTAGAACAGCAACTTCTCCAGAAGTGTAGCTATAAAGCCCAAGCCAGCATTCCTATCTATAGAACAAATATGTTTGGTATCAAACAAAAATAAATACTGTTGGCTGCCAGGCAATATCAACTAAGAAAATAAGCAAGTCAAAGCATCAACCACTTCATTTCAAACTGTGATTCACAAAACCTATCCAGGAGCCATCTAACCCTGCCAAAGCCTGGAATCCTGCATCTCAATATTCTGGATGGGAACTGACAAGTGACAACATGCTTGCATTCGGGACATCAGGAAGAGGCAGATATCCTGGTGGGCGTATAGACCGCCGAACCAGGATGAAGAGACAGATGAGGTGTTCTATGAACAGCTGGCGGAAGCTGCGTGATCGCCGGCCCTTGTCCTCATGGGGGACTTCAACTTCCCCGACATATGCTGGGAATACAACTTAGCGCAGAAGAAGCAGTCTAGGAGGTTTCTGGAATGTATGGAGGACAACTTCTTGATGCAGCCGGTAAGAGAACCTACGAGAGGAGCTGCCCTGTTAGATCTGCTGTTCACAAATAGAGAAGGTCTAGTGGGATATGTGGAGGTCGGGGGCTGTCTTGGACAGAGTGACCACAACATGGTAGAGTTCTCAATTCTTGGTGGAGTCAGGAAGGGGAACAGCAAAACTGCTACCTTGGACTTCTGGAGGGCAGACTTTGAATTGTTCAGGAGACTAGCAGGGGGAGTCCCCGGGGTTCAGTCTTAGAGAATAAAGGGGTACAAGATGGCTGGTTGCTCTTCAAGAAGGAAGTCTTAAAGGTGCAGGAGCAGGCTGTCCCCCTGAGCCACAAAATGAGCCGGCGCGGAAGAAGACTGGCATGGATGAATAGGGAGCTATTCTCGAGGCTCCAGGAGAAAAAGAGAATCTACCTCCTGTGAAAGAAGGGATGGGCAACCCGGAAAGAATACAAAGAAGTCGTTAAGATGTGCAGGGAGAAAATCAGAAAGGCAAAAACCCAGCTTGAACTCAACGTGGCCACTGGGGTAAAAGGGAACAAGAAACTCTCTTACAAGTATATCAGCAGTAAGAGGAGGACCAGGGAGAATCTTCATTCTTTACTGGATGAGACTGGGAATGTGACCACTGAGGATAAGGAAAAGGCAGAGGTTCTGAATGCCTTCTTTACATCTGTCTTTGAAAGTCAGACCAGTTATCCTCAGGTTTCTCCACCCTCTGACCTGGCAGTCTTGGCTGGGGAGCAGACTAAACTCCCCACGATTCAGGAGGAAACAGTCAGAGACATGCTACTCCAACTGGACTGCCACAAGTCCATGGGACTGGAGGAGATTCACCCGAGAGTGCTGAGGGAACTGGCGGAGGTGATAGCCAAGCCGCTTTCCATCATCTATCAGCGCTCCTTTTTGACGGGTGAGGTCCCAGAAGACTGGAGGCTTGCCAATGTGACTCCCATCTACAAGCAGGGAGGATCTGGGGAACTACAGGCCTGTTAGCCTGACCTCGGTGCTGGGGAAGATTATGGAGCAGATTGTCTTGAGGGAGATCACGCGGCATGTGTGGGACAACCGGGGGATCAGGCCTAGCCAGCATGGGTTCACGAAGGTCAGGTCCTGCTTGACCAACCTGATCTCCTTCTATGACCTAGTGACCCGTCTGGTGGATGAGGGAAAGGCTGTTGATGTAGTCTACCTAGACTTCAGTAAAGCCTTTGACGCTGTCTCCCACACTATTCTCCTGCAGAAGCTGGCAGTCCGTGGCTTGGACAGGTACACTCTTGGCTGGGTAAGGAACTCGCTGGAGGGCTGGGCCCAGAGAGTGGTGGTGAATGGAGTTAAATCCAGCTGGTGACTGGTTACGAGTGCAGTTCCCCAGGGGTCAGTGTTGGGGCCTGTCCTGTTTAATATCTTTATTGATGACCTGGATGAGGGCATTGAGTGCACCCTCAGTAAGTTTGCAGATGACACCAAGTTGGCTGGAAGTGTCTATCTGCCTGTGGGTAGTGAGGCCCTACAGAGGGATCTGGATAGGCTGGATAGCTGGGCTGAAGCCAATGGGATGAGATTCAACAAGACCAAATGCCGGGTCCTGCACTTTGGCCACAATAACCCCAGGCAACGCTACAGGCTTGGGGCAGAGTGGCTGGAAGACTGTGTAGAGGAAATGGACCTGGGGGTGTTGATTGATGCTAGACTGAACATGAGCCAGCAGTGTGCCCAGGTGGCCAAGAAGGCCAATGGCATCCTGGCTTGTATCAGAAATAGTGTGACCAGCAGGAACAGGGAAGTAATTGTCCCTCTGTACTCAGCACTGGTGAGGCCGCACCTCGAGTACTGTGTCCAGTTTTGGCCCCCTCGCTGTAAGAAAGACATTGAGGCCCTGGAGCGTGTTCAGAGAAGGGCAACAAAGCTGGTGAGGGGTCTGGAGCACAGGTCTTATGAGGAGCGGCTGAGGGAGCTGGGATTGTTCAGTCTAGAGAAGAGGAGGCTCAGGGGAGACCTTATTGCTCTCTATAACTACCTGAAGGGAGGTTGTAGTGAGCTGGGGGTCAGCCTCTTCTCTCGTGTGACTAGTGATAGGACTAGAGGGAACGGCTTCACGCTGTGCCAAGGGAGATTCAGGCTGGACGTTTGGAAATACTACTTCTCTGAAAGAGTGATCAGGCACTGCAATGGGCTGCCCAGAGAGGTGGTGGAGTGACCAACCCTGGAGGTGTTCAAAGAATGTTTGGATGTTGTGTTGAGGGACATGGTTTAGCGAGAACCATTGGTGATGGGTGAATGGTTGGACTGGATGATCCTGTGGGTCTTTTCCAACCTTAGTTATTCCATGATTCTATGATTCTAAGAGGATACCAGATATGATAAAGCCAGAGGACTGCTATCCACTCTTGGTCTCTCAAGCTAAGTCACATGAGGTTGTGACTAGGAAATAAAAAAATATCAAAAAAGACTTTAGATCACTTGGGATGGAGAGATAGCACTGCTGGACAAAGGAAGGGCAACTGACGTCATCTACATGGACTTGTGCAAGGCCTTTAACATAGTCATAGAATCACAGAATGGTTTGGGTTGGAAGGGACCTTTGAGGTCATCTAGTTCCAACCCCTCTGCTATAGACTTAAGTGTTGCTTTAGGCTCCTCATTTCAGAAAAAGGGATCCCAAATTCCTCATTTCAGGAACTGCAGACCCCAGAAGGGGGGAGGTGCTGCACCCCCAAACCTATGGTGCTCACATCCCTGTAGATACACACTCTGCTGCTTGCTTTGCCCCTCTCTTCTTATTTTGTCTGCAAATCAAAATGTTTTGACTATTTTTTTCTCTTGCAAATGGAAAGCCTGGTGGACTGGAAGCTTTGATGAATCAATGAGGAAATATTTAAATTATGCTCAGATTTTGGTGAATTGGGTAGCAAATTAATGGATTCCACTCTTGGCCAATGAGGCAGGATTGGAATGTGTTAACTAAACAGAAGGAAAATCAAGTGATAGGAATTGTCTCTTCTGAGTCAGCTTGGCTTAAAACATGCCTGTGTGTGGTTAAATAGGTAAAATCTGATTTATATTTATTGCATTGTAAAAGTAAACAGTAGAATATGCTACTCACATTTTTAGTAATTTTTTTCTAATATAAGTAGCTGTTTACTGAATATTGTAAATGAGTTGACTTGAAGACAAGTTCTTAGAGGTTTAGGAGCAACTCCGTACAGAGGAATTGTGATGTCCACTCAATGCCAAAGTGCAGTCCACAGGGTAATGTTTTTATCATGACTGACTTGGACATTAGCAGTAAGAAGTTACTTCAGTTACTTTCTTATATATTTTATGCAAGCATAGCTTTAGCATTTTTGAGACTGTACGGAGGAATGGACTTAAACCTAATAAATAAATTTGAAACATAAGTAGTTGTTCAAAATTCTCAGCTGCTTCTAGTAAGTGGTCTCTGCTTTGCCTGCTGGCTGTTGTGGAGCTGGTCTCCTGCCATACAAAAACTTCAGATACATATCCTGAAGGCAGAAATTTTGCACATAGAAGCCCATTGCTCAGCAGTTAGCACAGTTGTGAATGTGATCCAAAGCACCTAGTGATTTTCAAAATACAGAAATTAATTTGATTGTAGAGCAATGCATATTGAAAAAGAAAAAAAAAGCTATAAAAATGTATAAAATAGAAACATTTTATTGGACAGGAAATGAAAAGAACAAGAAGAATGTTTTAAACCTCTCTTGTTTTCAGTGCTGAGAGGAAAGAAAATCCCTTTCTGTGCACACAGTAATAGTGATAGAATGATCCTAAACCAGGACTATACTGCTGTGCCGCCACCTACTGCAAGCCACAGCTATCACGTTTGCCAAGATGAAATTGCAACATTATGGATTTCTCTGCAGTTTAGTCATTATTAGAAGTGAACACGTGTAGGGAAAAATGATGTTTTTCCACAACCACAAAGAGAAGACTTGGTGAGAGATAGCATCCTGTTTGATATAGCCAAGACATGTGCTTGAACCTGAGTATCAAATACAGATTTTGATCCTGGAAAATCTGAAGACTAGCTGTAATCCCATGGTAAAACAATTGTCTCTCCTTTTAGGAATATATTCAGTATCAGTCATTATTTTATATCCCATCCAATCTTCCAGACAGGATGACGGCAACAAGCTAAAACCTCTTACTCTATGAGAGTGTAATGTAGCACTGGCAGACCAAAACTGACAAATTCTCCTTTATCAGTCACATGATAATTATTCTGTTTAGTCAATGAGTGGAAAAAAATAATTACTAGTTTCTTTGTCACCCTCTGGACTGTGAAGGAGCTCTGTGAACAGAAAGAAGTCTTACAGCCCTGAGAGGGAGGCATGGGAGATATCTGTAAATTAATTACTAAAAGAAAGGCAGTAGAAAGCCACTTACTCAAAGTGAAATCACAGAATCACAGAATGGTTGGGTTGGAAGGGACCTTACGGCCATGCCCGCCCCAGCTCCTGCCATGGGCTGGCTGCCACTCACCAGCTCAGACTGCCCAGGGCCCCATTCAGCCTAGCCTCGAACACTTCCAGGGATGCGACACTCACACTTCTCTGGGCAGCAGTGCCAGGGTCTCATCACTTCTGGATAAAGAATTTCCTCTTGACATCGATCTTAATCTCCCCTTTAACTTCTAGGTCAAAGCCATTACCCCTTGTCCTATCACTACACTCCCTGGAGTCCCTCTCTAGCTTTCTTGTAGGCCAATTCTAAGTAATAAAAGGCCATCATAACGTCTTCCCAGAGCCCACTCTTGTTTTTTCCCCTTTTAAAAATGGGTGTTATGTTTCCTCTTATCCAGTCAGTGGGAACTCCACTGGACAGCAGATCCCTGGACTGAACCAAATCTGCTCTCCTGAAGCCCAGAGTAGTAAGCTTGCTGTGTGCTCTCTTTGCTGCCCTAAGGATGTTGAACTCTACTATTTCATGATCACTGCAGCCAAGGCTGTCCTTGAGCTTCACATTCCGCATCAGCTTCTCCATTTGATGAGAATGAGGTCCAGCAGAGCACCTCCTCGTTGGTTTCTCTGTCTCTTGGAGAAGGAAGTTACCATCAACACATTCCAGGAATGTTCTGAATTGCTCATGCCCTGCTGTGTTGCCTTTTTGGCAAGGTTTGCTGCCTCTTTGTGGCTCCTTATAGTCCAAAATTTGGTTGGACCTGTGAGTCAAAGGGAGTACAAACGCCTGCTCTGTAAACAGGTTTCCTTTAACTGTACAGCACAGTCCAAACCTCCAGGCTGCCTGGCGCTGCCATGCTTCACCTGGCTTTGATTGGAGGCCACCTCACCAAGCAGAAAGAGACAGGCTGCTATCAGTGCTCTTGCACCTTTCTTGCTAAGATATTCCTCACATTTGTGATGAGTCAGAAAAGGCTTACGGATGCTTCACTCCTTGATATTGCGAGTGGGGGAAAACAGCCCTAAGGAAAGGCAGAGGAAACGCGTAGGTTTGTGCATGAAAGGAGGGGAAATGATTTGCAATGCCCTAAGACTAGAAGACTGAGAAAGACGACTTTTTTTTTGAGAAAAGAAGACTGTGAGGGGACCTGATCCAGGTCTATAAATATCTAAGGTGTGGGGGCCAAAGTGGTGAGACCAGACTCTTTTCAGCAGTGTGTGGAGACAGGACAAGGAGAAACGGCCAGAAACTGGAGCATAGGAAGTTCCGCACCAGTGTGCGCAAGAACTTCTTTACGGTGAGGTGACGGAGCACTGGAACAGGCTGCCCAGGGAGGTTGTGGAGTCTCCTTCTCTGGAGATATTCAAGACCCGCCTGGACGCCCACCTGTGCGACCTGGTGTAGGGAACCTGCTTTGGCAGGGGGGTTGGACTCGATGATCTCTGGAGGTCCCTTCCAACCCCTATGATTCTATGATTCTATGAAGACTAGAGTAAAACATTCAACACTTTAGAAGCAGAAGGAATAGGTCAATGAGAGTACAATGAAAATATTTTTCTCCTGTTCCATAGAGGACATGTAGCACAAGGAGATTTCATTTAGTTTGAATGAGGAGGTCTCACCAGTTCACAGAGACAGTGCACAGTTGGATTCTGGCTCTCCCTTCTTGATCTCCTGCAGACCAGAATGGGAGAGGTCTCCCAGTTCATCACAGCAGCTGTTTCTTCTTTGTGCTCCAACATCTTGACCCATTGAGCCCTGCAGTACATGGCTGTGGTAACAACAGCTTAAAGGGCACAACCAACCACCCTGTGCATGAGCTTCTGAACCACAGCACTGTCCTCTACACACTGTGTTCCCATTGCACTTCAAGGTAACACTAGCCCATGGGCCTCCCAAGGCCCTGATCTTCACTTCCATCTTCATACTTAATTTAAAGGGACAGGAATAGCAGGCAGAAATGACAGATGCAAATCTCTCTGCACTTGCATGGAAATATGAGATTCAATCTTTTGAGTGCTGAAAGTAGCGCTGATGTAGTACATGAACTAGTTCAGCAGGAGCTGCAGTCTCAGATCTCAAATCCAACTCAATTGCTACAGGCAGTTCAATGCAGAGACTAAAGCTGGAGTATAGCTTTTATTCTCTGGCCCTAAACATTGCAATGGAAACACAATTTCTTGAAATTTTCTGTGTTGATAGGAATGTTGTTACTACCTCAACTGCATGGGAAAAGCTACTAACAAAGTCCTCATTTAATCTTTCGAAGTATCTTTTAAAATGAGCACGGGGACCTGTAACATGCCCTCCTTTTGCAAAGACCATGACGCACAAAAGCGAGCCTGATATTGCAATACTGCAAGCTTGGTAGTGACAGCAATGCTATTTCCAGCATTTCCTGAGCCTTGCTTTGTTTTTCTAGGATTTAGGCCACTTTACCAGGGCAGGTTACTGTATCAGAGGGAAACTGTCACTAGTAGGTTTTATCAGTAGGAGAAAAGACACAATAACAATGCTCGTCATCTCTTACTTGCTTCCAGAGAGGACTTAGTCTCAAATGCAGTCCTTAAGTTTAGTTGGTTTGAGCGGGTGTTCCCTATGGCTGGTGAGATAAAAAAGAAAAATCTCAACCTACAGACTGAATCCCTCCAAACTTCCTCAAAGAGATGGAAAATTATTAGGCAGAACAAGTACAAGAGTAGGTCATTGTTATGTTCCTTCCATCTCTTACTTCAGGCATAGCAACCAGTACTTCAGAAGAAAAGATTTCTGGCAGCGGTGAACATCTTCAATGTTTTCCAGTGTTGTAGTACTGATTGCTGTACAGAAAAGAAGTCATCCAATGCATGACACTTGGCTTTGAGGTTGTTTTCTAACCAAGCAAAGATAAAAAAATTCTTGTTTATTCTGTCAAAATAAAAGAGTTCAAGATTTGGTAAAGCTTGGAAGCAAAGTTACAAAATGACCAATGTATTATTAATAGCCTTAATGCCACTCTCAGTGAGATTCTTTCAAGGCTGTGCTTGGGCTGCCAGCATGGATTCTGTCTGCATTTCCTCTGGACAGTGGCCAATCCCTGTATTCAACCAGTTCTTTCCCCTTCTCACAACAGCATCAGTGAAAATGCAAAAATAAGATTACAGGTCACAATATTCTCTTGCTTAGTCTCTTGTCATCTTCCAATTACCCAGTGAAATGCAGCAGTATTAATATTGCTTTCATGTTCTAATTAAGCTGTGGCTTGTTACAGTGCAGCAAGGAGGCTTCCTTTACAGCCGGTGCTTCTTAATTTAATCCTTTTTATCCACTTACAATACTTAAAAATTCTGTACCTTAGGAAAGAATAGTTGAGCTTTTGGCATCCTAAGGTTACAGTGCTCTCAGCTCTGGCACTGTATAGAAGCTATGAGACATAAATTTAGTGAATGATAAATTTTAGGACGGAGAACCTCAAAACAAGCATAAGTCCTTTTGAGTTTCCATGTGTATTCTCTGACCAAACAAGAGTCCTAATAGCAATGGTACTGCATAAAACATGACTAAAACCACTATGACTATCTCTTATTTGTACATGTGCTAGGCACCATTCACACGACAGTGGCCTATGGACAAAGTGCAACTAGAACAAAGAGCAGTACAGCTTCCAGCTGTGGATTCCAAGGGGGTTAGATGTGTCAGTTCTTCACCACTCAGACTGAGATGTTTTAGCAGGTAGTCGTTTGGTGCACTGGGAAACTTCCTTACAAGACAAAGATAACAAGATACTCGATGGAAGGAATCCAGCTGTTCACCAGCTGTAGGATGCTTAAGGTCATTGAACACTACATTTGCAAGGGAAATGTGATACCTTTATGGCAATGAGTTTTCAGCTAGTGTTCAAGCACTGTCTGGAAAAGTACAACTTGCTGTTTCTGATCCTCCTAAGATTGGTAGGCGGACTACAGGTTGCAATGGTTGCACAGCTGGATCAGAGACCAGCCAGGAATTAGGGACTTCAGTGAAATAAAGGTTAATGCCAGAACAAAATAAGCAGGAATGGGTACCTAGGAAAACAGAAGCAGAAAAGCTGGCTGGTAGAACCAGGAGGATACTAAGGAATATGTATTCTTTCAGGCAAATAGAGAACATTCTCCTGAGCCTCTGAAGTCCTGGACTTCTCAAGATTCCTCTCAAGGACTGTTTTTGTGATGATGAGAATAAATAGGTCTTAATTATGATGAAGATAATGTGAAATTTGTGCTTTCCAAGAAACAAAAAGCTGTTCAGTAAATGGGAACGTAACACCACAGATGAGAAAAGCCTGGAAATAAGGATGCACCATGAAAGGTTGACCTTAGCTGAGAATGCAAGATGGCAGCAAGCCACACACTTGTGTCATAAGTATATGTCATCTTTAATGCGATGGGTAAGTGGTAGCTGGAGTGCATTGTTTGACTAATACAAGAGGTATTACAGAGCTGCAGAAATTCTCTGCGTACATCAGAGAATTTCTTCAGCATCATCAAATATTTTCCAGCTGAATCTACCACCCACACACAGTAGTAAACCACTCCCAAAGACATTGAGCAACCATATGCTTAACCACATAGTAGTTGTGCACTTTGAACACATGCTGCATTCAAACTTTGCACAGCAAAGTAATTCTAGGGCTCTCCACTCAAAAAACACACGAGTGTCACCAGTGCTATGAAGCCTGGAAACTTTTCCACATGCCTTTACAATCCAGATTATGTGCATTCTCCTCTGCTCTGCCAGCAAAATTCAGTCAATGCCTTACAACAATTTCCTGTCAAAAAGAGGATTAACTGAAAGTCTAAGAAGAGGAGATTTCTCTCTTCAATTTTCTTAAAGATGGATAAATATTGTCTACACAGTGAAGATAGTTTTCAGAGGCTGTGTGAAGTACACTTACACCACCAGACGGCATCTCTACCCTCCCATCTTGACTGTTTAAGTTCAGCTTCTTGGCCCCTTCACTTATCTTCCCCATCATGTCTCTCTGTGCCTTGATTCATATCTCTTCTCATTTGAAATCACAACACAGAACTACTATTATTATGGGTAAGAAAATATTGTACTGTAGAAATATATGTTTGTTTCAGATGATGCCAGTGTAGCCCTGAAAAAGGGGAGAGGCTCAGTCCTAGAAAACTGCATGCAGGTATCAGCAGTCCTATCACTGCTGATCGGAACCAAATCCGATGCACTGTATGGAAATGCAGGCAGAAGAGAGCAGTGCTATTTTTCTTGCTTTGGGCTCTGAAAATACCAGCTAGAAGCCAACTCCACAAAATATCAACATGTAAATTCTTTGACTGCCAGATGGGAGATATTCAGGGCAGAAATTATTTCATCTCACATGCACCAGCCTCCAAATCACCCAGTGGTTGTTCAGATGCGCTCAAGGTTGAATGTAAACATTAGCACTCTATTTTGTACTCTGTCCCAGACAGGATTTCTTCCTATTCTCAGTCCTTCCATCAGCTCATGTACATGAAAGGTTTTGAAAGCTTTGCACACTGTGATTTTGCAACTCTGATCAACCTGGAGAAATGTATTTCCTGTAATTCCAGCAGAAGAACAGAGCTTCTGGCTGACTTGTTGTAACGGTACATGTCTTAGGAAGGGACATTCCTATGCACAGGAGCAACAAGCAATCTCAGCCAAATTGGTAAAAGGGACACGAGCTGTAAGGACCAAACAGGGGTATGCCGCAATTCACTTAAACACTTAATGGCTTCTCTTTGTTATGACCAGACAGCACAACTCCTCACCTGAGTCAGAGGCAGAGACAGAGGAGTGCATAGAGCACTGGGGTGTTCACCAAGCTGGGACCTGAGCAGTTCACTTCAACTATGAAGGCCACAAGATAACTGGCAGTCTCTGGAGGCCTTATTTCATGTTTATCCAAACAGGTCAACATTGGATCGGAACTCTGAGCCCAAGGGAAGTGCAGATGGAGAGCTAACCTCCCAGGGATGGCAACCACCACTCGTTGGTGAGGTGATGCTGACAGAAAGGTCAGCACAAATTTGATGAGGAAGAAATAATAAAAGCTCCTGTGTTCCAGTTTTCTTCTAAATTAAAAAAAAAAAAAAATGGAGAGATGGCGGGGGAGGGGACGGAGGGCAGGAAGGAGTCATTTTGGCTCAGAAGTTTAGGAATTAAGTACAAGGGTGATTGCCACTGTTTCCTGTACTCCTGTCTTTTTACCACAGGGACAGGGGGAGGAAGTCAAAACTCACAAAGGGGGCAATAATTGTCTGACCTCTAACTATGGGTGACCTGCAAGATATGTGAAAAGACTTCAGCTGTCATCCAGGCAAGAACATTGCTACCTCACTGCTCTAGTGCTGGCATAACAGGGCCAGTAGTCTGGACTTATTGGGCAGCTCGGATCCCTTTCTAGGGAACAGGGCACTGACAAAGCAATTGGAAAAGGGACACAAACCTTTACCCTATGAAGGTGATTCTTGTCAGCCGTGAAGGAAAGATGTCCTTTCAATAAAGATCTGCTATGTTACACAGGCAAGTGGAGCACCATGGAAAAAGGGAATTAGCTGTGCTGGAGGTGATGTATAATATTGACCTGAACAATCATTAATCCCAAGTTCCAGATGAAATCACGTGCCCACAAGATACGTGGTGGAAATTTGTAGGTAGGGCACCATCACTGTATGCTGTACACTGGCAGCAGTAACCTGGAAAGTTAAAGAAAATCCAATAGTGGATGAACTACCTAGCCTACTTCAACAATATGAAGAAAATCTCTTTTTCTCCCTACACGTTTGTGCCTCAGCTGTGGATAAACTGTCTGGGGAGATGAACCAATTCAAAGACAATATGCCTTGCTCCTTACCTGTACGGACCAGTATCTCAGCTATAAAAAGTATGCACTCCTGTGCTTGAGAGATGCCACCCTGTAGTTTTACCTGCATGACCATGAAGAGGATATGAGGAAGTGGGATGGAAAATCCATCAACCCTAGAGGCATAGGAATGTGAACTGCAAGGAATAAAACTGAAAAAGGGGGTTCTTCCAGGAAAATGGCTGCTCCAGTTTCCAGTAGGCAGTCTCCCAGATAAAGAAGATGGTCTGATCCTATTTCTGAAGTTGATAATAAGCCTTTAGGTTTGCCTTCACGAGAAGTAAGTGATGAATACAATAACCAGCCAGATGGAGGAAAGGGACAAGTGGGTTTATTGGACTATGTGGATTTGATGGCATGGCACATCAGAACCATGGGAACATAAGGCTGTAGTGGACACTGATGACCAGTGTACTCTAATGCCGTTAAGTTATAAAGGGGCAGAATCTATCTGTATTTCTGAAGTGAGATCCCAAAAGCTAACTATACTGAAGGCCGAAGTGAGCCTAACTAGAAATGAGTAGCAAAAGCCCACTGTGACTGGACCAGAAGCTCTGTGCATCCTTGGTATAAATTACCTCAGGGGAGGGTACTTTAAGAACCTAAAAGGGTGGGCTTTTGGTATAGCTGTGTTGTAGATGGAGGACACTGAGCAACTGTCTATCTTGCCTGGTCTCTCAGAGGACTCTTCTGTTGTGGGATTGCTAAGATTGAAGGAACAGGTGCTGATCACTACCACAACAGTGTGCTTGCAGTAGTACTGCAACAACTTGGGCTCCCTGATTCCCATCCATATGCTGGATCATCAACTGGAGAACCAAAGAGTAATCAGTCAGACTCATTCACTATGCTCTAATCCCATGTGGCCAGTGCAAAAGTCAAAAGGAGAGTGGAGGCTGACAGCGAACTACTGTGGCCTGAATGAATCACAGAATCATAGAATCATAGAATCACAAGGTTAGAAACGACCTGCAAGATCATCTAGTCCAACCGTCCTCCCATCCCCATTGCTACCATAAGCACTAAACCGTATCTTGTAGCTCCTCATCCAGACGCCTCTTGAACTGCCAGGGACGGCAACTCCACCACCTCCCTGGGCAGTCATTCCAGTGCCTGACCACTCTTTGAGAGAAAAAGTTTTTCCTTATGTCTAACCTGAACCTCCTCTGGTACAACTTGCGGCCATTTCCTCAAGTCCTGTTTGTTGGCTGGGAGAAGAGGCCAAACCCCTCCTCATCACAACCTCCCTTTAGGAAGTTGTAGAGTGCAATGAGGTCTCCCCTGAGCCTCCTCCAGACTAAACAATCCCAGTTCCCTCAGCCGCTCCTCATAAGATTTGTGCTCCAGACCCCTCACCAGTTTCGTTGCCCTTCTCTGGACATGCTCCAGGGCCTCAATGTCTTTCTTGTACCGAGGGGCCCAAAACTGAACACAATACTCAAGGCGTGGCCTCACCAGTGCTGAGTACAGGGGGATGATCACCTCCCTGCTCCTGCTGGCCACACTATTTCTAATGCAGGCCAGGATGCTGTTGGCCCTCTTGGCCACCTGGGCACACTGTTGGCTCATGTTCAGCCGAGCATCAACCAACACCCCCAGGTCCCTTTCCTCTTCAGAGTCATCCAGCCACTCAGCCCCAACCCTATAGCGCTGCATGGGGTTATTGTGGCCAAAGTGCAGGACCCGGCACTTGGCCTTGTTGAACCTCATCCCATTCACATGAAGTCACACCACCGCTATGTGCTGCTGTACCAGACATGCTAGGACTCCAATATGAACTACAGTCAAAGGCAGCCACAACTGATATCACCAATGTGATATCACCAATATGATATCAGTTCCCCAGTTCCTCTGGCAGCAGAGTGGAGACTACAGTTTGCTTTCGCTTGATGGGGCATCCAGTACACCTGGAGTTGACTGTCCCAGGGTGGAAACACAGCCCAACCACTTCCTGTGGGCTGATCCAGACTGCCCTGGCACAGGGGAAACAATTTATATTGTTATATATAACTTAGATAACTTAAGAACAGTTTTAATACACTGACAACATCATCGTGTGGGGCAGCAGAAGTTTTTCAAAAAGGGAAGAAAATAATCCAAATCCTGAAAGCCAATTTTGCCATATAGCAAAGTAAGGTAAAGGGACCTTCACATGTGATCCAGTTCTTAGGAATAAAATAGAAAGATGGATGTCATCAGATCCAATGGGTGTGATCAATAAAATAACTGCTATGTCCACACCAACTAGCAAAAAGGAAACACAAGCTTTCTTAGGTCTTGTGGGTTTTTGGAGAATGCATATTCCAGATTACCATCTGATTGTAAACCCTCCTTATCAAGTGACCCACAAAAATTTCACATGGGGCCCTGACTGAGCAACAACAGCTTTTGAACAAATTAAACAAGACAGAGTTCATGCAGTAGCCCTTTGGCCAGTCTGGGCAGGACAAGATGTAAAAAACATGCTCTACAACACTGCCAGGCAGAATGGCCCCACCTGGAGCCTCTGGCAGAAATCCTCAGAGGAGACTCAAGGTCAATCCCTAGGGTTTTGGAGTCGAGGATACAGAGGAGCCAAGGCCTGCTATACTCCAGCTGAAAAAGAGATACTGGCATCATATGAAGGGGTCTGAGCTCCTTTTGTCACCCTGACTGCCTGTGCTGGGCTGGATGTTCAAATGCAGGGTCCCCTCCACCCATCATGCAACCAATGCTATGCGTAGTAAGTGGGTCACACTGTCATACACCAGGCTTGAACAGGAAAACCCCAGACACCCAGGAGTCTTAGAAGTGATTATGGGCTAGCCTGAAGGCAAGGATTTTGGAATATCACCAGAGGAGGTGACATGCACTGAAGAGGCTCCACTCTGTAACAAACTACGAGAGAATGAAAAGCAATATGCCCTGTTCACTGATGGGTCCTGTCACATCATGGGAAAGTATCAGAGGTGGAAGGCTGCTGTACAAAGCCTTACATGATCAGCTGCAGAAACTGTTGAAGAAGAAGGTAAATTGAGCCAATTTGCAGAAGGCTATCCAGCTGGCTTTAGATATTGCTGTACAAGAGAACTTGACCAGTGTTCTACCTCTACACTGGCTTATGGATGGTCACCAATGCGCTACAGGAGTGGTTACAGCAATAGAAGCAGAACAACTGGCAGTGGAGAGGCAAACCCATCTGGGCTGCTGCATTATGGAAAGACATTGCTGCTTGGGTAGAGAACATGGTTATAAAGGTATGTCACGAAAATGTCATCAAGGAAGAGATGCAACATATAGGTGGGCTCAGAATTGAGGGGTGGACTTGACCATGGACACTATTGCTCAGGTTATGGATGAACATGAAACATGTGCTATAATTAAGCAAGGCAAGTGCATAAAACCTCTTTGGTATGGAGAACAATAGAAATATAAATATGGGGAGGCCTGGCAGGTGGATTATATTACACTCCCACAAACGCACCATGGCAAGCACCATCTGCTTACAACAGTGGAAGCAACTGCCAGATTGATGGAAACGTACCCCATGCCTCTGCCTGAAACACTATCCTGGGCATTGAAAAGCAAGTCTTGTGGTAACATTGCACCCCAGAAAGAACTGAGTGAGACAATGGGACTCATTTCCCAAACAACCTCATAGATACCTAAGAGCATGCCACTGAGAGAGTGTATCTCATCACCTATCATGCACCAGCCTCTGGGAAAACTGAACGATACAATGGACTGTTAAAAACTACACTGAGATCGATGGGTACTGCAACATTCAAACACTGGGACACACATTTTGTAAAAACCACTTAGTTAGTCAGCACCTGGGGATCTGCCAATAGAATTGGCCCTGCCCAATCAAACTTCATGTGTACTGTAGAAGGAGATAAAGTCCCTGTAGTAGACATGAAAAACATGCTGGACAAGACCATCTGGGTTATTCCTGCCACAGGCAAAGGCAAGCCCATCCATGGGCTTTTGCTCAAGGACCTGGGTACACTTGGCGAGTAATGTAGAAGAATGGGGAAACCTGGTGTGAACCTCAAGGGGATCTGATGCTGGGTGAGAACAGTCGATAATTTGAATTATATAATACTGCAAGTCATCACTACTATGGTTGCTATGGTTGCTGCGTTATCAACGGTATTACAGTAACAATCATCTGAATTAAAGAATGAATTCTGACCTTTTACTCCAAACCAGAACTGGCTTCAGCATGCAACAATCCAGCACCATGCACCATCCCTCCTGCCCTGAAAGACTGCTATGACAGATGGAGCCCAAAGTCATGAACTAAATGAACTCCACAGATAATTTAAAGGGATGGCCCAAAGACCATATCGGTAATTAATAGGGATGTATGGGAAAGGGTGGGGCCTGAGTATGACACAAATGATATGGAATAAGGGGTGGATATTGTCCTGGTTTCAGCCTAGACAGGGCAGGTCAGGCCACTCAGTGGGGAAGAGCTTTGGCCATGATGGCACAGGGCAGGGGATGGGGCAGAGCCAGGCCAGGTGGCCTGAACTGGGTACTGGGTGATTCCATACTATGTAGCACCATGTGGAAGGTCATAAAGCTGTGGGAGTCTGCCAGGGTGACTGATGCTCAGGGGATGCTGGGCATCAGTCAGAGGGTGGGGTGTTGGTTAGTGAGCAGGCATTACTTTTGTGTTCATTTATTTGTTTATATACATACATGATGGCTGCTCTGAAAGTAATGCCTCCTATTTTATTATGTTGGCCCACAACATCAGAGGCAGATATCGGTGGGATAGCAGTAGAGGTTGAACCTTCTCACCAATATCCCGTTACATGTTGTTGCCATGTGATAGATGGCAGCAGAGGGGCACTCTGACAAAATACAATCTTGACATGGAAGTGCAGATGCAGTAAAGGTGGGGAATTGAATTCCTCTATGTGGAAAACATTGCACGTTTATGGAGACCAATCAGTGGATGTGTGCATGTGAAGTGGTGGGTGGTGCATTTCAGCAGTGGTGACAGTGACATTGGGTCACACCTCTGCCGGTGCAGATTTCGAGTTGCACAGCATGCAGGCTCTTGTTCACCACTGGAAAAAAAGCATAGCTAATGACTGTGTCTGTGTTGAAAAAATATTATTTGCAGCTGAGAATTTGCTCTATCAAATATTGTTGTTGTGCTCTTTGTATCTGTTGTCATTTCCATGGAAATAGATAGGAGGCATTACTTTTCCAGCAACCTGTATATTTAGTTATCATCACAGTTTTGTTTCTATGTTCCTTTTCTGTCTTAGCATATAGTTTTTATCTCAACCCATGAGTTCTATTTTGTTTCCAGTTCTCTCCCTCGTCCTACAGGGGGCAGTGAATGAACAGCTGTGTGGTGCTGAGCTGCTGCTGGTTTAAACCACAACAAATAGCTTCACGATTGAGTCCAACCAGGTTCAAAGGACAATAACCAGCAGGTGCAGATAGACATCAGTGTGCTGTTTTTGTTGGCTAGCTCTTTCATAATCTGTGCAGATTGGTCTGTTCCATGAGGAGCTGTCCCAGTTCTCTCATTAAAGTTTTTTTCCAACAGTCTTCTTTCCATGTCAGGACACTGTCTCATCAAATTCTTTTCAGTTAAGCACCGATTTCCTTGTGTTTATCATGTAAAGACAATGAAAATTTTATCACATGCACAGTAGCAATACTAGTATGGTCAGATAAGACACAGGCAGATAGTGATAATGTGGAAGGACATTAAACATAGGAAACAGCTGACAGAATAATAGTGGCAGCTTCTGCTGTATGTTGAAGGCTTGTAAGAATCTTGTTACTTGTCTCTAAAATCTCATTCCCTCCCAGATATGGGAATGCGTATCTTGAGTTCCCATATCTGAATAGCTTGAGCTATAAACAGAAATAAAGCCTGGTTAATCTAAAAAACTACCCTCTGCTTAGTGTGGGGAAGGAGACAAGTGGTGGCTGCTGGTTGGTGTAGCAGAGGTAGTGCAGTGCCAGGAGTGTTTGGAAAGGCGATTTGTCAGACTGGGCTGGTCATCCAACACCTTTTTTCAGGAGGGAGGAGCAGAACTACACAAGGTATTCACATGGGAGCAGCCCAGAACTCCACTGCACCAAAACTTGTATAGCTTTTGCTCCTTGTCCTACTGTCCTGCTTTCAGCTGAGACAGAATTGATTTTCTTCATAATGCCACGCTTTGGCTTTAGGAGAAAAGCAGTGCTGATAACATGCTGAAGTTTTAGTTGTTGCTGTGTTGCACAGAGCCAATGATGCTTCAGCTTCTTGAACCGTCCTGT
This sequence comes from Pavo muticus, assembly GCA_016647715.1. NCBI lineage: Eukaryota > Metazoa > Chordata > Aves > Galliformes > Phasianidae > Pavo > Pavo muticus. The sequence continues at coordinate 4,124,184 of JACDJE010000165.1, read as the reverse complement.
CGGTGGGGGAGGGCTGGGGGGGCACAAGTAGCAGGGAGGGAACAGAACCAGGACAACTGACCCAAACTGGGCAACGTATGACACTGTGTGAAAAAGCTATAAAACTGAGTTGGCTAGGGGGACTGCTGCTGCTCGGGGACTGGCTGGGCAGTCAGACCCAACCTCTTAACATGCACCCACAGGCTGGGTTTTCCACATCTCTCTTGCTGCTTTCTTCTGGGCTTTATCCAGCCAGCTTACATTTTTCTTGGAGTGTAGAGCCCAAACAAGATAAAACATTCCAGTGGAGGCTTTATAATTTCCATGTAAAGTTGAAGGATTACTTCATGCCTCACAGACAACACTCTTATTTATACAGTGGAAAATACTGGTTGTTTTTGTAACAGCATAAACCTGCTGGCCAGCACTAAGATTCAGATCCTTCAAAGCTTCTACATCTCTGTCTGTAACCTGCTCCATTGCCTGCCTTTGTCACTTAATCAGTTCTGATGAAATCTCCCATCTTAAGCACATCTTTACTGAGCAGCATCTTACCCTTTCAGCAGCATGATTCTGAATTCTGAGCTTGTTCTGTGCAGTACACAATGTTCTCTCCCAGCTTCATTTAAAGTTAACATTTGAATAAGTACTTTCAATGTCAACATGCCATTCATTACTGGAAATACTCATTAGAACGAAGCCTAGGGAAGTCCCTGCAGGATTTCCTTCAGTGCTAACTTCCCTTGACAAGGGGCCATTGAGAACCACTCTTCTGAATATGATTCTCCCAGCAGTTCTGCAGCATCTTTATAGTAATTTCACAAAGTCTTTCTTCTTTTTAGTTTGCTTTTCCACCAGGCAGCTTTCAAATTGCCTTTGCTGTTTTTAAGACTTGACTTCCTGTAACTGAGCTGCTCTGCTGCATGTGGGGTCTTTGCCCTGCCTGGAGGCTGCACAGATGTTTAGCCACAATCCTGCCATCTGAGAGGGTGCGTGCCTCATCTGATTACTTCTTGTTGGTGATGGAAGTGCTAAAACGGTCATGACCTTGCCAAGGAAGCCTGCTTCTGCCAGTGCTCACCTTCTGTGAGGTGATGCTTCGCCCTGCAGCTCCACACCACGGTGAGCATGTGGTGGAAGCTATGTTGTGCTCCCACCCATCCCAGGGCTCAGCCACAACTCTGAATTAGGTGAATAGCCCCAGCCTATGCCATTCTGAGATACATCTGACAGGGCAACTGGTTGGGTATGTATGATAGCTGGAGTGCTGCAAGAGAAGGACATGTCTGTCACTCAGGGGATATCCAAATACAATAGTTAAATTAATAGACAGTGAACCCAATGCCTGGACCTTCCACATATGGTTAGCATATGGCTGAGTTAAGTGACTGTCCTCTACCTCATGCATGAGAGACATACAAGGATAACCAAAGGGCATATGCATGATAGCAATAAACACATATAAAAACGAAGCAGAAGCTTTGGGATCTTCGTGGGCTTCAGACTACAGAAGACCTAGTAGAGCACCTTTCAACCAAAAATGCAATGTTACATTTACTTCCTAACCTCAGTACTGAAGTAAAAAAAGAAAAAAAACACCACTTCCTAACACTAACATTTAGGCATCTTGTGGCAGGCCAAGTTGGGGTAACACTAGGCTCTGGCAGAGGTGGGATTAGAGACAGCTTCTGTAGCAGCATCCTGTAGGCAGAGGCTGAGCAGCTGCATTCTTGGATGGAAGTGGCTGGATAGGCTCCCCAGGGCACGTATGGAATACGGGTAAGGCAGACGTCAAACAAACTGCAAGCAGCGCTCCAGGCAAGGAGAGCCAAGGATGTTCCTGGATGCTCTGACACGGAGACAAGTTCACCCTTCCTTCCACTCACTTTCTGGTCACTTTCCCCCATATCACTACCTGTGAAAGCACGCTAGCATCTCCCACTCCTCCCACTGGGCAGTTGTTTGCTTTTCCTAGTTATTATTAGTTTATCCTCTGAAGTTTCTGCATGAATTAGCAGAATTAAATAACTTCTTCCCTCTGTTTCAGCTTCACTGCCTGGCTCAGCCCCAGTGGGTAGGAGGCACAGCGCAAATAACAGAGAAATGCCTTGGCAGGAAGAATATTCTAACTTATTTAAAATAAGGAAAAAAATACATAACTCCAGTCTTCACAGCAGCCAGACACACCTCCTATAAGCCAAGAGAATAGCTTGTCATCTCTTCTTCAAAACCATTTGCTCTCTCACCAAGCTGAGTTCAGACCAAGTCTGAGATATAGAAATTCCTTTATGGGTTTAAAGATTTAAAGTAGGAAAAAAAAAAAAAGGTACGTAAAGGTACAAGCCACTGTAACAAAGCTGAAAACAGTTTTATGGTTGCTTTAGACAATTTTGGTGCTTCAGTGCCTGGAAAAGATACCCTTGATTTGAAAAGGTGGTTCCGATCCAGGCCCAGATTCTATACTTGAAAACGGAAGGAAACTTCCAAAGGGCATTTCAGAGGCACTAGGGAGTGAAACTGCCTTTGGTCGATCACAGACAGTGACCACAGACACCTTCCCAGGACAATTTCATGTATTTTCTTGTTGAACAAGAAGCTCTGTGGCTCCTGGTAACAAGAGACATGAGGCATCCGTGGGGATGCACATAAACTAAAGTCAGAGCCTTCACTTTGGGACTGAAAACTGAAGTCCTCTCTGACAGAAGGATTGAAATAGAGCAGAAATAAAACTCATTTTTCAGTACAACCCAGTGTAACAAGGCCTCTAGCAACCCTTACCATTCAAGCAGATGTCCCAGCGTTTTGCTGCATGTCAGAGGATCTGCACCTTTGGTGCCAGCTTTCCACCTACTCCATGCAGCAGAAGGCCCTGAGAGGACTGAGCAGAAAGTGTCCAGTTGAGGTCCTCCAGATGAAACATCTACTGTACCTTCCAGTGAACAATGCCTTGCCTCAAATCCAGTTGCCTCAAACTCACCTTCCAGTGCAGCCATGTTGATGTGTGATCCTACTAAAATACTTTATTCACAACATCTTGTTTCAGCAAAGCAATTACGGATGTTTGCAAAAGACAGAAGTGAAAAAAAAAAAAGAAAATCACAATTAAATCACTCAGACTAAAAATAACCCAGAAGGTTCTGTTTCATTCCCTTACCACTCTGAAACACTATCCTCTTCTGGCATGGCGGTACACAGCTTCTTTCTCCAAGCATACCTTATACCTTGCTGTATCTATTAAGGAGGGCCCTCCACAAGAAAGTCTGCATCTAAACATACACTCATCAGAGAGCTTTGGGAAACTTTGGCTATGGAAATCTCCTTCTCAGGCTATTTGAAAGGGGTTCAGACAGATTTAATCTTTCACTTTGAATCTCACTCCTTCCTTGTCCAGGAGGCAGTTTGGCCATCTGTCTTCATTAAAATAAGGACTTCCTCACTCCCATGGGCATGCAAATACTCCTTCCTCAGATGGGTGGGAACTGCTCTGTTTGACCAACTGTTTAACACTTTGTTACCTCAAGAAGTTCTCTGCTATTCCATCTAGTGTCTAACTGGCACGTTTAACTATGGCATGTATCCTAATACAGAATCTTGCAGTTTCTTATAATCTATGCATTAACAAGAATCCCCTGTTGCACCCATCCAGATGAGATTAATATAGATTGACTATGGCTGGCATTTGCCTGAGACCAAACACAATGGCACTTAGGTGGGTTATCTCTAACATTCTTCTCTTGTAGGCACACTCAAGATCCACACTCTGCTGGTCTGCATGGAAAGCTGTTGCTTTTCATGATGTATCTATCAAAAAACAGCCTACACTTCATCATTCTTGCTGAAGATAGATCTCTGTCCAGCAAAAAGAAATTATCAGTACTCTTTGATAAGATGTGCAGTGTACATGCACATTCTAGCAGAAGGAATGCTCATACACTACCTGAGAGACATCAGCACCCAAAGCAGTATTTTCTGATCCCCCCCAGTCTCTTGCTCCATGCCTGGTGGATGAGACAAAGCATCATATCAGATCATCTTAGCTGGAGAAGAAGAAGGGGAAAGCAATATGCATAAGGTCTACAGTGTTTCCTGATGGGGTTAGCAGTGTCCCTTCTCTTTTAGCTGCGTCCAGATTTGCTTTCAAACAATGGCTGTCACTCCTATAGTGGCTTCATAGTAAGTCAACATGCAGTTAGGCAGCCCCTTTGTGAGTCACTATGTGGAAGCTGCTGCACATGTGGTCCAAAGAAAACTGAAAGAATATGTGAAGACTTGACAAGATCTTGAAATAGTTTTTTATCATTCATCATAATAAAGAGACAACTGGCTCCTGGGAGATATGTAAAATAGTTACAACCTCACAAGCCAAGAATTTTGCATCAGCTGTTACTGGTGGGTAATGGTAAGCAAAATACCTTTAACTTTTTGGGAGAGGCTAGAAGCCAACCAGGAGCATGGCTAGTTTCTAGGAACATAGCTATTGGCCTCCACATTAGCATGCTTGTGCAACTTAACAGTTTTATCTCTTGGGTACTCCAGCACACATTCATCATTTGGCTACAACAGAGACTAATTTTACACTGCATCCACACAAAAGAAAAGACCTCAGTAGAAAAGAGATTCTGCTCTGCTGAAAAAATGTGCCAAGGTGGCAAACTGGGATGGAGGGACATGAAACTCTGTGACAGAGATGTATGCTGGCACCATGTCCCCATGATAAACACTGCCAGTAGCAGCTGCAGCAGTGACAAGACAAATAAGTAGTTAAGACAAACGAGCAGGTGCCGTCAGTGAGATGTCCAGTCTATGAAACTTGCTATAAACATTATCCATGCCAAGGCAGCTCTGCCACAGGAAAGGTAGGAACAGCAGTTTTATAGCATATTATCTTCGACATACCCTGAGGCTCAAAGCCGAGGAATAATCTCTGAGTGCCAAGGTGCAATCCCACTGTTAAACAGCAGGCCTCAAATGCCAAATGTGACTTTGTGGTGACTGCATGGCACAGCAGCACCAACCCTGCATTAAAGTCAAGGAGAAAAGCACATATCCAAGATGATACTGAACAAGCTGCCTGTGCCCTGAACTACCAGTGTTTCAGGAACAAAGGTCAGAGCCAATCAGTCAGATGTAATCAAAACACTGTCCTGCCAGGGCTAGATGGGGCTTCATCACCTGCTTCAACTGAAAGGTCTGGAGGTTGCATCCAACTTCTGCTTTGTCTGAGCCCTGAATGACACTACAGGTGTCACACTTCCTTGGCAAACTTCACTTTGAGGAAGTGCAGACATCTGCAATGTGAATGTGATGCCACAGTATATCCCAACTTTAGCAAAAAAAAAAAAAAGCAAAACTATATAATTATTATATTTATCTAGCAAAAAATGTAATACTCACACAGAAGATTTTCATGCAGTAGCATATTCTGCCTGAGCAGACTAAGAGAAACTGAGCCGGCCAAGAACACCAGGTAAGCTGGAGTTGTCCCTGTACAGTTGTCCCTGTACATGCTGCAGGCGAACACTGTTGTCTCACAAAGGGCTACAGACTTCATGGAAGGTGTGGGAGGCTCAGAAATGCATGGATCTTGAGTGCAGTATGACAAACAAGAGCAAGCCCTGCTTCAATATCACTTGAGTTTAGGACTACTCTAGTGAGGAGCTTTAGGTTGTAATCAGTCTTTGTAAAGTCATATATATATTTTACCCACTCATCTAAGCAGAACTTAAGCGCTCCCTAAAGCAAGGACCAGAATACAGAAATCCCTCTTCTATCCACTCTTCTATTCTCTGCTGCTCTGTAAAGCATATTCCTTGCTCCATAGCAATCCCACTGCAGCAAGTGAGACAGCAAATAGTGTAGATTTGGGCGTTCTCTGAGGACAGGTTGGAAGTGAGAAGTCTCAAGCCCAGCTGCTCACTAAGCAGTATCACTGGCAACAACAGGCCACAGCTCTGTTAGCCAGGGTCTGAAAACCTCCAAGGATGGAGATTCTACCACCTCTCTGGGCAGCCTGTACCAGAGCTACCCTGCCTGTTTAGTGACAACCTCATTTCTGACCTGGGCTACTGTTCCTTGCTGTATCATCTGTAAAAAGCTGCTTGAGATTATGAAGAAATTGACTCCAGGCCATCTGCTTTTCTGGGATAGGCTTCAATGACAACAGCTTTTATCACATAAAAAAGAGGCATCTACCTCTTATTGTTTTTTCTAATCTCAGGCTAATGCGTGTGAGTAAGAGCCAAGCTGGCTCAGGACTGAGCTTAACCACCACCTTGATTGCAATGGGGACAGGGCACTTAACTCCTAATGATCTCCCCAGCCTGCGAGGGATCTTGTCTATGAGCCAGAGCACACTGTACTTCAAAATGAAGGCAAGTGTTTAATGGTAATGTGCTTTCTAAAAAGTCCAGTGAGATGTCAGCGCATAAAGCTAAGGTAAATAAGGACTTGGCAAACTTCTAGGACAAAGACGTCTGCAGCAAAACACATCAGTCCCTGAATGGACCATAAGGCTCGCTGACAGCCCATGGCTCTTTCTTGCCCCTACAGTGTGTCAGAAAGAAGCTGATGGCTTTGGCTATGTTGTAAACACAGTGAACTCTTGCTGTCCTCTCCTCCCCTGTCATCCTGTCATTATCTCTGTTTCAGACATCTGGTTTTGCGGGACACAAGTTTTGCACTTGTGTTGTAAGCTCATGACCAGAAAAGCAGGTAAGATGGTGTAAGCCAAAGTGGTAAGAGTTTGACAGGTCTTGAGTTGCTGATAAGACTGTGAGTTAAGAAGGCTGTTTATTCGCAAGACAGTGATTTAAAGACAGAAATATGGACTGAAAAGTCTATCTCTGATATCCCATTACACATGCTTTTCTTCTTCTGACTCTACAGGGAAACTGACTCTGACTTGAGCAACTTTCCAATTAACTATTTCTGTTTTCCCCTGAAGATTCTTTAGTGATGCCGGATGTTCTATCAAACAACTCTAAATGTATGTACATACATAGATACACATATTTCCAGCTGAAGGAAAAGGAAATAAAAGAATGTAGTAGAAATTACATCATTACAATGTTTTATATTATAATTCATTCGTGGCAGGGCTTCTTCTACTTTACAGATGTCTTTAAACGGTCAGAATTAAGATGAAAGAGGGCTAGAGACTAGATCTAGTTGTAATTAGTTTATATGGCAGCAGGGTCATTCATTCATTTCTGTAACTCTCTGGGTGTAGTGAGTTAGGAGAGGACAAACTAAGGATTAACTATTGTATAGGAATGCAGGTAAGCACGATGTGAGGCCAGATAAGAAACATTACACAAGGAATGGGTCGGGATCGGATTACTTCTGTTGAAGACAATGGGCCTTCATCCCATGACCATCAGAAGGAGACCCCCCACTGCTCATGGCAGGACCATATGCTGATGAGTTCTTGGAAATGTAATGAATATGTACGCGAATTCCGGGAAAATCACTGATTGATTGTGTATTAGTTCGGCCTATATCTGTACCAAGCTTTTGCCCTACGGTGTGCATGTTAGGAGGAACTATCCCCCACGCACCCAATGATACGCGTCTCATTGAATAAACATGCCTGCTTTGTAACCTAACTCTGGGTTATAGAGTTTGATTCCGCAAATCAGTAGCTAGTATCAAAAATAACTTGAGAGACAACTCCCTGCAGCAGATGTCTGCTACCAGGGTGACACATCTACTGGAGCCTCCACTTACCATTTGTGAAGGTGTTCACATAGTATCTGCGGCCCTGGGGAGACATATAGCTCTGCCAGCCTGGGGGAAGATGGCCGTTCAAGGTATCTTCTCCTGGCTGAGGAGTTGCCTTTCTGGGCTTCTGCTGAGGAAAAAAAAGAAGAAAAAAAAGAAAGAAAAAACACAATCCTTTAAGTTGATATCTAGATAATGTAAAGTATAACCAGACACACATCTAGAAAAGGATCATATATTTTAGCATTCCAGAGACTGCAAGACACCCAAAGAGTTCCGTCCATTGCTCTTATCTGTCCTGTTCCCAGAAGACGATTCATCTCCTAGAAATCTTCCCTTGGAGCACTGGGATACAGAATATTCTTTGGGAGAGAAATGAAACACCTCTGTATTTGATAGCCACAAGCACTGGACCTGTCCAATAAAGGCACTCTTGTTAAACGATAAAGTGCAAAGCAGAAAGCAATCATCTGTCTGAGAAAGAAAGACATGCATGTGGCACTCTCATTTACATTCACATGAATACACTGGCAGGTGAAAGCACTGGTCATAAAGGTTTTGTCTAAATTTAATCTACAGGGGCACCATCAGCTTTAGACATTGTCAAGAAGAAATTCTGTAGAGCCCTGTTGCCTAAAAGGAGCAGCATGCTGAAGTACACTCATCGTATGCTGATTATATACTGATAATGTATGTAATTATCAGTGCATAAATTACTGATCCAGATGTAATCTGCATCCACATCACGAGGATGCAGGATGATGTCTTTATATGGTTATTATCCTGATGGTTAGGATCCAGCTCACTAGGAGTGATCCACATTGTTAGGAAGAGCAGGGTATAAGCATCATGCTGCTGCTCAGAACTGCTATGAAGGTTCAAGTGCCACCTCAGCTGTACATCTCTTCATCAATTCAGTTGCAAGCCCCAGTGTGCTGGGGTTCAGGTTGCAAGGAAAAGAAAAAGTGAAGCTGAAGGGCACGATATTGTAACAGCTGGTGATATCACCAAGCAGCTCTGGTGGTTCCTTGGTAGCTAGGGAATTACAGCAGCTGCTTGATGTGAGAACAGCAAAGAGGGCTTCATCCCTGTCTGGTCCCTTCAATCAGGGATGCTGAATGACAGCACCGGGGATACATGGCCAGAGACTGCTAATCACAGACTCACAGGGCTGCAGCTATGAGCCTAACAGCCTCCTGCTGGCTCACATCCAGAGAACATCACTTTGTTTTTTTTTCATTCCCTAAGGCAAACCAGGCATGTAATATACTGATTTTTAGGGGTTTTTGTTTGTTTGCCTTGCCTTAGAAATAAAGGAGAACAAGGAAAAACATGTGAAATTGAATTATTTATTCAAAAGAAGCAAATCTCCATCCAGAAGATGCCTTCTGACATGGTGGAGAGGTAAGAAATGACTACACTAAATTCAAAGGCAGCCACACTGAGGGAAGGCAGTTTCAGCATCTGCTGCATATGATACTCAAACACTGACAAAATGAATGGAGTTGTTAGAAAAAAAAACAAAACACTGTGATGTGCCCTTCTACAGATCTGATTTCTGCATGAAATTCCAACACAGAACAAATGGGACATTTAGTGATTTTGGAGCCAAAAGTCTATTTTGCATTTCTTTTCAATTCGAGAAAACTCTGGTTACAATGGCCCTCAGGAGGCACTGAACTGAAGAATGATCTTGCATTTGTGCCTCATCAGGTACCTGGTAAAGGCAGATCACAGCCTGCAAGGCAGCTGTATGGACCAGTGTGAGATCAGTATTATCTTGACGCTGCAGCACAGACTGCACTTGTGCTGATTCAGATTTTAGCTCCTCTCTTGGGCAGAGAGGGAGCCTGGGAGACGCAGCTGACCCTACATGAATTGGACAAATTAGCAAGGGAGATACTAAGGGAGATACCGGGCCATCTCAGCCGAGAAGATAGAGAGGGGATCTAATTAATGTGCACAAGTATCTTAGGGGAAGTATCAACAGGATGGGGCTAGGCTGTTTTCTGTGGTGCCCAGCAACAGGACAAGAGGCTCAAACTGGAACCCGGGAGGCTCCATCTGCACATGAGAAACAAATTCTTCATTGTGAGGGTGGCAGAGCCCTGACACATGCTGCCCAGAGGTCCATCTCCCTTGCAGATATTCAGACCTGCCTGGATGTGCTACTGGGCAGTGTGCTCTGCGTGACCCTGACTGACGCTGCGGGGTTACACTATGTGATCCCCAGTGGTCCTTTCCAACCTCAGCCATTCTGTGAGTCTGATTCTGTGGCTCTATAGAGTGTATGACTCAAGTGTATGTTTTGCATGCCTAAGGCTAGCAAAGTGCTTCACACAACTGATCAGTAGGATCTTTGTTATCAGTTCCTGTTCCCTCTTCTTGTGCTCTCTGAGGCTTAATGAAATCATGTACATGTGAGAAAGCAGACCCATTCATGGCTTATGTTGCTATTCAATATTTACTTTTTGCTGATCTCAGCTTAGGATGCAGGGGAAACCTCTTACACGTTAGTCTGCCCCAAGGCAAACGTTCTTATTATTGTTTGTGTTATACTATTGACTAGAAAAGTACAAAGTAAATTCCTGTCTTAGTCAAACTAGCACAACCATGCCTACTTTTCTGTGGCAGGATCCCTCCTCACGTGCCACTGAAACACCTCCCTGTTTCATACAGTCCTCTGTGAAAGCACGAAATCCTACTAATGAAAATACTGAAGTTCATGAATCTAACAGAAGAACCGGTATCCCAGCTTAATCTCTGAGTTATCTGAGTTCCTCTCTACCACGATGGTTGCTGACAGCGGTGCCTTGTCTCGCTCAGTAATGCCACTCCCTACACAGCTCCAGAAATCACATTCTTGTTTCCAATTCCTTACAGCCATGTCTTGGCACCACAAAGAGGACCTGCTCGCACAGCCCCTGCTGTACAAACCCAGCATCCACCATCACCTTCTGTTTGATTTTATTCTCAGTCGGGACTGAAAATAGTTCTCTGCAGGCTCCCAAAGGTGTGCTGTCATTGGGAGCACCCGCTGCTCACGCAGGTGATGCAGACCAGCGCCTGGGTCTGCGGCACTGACCATGTCAACCTTAGACAAAAATGTTTTCGTGCCAGCTGGCTTTGGCTGCTCCTCATTTGTGTGCTCTCCCCTGCCAGGAGGAGAGCTTCGTCATTTCTCCCTCTCTCAGCCCCCCCTTTCTACAGCCCCACCTAATGGAATGAAACATGGGGACTCTTCAACAAGTGTGCCCCATCAGTGCAGTTACCCCAGTTACTCTGCTAATGGCTAAGAGAAAGGCTGGCTGATTTCTGTCTACAGAAGTACCTCCTGAAGGGCTTTCCTTGCACTGTGCCCACACACAGTCCTTATCCAAAGCACGGGTAGGTTTGTAAAGAAAGCCAAGACTGAAGGATGCTCAGAGGTTTGAGGTCAAGTAACATATGCAGGGAAGTTCAGATCAGAACGGAAAGCAAGTCAGTTCCAGGCTATTTTTTTAACTACAAACCAGTCCTTCTCCAAACATTTCCAAGGGACAGCACAGAGTAATGGAGTAACTCCGGGGTGAGCTCCTGAACTCTCTCTGTCACAGGATTAGTGACCCTCAGTATTGTTTGAAAAAGCATACTGAAGAAAATTGAAATTTCACAGGGCTGGAGCCTACCAGCTCCTGAAGAATTTGGCAGCAGATTGGGATTCACTGCTCAGCCTTGAAGATAACAAAGTTACAACAGACTATCTCAGCTGTACAAGATGACCCCATGAAGAGGAATTCTGGATAATCCCATCCTGGGTTCTGTTCCAGAATATAAAAGTTACAGAATTGTATAAATTTATTGCGCACCTCCCACTTCTGTCCTTACACCTTCTTTGCCTCCTGGAGCTGAAATCACATCCATCCCTGCTCTTCCTTTTGCTTAACGGGGCCCAATAGTGTACCAAGAAGGTCAAGACAAAGTTTGGCGCATTTTAGGGCCCCATGATATCACTTCCTTTCACACCATCAGCACCAGCACCCTGCAAGGTCAGATACCCACTGTTTTGCTTAATGAAAGCTCTGCAATTACTCCAACATCCTCTGAGTGACCTTTTCAGTTGCTTCTGGTCTCCCTGGCAGGCTGCAACAAAGGCAGAGGTCAGGTGCCACAGATGTGCTCTTAAATAAAAGCCAAGAGATGGAAGCAGACAACAGAAAGTGGACACCACTGTGACCATCAATTAAACTAGGGTGGAAAATGGTATAAAGAACAAAATTAAGCCAATGTTTTAGCTCAAACCTCTGTCAAAATGTATCACTTCGAAAAACATTATGTTTTGCAGTTACTAATTCTACTTTGGAGTTACTAATATTTCTACTATTGCTTCTGATTCCACAAATACAGAAGTGCTGAGAGCACAACAGTCCATGTGAATGACGGTCGAGAGGACTGAACATAGGGAAAACCCCAGCGCTGTCAAAGGCAGTTCTAATAAACAACAGAACGCTGGTTTGCTTGGATGTACACGAACTACGGATATGTGGATCTCTTCCTTTTGTTTGTGAGGAATATGATTCTAAACAGCTCACTACTGTGCAGTATTATACCCCACCTTGGGGACTGCAAAAGAAGAGCTTCTATTTGAGGACTAAATTGAGGATTCTAAAACTTCTGTTTTAGAATCTCTAGTTGGTCCCAGTGGAGTCCCCTCCTGCACACACTTGCACTTCCCATAGCAGCTCCGCTCCTGTCAGATACTCTGAGGGGGAGAAAGGAACTGAAAATGGAACAGGGAAGGAATCAAAGAAGAAATGAAACTTGGTTTCACCCTCTACTCCTCAGCACCCTGCACTCATTGAAGCAGAGATAGCAGGAAGCTCTGGGATATATGGTGTGGGGCAGCGGCTGGGCTCTAAAATGCATCACAGCCAATAGTTTTGCCTGGCTCAGCAGTGCATCCTTTGAAAAATGAGTGTTGTGGAGGCCATGGGGACAGCGCACTGTCCCAGCTCCGCCAGGAGATCAGAGTCACAGTAGAGTGACTCTATTTTGCCTGGCAAACACAGTCCCATCCAAGCCATTCCCTTTTTCCAGCATCAGCGCAGTTACATTTGAACCATACTTGCACACCAACACAAGAGGAGTTCAGACTAACCTGGCCATGTAATGTAGGCAATCCTACTCAGTGCAGGAGACAAGGCAAAGCCAGAAGGCAACACAGGGACAGGAAGCAACCGGCAGATGGTGTTCAAGAGCCCAGCTCTGAAGCTAGCACTGCGCACACAGACACGCTTCCAACCCTCTCCCCAAGCCCCGCTCTTAGCAGAGCACACCCTGTGCCCCTGACACAGATCACAGGAGAAGAGGCATTTCTGCTTGCACACCTCTGCCTTGGTCAGCTCGGCAAGACTGTGCCATCACTCTGACACTTCTTGTTACTATTTTTAGGACAATAAAAGCAAAAAGGACAGTTTATGAGAACTGTAAATCACAATAGAGAACAGTCTACGTGGACAGGGGGTTTTGTTATTAGCAGAGCGCATTATGAACCAGCAGGCAAAGACAGAAGAGCAGACAATGACTGGAAGTTGAGACTAGACAGGCTCAGATCAAAAAGAATCTGTCAGTCATGGGGATAATTATCAACTAGAATGACTTACCAGGAGGCTGTTAACTTCTTGTAGTTCCTCCATCAAGATTAAGTTCCCCTTTCTGGAAGAAGTGCTCTATTCCAATCAGGGGAAAAGATGGGACTCTGAAATCCCCTGATCTGGCCGTGCAGAAGCTGGGGCTGGATGGGCTGGCAAGCCTTCCTGTCTCTCAAATCTTGCAACTCCCACAGCGCCCTTGAGCTGGGATAAACAATTAATGCCACTCCCCTCACTGTCACTGCCAGGAGCATCACCAGCCTCTGCAGGGTGCTGGTGGCAGATTTGGACCTGGAAAGGATGTCTGCAGCATACCATGGAGGAAACGGGAAATGTGAACAATGTGAATGTGTGACCCCAGCAAAATCCTTCTGCATCTGTATTTGCTGATTGGAAAGGGGACCAATATGTCTCTCCAAACATTCAAAACCAAGAACACAAGCACTTCTCTCCTATGAGATTCCCTAGGATCAGAAATCCATTCAGCAGGAGCACTTAGCAAGGAGCCACCTGCCCAGCAGGCCTCCTTTTCCATGACAAACAACGGTTTTCACGTGCTGTCTGCAGAAACACAGGGACAGGAGTCTTCTGATGCATGCAAAACAGAAAGGAACTGGGAATATGCATCAAACATCAAATGAATCTCAAAACACTGGAGCTCATCGGTACCAAAGAACTCATTTTGGTCCCTCCCACAGCACAAAGTCACAACGCATCTCTCAGCCTGTGTCTCAGAAACAGTTTTCGTTTCCCAAGTGTAGGTTGCTGGCAGAGACAAGTATACCAGCCCCCAAAGTCAAATTCCTTGCAAAAACAGTCTTCAGGGGGGTGTTGCCATAAAGCAGAGCTTTGAGCACGTCTGCACCACAGCCAGGGAGCTGGGTGGGAGAGGAGGGGAATTTGAGCAGCTGTGGTTGGAGCTAGGAGACTGCACCCACAATGGGGAAGATAGGACTGGGTAGGAGATGGCTTGGTGGGCATGGTGGTGACAGGTTGATGGGTGGACCTCATGATCTTAGAGATCTTTTCCAACCTTAATGATTATGATTCTATGATTCTATGGAAAGCATCCACTAAGAGCATAACAAAGGCAAACCTAAGAAAGTAGTTCTATAGGATCAACCCACCTAATCCAGGACCCCAGCACTGATGGAGACAGACAGATGTGCTTCTTATGGCAGAGCACATGAACCTGACCACTACCTGTGACCCATTCCCCCAGCACTCAAGGGCATCAGAAAGGAGATGTTAGGGAGAGGACAACAACCAGCAGGCAGAGCAGCCACCCCAGAGTGTCATGACCTGCTCAGGAGCCACAGTCTTGGCCACAGAGCAGCATTTCATTTTATGCAGCCAAATGAGGCAACAGAGAACGAAGGGCCCACACATATCAGTCCACCCCATGCTGACCGATCCACTGAGATGAGTCCAGCCTTGCTCAACAGAGCAAAATCACTTCCCATTTTCAAACAGCAGGAAATCCCCTTTTCCCTTCATAGAGGGATCCTCCGGAGGAAACATCTGTGCGCTTAAAAGCCTCATTGAGATGTGTTACCTCACATTGCACTCGAGAGGAGTGCAGCCCTGAGACTCTCCCAAACACACAGCTGAAGGTAAGGCAAAACAACCTCTGAACACCCTGAGCAGGGACCTCCAGAAGTTCCTTCCAAATTCAGTTCTTCTACGACTGTATGGCCCTACTAAAGCACAGCACACAGCCTGGGAGCAAATGAAAAGCATGTCTGTCTCTAGCTGTGAGAATCTGAGCAACCTGGACTGGTGGGAGATGTCCCTGCCTATAGCAGTGGGGTTGGAACGAGGTGATCTTAAAGGTCTCTTCCAACCCAAACCCTTCTATGATTCTATGATTCTATGAACTAAATGCAGTGCTACCAGCTATTGCCGCTTGCATGGAGTCATACTGCACTTCTGCTGCAGACCTGCAGTATAGATAAAGGCTGCGAAGTCCTTGCAGTGTCCTGCCCGGCATTGGAGGATCACTGGAGCAGAGAACAGACAACAAAATGCAGTGGAAGCTCCCTGCAAGAAGGAATGCAGGGACACAACAGGGAAAAGCTGCCACAACTCTGCACCAGAACAGCCCCTGTCCTGGGAGGAAAAGCTTGCTCTGTAACGACCTCAGTGAGGTGATGTTTCTGTCTAGCTAAAGGTTCCATAAACACTGATCTTGACAAAGGTATGCATCTATCCAATGGCGTGAAGCAGAACTAAGACCACTACAGTGCAGCCAAAGAACTGGGGTTTGAGTCTGCATCTGAGTACAGCTGATGCTTCAAACAGGATTGTTTGTGAGAGAAGTCCATGAAAACCCTCAGCAGCAGCGATGCCTGCATGGAGACACTGAGACCCGCATCCACCCCCCAGAATGAAGCTCCCATCCCAGAAATGCCCAACACGGCCTCTGCAAGCTGGGCACAAGCACAGCCACTGCAACTCACACCATGGCAAATGGAAATGCCAGTGCCCCTCGGAGCCCCTCCAGCACTGCCCAGTCTCTCTAGCACATTGAGTCATTTTGTGTTTTCTTCATTTTTACGCAATCTTTCTTGCTCAACATTTGGTTTCCATGGTGTCATATACACTGTGTGAAACAGATTTATATTTAGAAAGTGGAACGGGTCATATGAGCTCACCCAGTTGTTATGGCAACCAACACAACTCCCGTTCAGCTGCATCTGATGGCGCGGGGTGCTGCGGGAAGCACCCCTCCCTGGGTGGCCCCACAGACACCGCTTCTGCAGCAGAAACTCAGCAGATGCTGCAAGCGCAGATGTGGCCACTGCTCGGCACAGCCCAGCGGGTGGCATTTTTCTTCTTTGGGCACCGCACCTCAGCCCTGCTCACCTTCTGCCAAACCAACCTGCTTCCTCAGTGAGAAAAGCGCCTTTCACCTGTACCAGGTGTTAGGGAATCTCGATGTTGCCTGTGGCAGCTTGAGCCGAGGCTGAGCAATGCACAGCACACACCCCACATGGGACAGCTGTCATTTATCCTAGCCCCCAAAATCCCCTGCCCTGATAACTCTCCTTTGTGGCATACCAAACTCTCCTCCATTCCTCTTCTTCCTAAATAACATTAGCAACTCTGTGCAGCTGCTGTTTGCTGGATGTGATCTGTGCATCCTTCCCATCAATCCGGTACAGCTGTGACACTGCACTGCAGGACCACGGAGTGAGTTTGTGTGGACAGGTTTCTGCTCTGGGACAAACCTTCCTAAAGCTCTGCAGGCCCGTGTTTACCATTCGGCTCTGGAACCCAGCATGTATGCTTTCCATAGAGTCACAATCATTAAGGTTGGAAAAGACCTCTAAGATCATGAGGTCCACCCATCAACCCGTCACCACCATGCCCACCAAGCCATCTCCCACCCAGTCTTATCTTCCCCATTGTGGGTGCAGTCTCCTAGCTCCAACCACAGCTGCTCAAATTCCCCTCCTCTCCCACCCAGCTCCCTGGCTGTGGTGCAGACGTGCTCAAAGCTCTGCTTTATGGCAACACCCCCCTGAAGACTGTTTTTGCAAGGAATTTGACTTTGGGGGCTGGTATATTTGTCTCTGCCAGCACCCTACACTCAGGAAACAAAAATAAGTGGAAAGTGAAAAGCTCTGATCCATGAACCCCCTCCTAGACAGCTTCAAAACAAGGGCTCTCAAGCCAGAGTTGACAAAGCCACGTCACTCCCACGCAGCTTTGTCCTCTCCCTCCCTCTTCAGTGAGGGCCTGGTGCACCAAGGCATGTACGAGGACAAACTAGGTGAAGTCACAGCAGTGAGCAGCAGCAGATCCTGTCTCATGGGACACACGGCACCAAGTCTGGCCCAGGTCCTGTTGCACACGATGTCCACTCCTCTGCGAAGCAGCAGTACAGGGAGGCTCTTGGCAGTGGTTTTAGGTCTTTTGGCTGAGGAGAACAAAGCTGGGTAGATATAAGAAGTAGGAAGGAGAAGGAAGATGGGATGAGGGGGAGATTCAGTGTAGGGAAAGAATGTAGGAGTCGCGCCTGGTTTTGGGGAGTATAGTATTCACGGAAGACAACAAAAGGCGCTTCTGATGTGGGGAGCAGCAGGCATGGTGGGAGGATGAGCACAGTGTGCAGAGAACAACAGTGCGGCTGCTGGCTTTAGTACTTCTTAATCTGCCTGAGCTCTCAACATGCTCCCAAGCAAGTTAAATCACTTTCCCATGTTTTCTTTCCAGTGTGCTCACAGCCAGAGCGCTTCCTTGTCATGGTATTTAGCGCTTTGTGACAAGAGTGTAGAGTCCTGGCACTGAATGAGCAACCAAGAAAGGGGAAACAATGTACCTACCACCTTCATAGCAGGCGCTGCAGACTCAGAACAGCCTGCTCTGATTAAGAAAGGCTGTCTAGAACATGATGACCACTCGTCATCATCTTCTCGTGCTCGTGGTGCTCGTGTATTCCAGTAATGGATATACTACAATGAATGTACCCACAGAAAGCTCAGGAATCACCCCTAATAAAATAGACAGCCTGTTGTTTTTCCTTTCTATGCTAATGCTAACCCAGTTACCGGACAAATCTGACCTGCTCTCTTTGAGCAGCTCCCCCTGGCTAGTGTCATCCAGCTGAACTACGTATGGAAAGTGACAGGCCATAGCAAAACAGAATGGGAAAGAAGATGGAGGAGGCCCCAGCAGACAGAAGCGGGAGCTAACACTCCTATGGGGAGCCTCTCTGAAGTGGTCTGGGGAGACCAAAGGCATGAATGGCCAAGGAGGAGCCCACCAGGCACACAGCTGTGACGAAGGGCTCAGCTATACATGCACAAGGGAGCAGAGAGGAACAGTAAGAGCAACGCAGCAGGACAGTGATGAGTGTAGACCCCCAAAACCAAATGAAACACAGCGCTCTGCTTGGCTCCTGCCCTGTGCAGAAGAGCAATCAGCCCTATAGTCAGGAGTGAAAACCATCAACACGAGTCAAGAGAAAGGCTCTGTAGACCATCTTACAGACTGGTACTGCCTTTAGGGGTTTGGGCTCATGGGAAGAAAGCAAAGCACACTTTGGGACTGAGCAAGTCTTGGGACGTTTAGGGAAAAAAACAAAGGTGGGTGAAGGGAGGAATTCAGGTGGTTTGGGGCAGAACCAGCGCAGAAAAATACCTGCATCTGATCTCTGCAGTCAATCCTATCTTCTTATAAAACTCCATTTCTAGATGTGTTCTTGGAAAAGAAGCTTTCTATTCAGTGTGCGTGTGCATATATGGAGGTTAATTACTGCCAGCATCAGGAGTGGGGACCTCCAGTCACTGTGGATCTGGAGTGCCACCAACTGAAATCATGAGAGTACAGGTGTACTCTGTGGTTGCATATCAAGATGGTATGATACCTGGGTATCAGAACAGCCATGAGAGAGGGCCAGACACAGAAGAAGCTATTTGAGTTGGCTACTTGAGGGTTCAGGAGATCCAGTCCTGATCCCTTGCAAGGGCTGTAGGTTCTGGGAATTGTCTGAGATCCATTTGCTTGTGTGTGTCTGTGTGAGAGGTGAAAGTATACACAGGTATCTAAAAGGGGAAAGGATGAGACTATTGGTGCTGTTTGTGAGAGCTGAGTCTTCCTGTCAGTCTGAATCTGTGCAGCTGGCCATATGTATGTAAGTACTGTATATGTGCAATGCTGTCGCATACCTACAGTGAGTACACACTTAGCCTTGCTGCTATCTGCACCTGTGGACATGGAACTTTCACAACCTCACCTCTGTTGGTCTACCAGACTCAGCAGCTCCTGGCATAGTGCACACACACCTCCCAGCCTGCAGGGGTGAGTTCCAGCTGCTGACACAGAGGACATTTAGCTGAGGTGGAATAATCCCAGTCCAAAACAAAGCTGAGTCATGTGTCTGTGCCCTGCTACAGTCCCTGGAAAATGGGGGATTGATGCAGACCACCTTGCATTCATTCCATCTTGCAGAAGCTCAGCTCTACATCCATTCAAAGGCACCAGGTCTTGAAGAGAAAACAGGCAGATCTCAGCATCTCTGTGAGGCTTTGGGGACACCCACGAGAAGCCGGCACATATACACACCACGCAGAACTTAAGAGGCAAGTGCAAAAATCAGAAGGACTGAGGGGGTACCTCTCACCCATTCCCAAACACAGCTGTGTCAAACTGCATCCCTCAAACATGGAGCAATCCCTCACAGCAGTCTGCTGCCCCATAGCAGTCATGGAATTTCTCCGAAATACCTGTAGTCCTTTTTCTTCTCAAATAGAAATAATAAAGATAATACTCTCCCACTCCTCTTGTTTTCTTCTCACCAGCATTGTTTCTTGATGTTCAGAGTTAATACCTTGCATCTAATTTCCCAGCTAGCAGAGCCAATATGGGCTATGGGGATCTGGGAACAGTTTATATGTTTGTACACAACCAGCTTGGGTCACCAACAAGCAGCACACCCAAGTTTCTGTTATTAGGAAATGAAGCCCTGATGTCTTCCCACCATGCTGTCTCAAAAGAACAGGATCATAGAATCACCAATTGTGGCCAGCTGGGACAAAGCTCTTTTCTCAAGAGATCCACAGCTGAGTGTAGCACAGTCTCACGTTGCCATGCCCAAGCTCTGCATGCTGTTACATAAACTTAGCCAACAAACTTTGATGTGAGCTAACTGTGACACACCCCCACTTTCTCACTAGGAATTGAGGCTCTGCACAGGCTGCCATGAGCTGGCTCACCTGAATCCTAAGTCTTCCCCAGGAAGGGGTTATTTCAGCACTGTGGTAATGTGTAGGAGAAGCTACATGCCTGGGGATAAGGCATTGCCAGCACCTCATGAGCATTTGGGCAGCCCAGAAGCCCAGCCCGCAGCACAGCCCATGACACCCTCCTCCACTTGCTGTGCTCCAGAGGATGTTCCAGCTCCATCTCTGACATCAGCATTTGGTACGAGGCAGAGCACCAGGGCCAAGCACTCTGAAGAGCTCTGTTGTCCTAGGCAGCTCGGGACAACAGGCCTATTGTTGGGAAAATCTTGTACTGTAAGAGTCACCCTGCATATGCCTGGAGAGTCACAAGGGCAGGCCAGGCCAGCTGCAGCATTACTGCTTGTCTCCAGCTGGAAGTGACAGACCCACCTCTGAGGGACTGCAGAGCATGGCACACCTGGAAGACAACTGGATGCTCAAGAGGCAGCCCTGGAGCTGGGGCACGCTGTATGCTCCGGGTGCTCTACACTGGGAAGGAGACTGGAAGCATTTAAAAAAAGGACATCTTCCATGGCTGCCTAAATTTGCAGCCTGTCCCTGCGCTGCTTAACTCAGTGTGCTTATGACTCTCAGCCTCGCAGTGCACTGTGGCTACAGCATGGAAAAGGGCAGCAGAGAAGTCACCCACAGCAGGCAAAGAGCAGGCAGAGAGCTGGGCAGCACAGCGAGTTCTGTGCTGCTGGGGCCCTGGGAGTGCAGCTGGTTCTAAAGAAATGAAACATCTGGGAACAATGCCAAATGTTTTTATACAGGACCTCTACTACTTACGTTGTGGGAAAGTTCAGCCTGGCTAAGCTTGCTCTTCCATATGCCCTGACAGAACACACTCTTCTCAGCCCAGGACGGAGCCCCGAGCATCTCATGCAGGGCCAAAATTCACAATGATGTGGGATCAGATGCAGTTTCACAGTTAGCTACGGCCACCCCCAACATAGTGCCACAGGACTTGATGACACCAAGCTGTGTGGTGCAGTCAGCATGCCTGAGGGATGGGATGCCATCCAGAGAGACCCAGACAGGCTGAGCAGTGGGCCCAGGGGAACCTCAGGAGGTTTGACAAATCCGAGTGCAACGTGTTGCACCTGGGTTGCAGCAACCCCCACTACCAGAACAAGCTGGGAGATGAAAGGATTGAGTGCAGCCCTGCCAAAAAAGAACTGGAGGTACGTAGATGGCAAGCTGGACATCAGCCAGCAATGTGCCCTCACAGCTCAGAAAACCAACCGTATCGTGGGCTGCATCCAAAGCAGGACAGCAGGGCGAGGGAGGGGATCCTGCCCCTCTACTCTGCATTGTGAGACCTCACCTGGAGCACTGCATCCAGATGGGGAGTCCTCAGTACAGGAGAGACATGGAGCTGTTGGAGCATCACAGAAATTATCCCAGAGATGGAACAGGACAGGCTGAGAGAGCTGTGGATGTTCAGCCTGGAGAAGAGAAGGTCCAGGGAGACCTGAGAGCGGCCTGTCAGTATCTAAGGAGGAGCTATAAGAAAGGGGACAAACTCTTTAGCAGGGTCTGTGGTGACAGGACAGGGGGAAATGGTTTCAAACTAAAAGAGGGGAGATTTAGGCTGGAAATTTTTTTTACAATAATGGTGGTGAGGCACTGGCACAGGTTGCCCAGAGTGGATGCCCCAGCTCTAGAGACACTGCAGATCAGTCTGGACAGGGCTCTGAGCACCCAAGAGAGCTATGGGTGTCTCTGCTTATTGCAGGGGAGTTGCACTAAATGATGTTTAAGGGTTCCTTCCAACTCAAACGATTCTATGATTCTATGACTTCTGCAAACAGAGGCCTCATTTTATCTGAAGGCAAACAAGAAGAAATAGCTGTTTAAATAGGAAAAAGCTGAACAAAAACAGAAACAAGAAGATGTGGCAGAGAAAATCCCGCCTTGCTCACTGCACGGCTCTTCCACTTCCATCCCTGGCCTCAGGCCCTGACCTGCTGCATGGCACCACTCCACACTGCTCCTCTGGACCCCAGAGCCGCACTTGAGGCCCAGGCAGGAGGGCCGCCCCTGCCCCCCCGCGCTGCTGAGCCCCCGCCAGTTCATGGGCCTGGAGGGTGCTCCACAGCTCCCAGAACTACCAGCACCTGCTGCAGCACTCCACCTGACCCAGAAGCACCGAGCCAGGCAACAGAACCCAGCATCCACCATGGCAGCAGCACCATGAGAGCGCTCCTGCTCGGCGCTGGATGGCAGGCATGCAGCAGGACAGCATGAGTGTGGTACCACCACAGCAGCTCCTAGCAGTAGAGGCATTTGCTTTCATGGTTTGCATGAACACACTTCCATTCCAGCAATGCACAAGATGCAAAAAGAACTAGTAAAGTAAAAATAAAACAATAATGACAAAACTGTAGGTTTTTCTGTCACCTCACAAGACATTTGTTCTCTCAAGGACACAGTGCAACTACACAGCACTCCTTGGTAGACACACACTACTCACACAGAGTCATATCAGGGCTTTGAGTGCTTCATCCCTCAGACATCTCCACGTGTTTTTAATGAGCACAATTCTGCTGGGAAGCTCTGCAGCTTCCCAGGCACAAGGAAATAGCCCTGCCACAGCCCACAGCTCGCATCTGTTCTTTTCGGAAGGAAGGGATTCTCCCTAAAATTATACAGGTGCGTGCACACACACAGCAAAGCTAAGGCATGGCATCATGCACCTCATCTGTCAACAAGGGATATTTACAGAAACAGTTTGTAGCAAGTAAGTAACTGCAGTCTAGGGAAAGAAGTGAAAGCAACATGGAAGAGTTTGTGCTGAGACCTCCACAGCTGTATTCTCCTTTTGAGAGAGGTTAATTAAAGGATATTCTGAGATTGTCCAAAGGATAACAATGCGGGTTAGTGGTTGGTATTTTTCTTTAATTACTTATTTAACGACTGCAAATATCCTTTCTCTTTTAGGAAGAACATTGAGACCAAGTCCCAGAGAAACCTATGTTGATGATCTGCATGTTTAAAAAGATATTTTTATTACAAACATTATCTCAAAATTGGAATTCAGATTCAGATTCTGTTCCTGGCCCCAGGACTTCAGCAGAGCTACTAAGGCTCTGGCATGCTGCTGCTACATTTTCCTGAGCTTTAAAATGAAAACTGCTTCTCCCTGTAGCTATGGTAGATCAAATAAAGCTCCTACCTACTCTTGCATGCAGCCTGGATGGGACTTTTTATTTTCAATTGTCCGTTGCTTTTCTGGAGTGGTGCTTCCTTGCAGAGGAAATCTGTTGTACAGCCCTGACCTGATATTCCCTAGATTAAATGGCCCTCCATGACCAAAACTTCGGGAACCTCAGATGCAGAGAAAACAATGAAATGGCCAAGAGACAAAGTGCAGCCAGATGCACATTCCTGCACACTCCCTCATAATCCCTCTCAGGCGCAGGGAATGTAATCATTGTTGCCTGTAACTCTGCAGCAAATCATTCTTGGACAGACACGGCATTGAGCTGTTGTTTTTGCTGCTATCAACGGTACAACTCTTCATAAATGTGCAAACAAGCAAAAGGCAAGACAAGGAGGCAGTGCCCAGCACTTGCCACGATAGGAGCCCCCAGGCAGGGCTGTGTCGCGCCACTGCCCCACCACCAGCACCAAGGGCAGACAGGCGGACGGGCTGTGGCCGGACAGGCAGGAGGCGCAGCAGCCAGACAGATGGACAGGCAGCAGCCAGACAGGCTGACAGACAGTGGCTGCCCTGGGGGAGATCCCAGTCGTGGCTCCGCCAGACCGGCAGAGTGGGGCTGGCAGGAGGGGGGGCTTGCAAGATGGAACGTGGGCAGCGAGGGCAGGGCTGGTGCTTCAGGGCACACCAGCATGGGCAGAGATGCCTGCTGGCATGAGAGGATGTTATATTCACTTAAAAACTTCTTCCCAATACAGGTGTGGAAAAAAGGTGCACGTAAGGTAGCAACATCAGCCAGGGCCCGGCCGGGTGAGGGCTGGCTGTGCCTCTGCAGCCCACAAGGACCCTCACAGTGCTCTGTGGCCGCTGCCTCCCTCAGGCTTTCCTGCCCAGGGGCTCCACTCCTTCCTCTGGCCCTTCTGATACAGAGGAGGACGCCCAGGTCTTTCCCATATGCCACATTCACAGGGCCGTTAAGTGAGCTGCCATTTCAACAGACCGGGCAATCTGTGACAACATGGATGGCTCTTATCTCTGACATATCACCACTGACATGAAAGGGTCTGTTCACATATACTTCCTAACTAGTAGCATAACTTCGAGCGTTTGATAAACCTCAGTTTCTTGTCCTCAGAGCTACTGCTCCAAAGGGAGTGCAGATCTCATTTGCACAGCTTATCTCTCTGAAACGAAACTTCACAGTGCAGGAGTTCTATCTGAGAAAAGTATCCGGGTCACCACACCTGTACAAATTCATTTAGTCCTGGAACAGTCCATATTAAAGAATAACACTGAACCCAGCACACTGCAGGCAGCGGGAAGGGCTGCAGACACCAGCAATGATAAAGGCACCAAAAAGAAAGCACCAGCTGCTGCAGCCAAGCAGGTCCAGGACAGCAGGAGCCAACAGTCAGAGGTGATCGGCTGCAGCCAGGACAGACGCATGCAGTGAAGTGGAGCAGGGAGAAACATGGACAGGAAATAACAAGATTCAGCTCGGAAAAATGCAAGTACAACAAAACAGTCCAAAAACCCGCCTGTGGGAGGGAAATCCTGGGAAACAGTCATCGATGATTTATGATGTGCCCCACCCTGAGCACAACCTCAGAAGAACACAGCGAGCATCACTGGACCACCCTTTGTTGAGTCACTCCTCTCTCCCACTAATACTGATTTAGAGGAAATTAATAAACTCCCCATTTTAAAACTGCCATATTTCCCTCTTGACACTCCATTCCCAACTGGATTTGTCTAGACTTCAAGCCTGCAGTTGGATGTATATGAGGATGCTTCATCCCAAATTGGCTTACACCGGACAGAAGCATTTCTTGGAAAAAAGACTGGTCTTAAAGCAGGGGTATGCTAATGGACAACCAATATGTCAGTGATGTGTGTAGGAAATCAATAAGTTTTGCTGGGAAGTAGTCCTTGTACTCTGGAAGGACTTCCAGAGGCCCTGGTAACAGCAGTTCAGATTACAAATTGTAATGCTGCACATACCACCACAGTTTCCTTTTCCATCTGAAGCAAAGCTGTTCTACTGGTGAACATGGACTCTATGCAGCATCACTGATGAAATACGTGTCTATGGCATTACCCTTTGATACGGAATGAGAAACAGCTGTACAAAATTCAGGGCTGACCCCAGATATCATAATTTCTGTGCAATTCACAGCTTTTGCTGTTCCAGGTAAGCTTCAGCCCATCTGTCTTACCTACAGAATGAGCAAACAGAGAAATCGCCTATTACCACATCAAAGTTTAAATGCAATTTTGGCTTTGTGTTATTGCAGCTATAGAAAGGAAGGCACCAAGCCCATCAGACCTGATCACCTCTGTATACAAAACTCAATGCAGAGTTGTGAACTGAATGTACTCATTTGGAAGAGGCCTGGTTCCTATTCCTGGCAATAAAGAATCACAGAATCTTTAGGCCTGGAAAAGACCACTAAGATCTTCTGGTCCAATCATCAGCCTGTCATCATCATGTCCACTAAACCATGTCTTCAGTGCCATACCTATCCTTTTCTTGAACACCTCCAAGCATGGTGACTCCATCACCTCACTGCGCAGCCCGTTCCAATACCTCACCACTTTTTATGAGAATAAATTTTTCCTAATATCCAATCTGAACCTTCACTGGAGCAACTGAAGGTCATTACCTCTCATCCTATCACTGCTTACCTGGGAAAGGAGGATGACCCTCATCTTGCCACAACCTGTCAGGGAGTTGTAGAGAGCCATAAGGTCTCCCCTGAGCCTCCTCTCCTCCAGACCTTACAATCCCAGTTCCCCCAGCTGCTCCCCATAAGACTCGTGCTCCAGTTCCCTCACAGCTCCGTTGCCCTTCTATGGACACACTTCAGGGTTTCAATGTCTTTCTTGCAGTGAAAGGCCCAAAACTGAACACAGTACTCAAGGTGCAGCCTCACCAGTGCTAATACAGGGGGATGATCACCTCCTGTTCCTGCTGACTGCATTACTGCTGATACAAGCCAGGATGTCACTGGCCTTCTTGGCCACCTGGGCACACTGCTGGCTCCTGTTCAGCCAGTTGTCAACTGACAGCCCCAGATCATTTTCCTCTTCTTCTGTCCCACAGTGAGGATACATTTCTACAATATCCAGACACTACAACCCATTGCTTACTCAAGATTCATCACCAACCCATGCTGCTTCTCAAAATGGGCAAAGCAAATCTGTCTACTTGGTTGTTCTACATTCAGCATGTTAATTTTGTTTATGGGATTCAGCTTTACAGTCAGACTTTTTAAAGAACCAGCTCATAAATATGACAGCCTTTGCTATCATCTCTGAGAGTTGGTAGAAGATCACAGACAAAGAGTTAACACAGAAAAGGCAAAAAACACATTTCGCTTGTAGAAATGGGAGAAGGAGATGGAGTCATGAAGTAGCCAGTCTATATTCCAATTTCTAGAACAAAAACTGAATAAATTGTTTACTAATTTTTAATGCACTCTGAGAAGAGAAAAAAGATATAATTAAAAGCCTACACCACTTTGTCACAGATAGATCTGTTAAATGACTCTGATCACCTGCCTGAACACTAGCGTAAGATGGAAAACAAGACTGCCACCTGAGAGATATGGACCTGGTAGGCTGGATTATGTGCCAAGGTTTGAACTTCATTCTTCAAGATAAGAAAAACTGGGTCATCCAGAACAGTAAAAGCCAGAGACCTGGAAGAAATGACCTGAAAGAGGAAAGGCTATTTAATATAGAGGAGGAACAAGCAAGAGGGGAGCATCTCAGACATGCCACAAAGCTGATGAAAAAAAAAAAAAAAAAAAGAGAAAACATGGTTTATTTTCCTGTTCATAATAGGTAGGATAAAAATGCATTTCATTTGCAGGCAGAAAGATTCAGCTTGAACTTCCTTAAAAAATGACCAGATAACTGCTTTTCAGAAATGATATACATATTATCAAGCCTTGCATGGAGCAGAGGAGCGAACCTGTGACTGTAGTACGATACACATGCGTTCCCTGGGCAGTGTGTTCAAACATCACACTATGCAGATGTTCCCTAAGGTGACTTGGAATGTATGCACTTGTTTTGCAAATGGAAATATTATTTGGAGTAGGGGATCATGTATTGAAAAGAAAACAATATCTAATGAAAGGAAATGCTTCTGAAGAAAGGCCAATACTTGGAGCTGAAAGTTACAGAGTGGGGGGGGAGGGGGTATGTAATCTTACTGAATGCATGCATACTGCAGTCTTTAATAACATTATCACAAACCATTTTCTTCCATAGGCCTGTGATGCCTAAGTTACACAATTATTGAGAAACTGTTTAACAGTACCTCATTTATGTCCTGCAGGCGATAATTTATTAGGAGGGTAATGGATTCAGTTGAGAGAGCAACCATTTACACTTACAGCAACAGAAAACAAGGCCCCAGAGATCACCATGGCATGGGTTTTACCTCTCCTTAATCCTGCTACTTAAGAAAAAATACAAGTCATTCAACTACCATCAGCCAAACCAGTAATATCTCCCTATAGAGACACGAACCACAACAGATTCAAAGAACGCAGAGGGCCTCGGGTCAGATTTGCTCTCCAGTCACTTCTGAGATTGGTAATGTTTCACTTGCTTTCATAAGCCAAATGCAAGAAGACTTCTTCAGCCCACTCTGAAGGAGACAAGCTTCTGGAGTGATCCAGTAGAACTTCCCTAGTCCGCATAAATAAAGGCCTCAGAAATGCCACTAGAAATGAAGGCACTTGAGCAACAGAGATACAAAATCTTTGTTTTTAAGGAAACCTGGTAAAAGCTCAGCTTGAGGTTGCTACGATCCGAGATCCAAGCCTGAGCTGTATTATCCAAAGGATTCTGCAGATCAGTGACCTTGGATTTGTACTAAGCCCATGCAGCAGAGTGGTCCCTGCCAAAGCCTTTGGGCAGCACAGCACACACATGCTTGCAGCAGCTGAGGGTTTCTGTTGGGGTTGAAACACAGAGCTGCTTGCTTCCTCTTCCAGCCCAGAGCCGCAGCAGCAGCACACGCTCCACAGCCATCCTCCCTCACATCACCTCACCCAACTCTCAGCACAGAATCACAGTGCATCCGGAATATCCTGAGCTGGAAGAAACCCAAAAGGTTCATCGTGTCCAACCCCTGGTTCCAATCAGTTGTTCAGTCCAGTTGTAAATAAGGCCAGAATCAAGTTTGTTATCATGTATTTTTAGAATACTAGAATACATCCTGTGATGCTTTTCCATAATATAACAGATATTCAGACTGTATTTGATATACAACTTTATTCACTGTCTAAATAAGTCGGTACGTACAGGATTGTTTATATGGTGACTGTAAATTTAGATTATTTAATCACATTAACCCACAATCTCAGATGGAGTTTGACATGAAATCTGCACTGGTGAAATTTATAAAAGATTTCCGTTCAGACACATGGTAATTTTAGGTAACAGGATACAATACTTCTTATGAGATTAGATAATTAATATTATTTCTTTTACTAATAAAAAATGATAGAAGGAAAAAAAAACTTGTGAATCCTAACTTCAGATTTCCGAACTTGAGAAGTAAAACTTTGAGAAGGTTATTTGCAAATTAATTTTTGTCCATAATAATCAGGGAAATATTTCTGTCTATTATTCTGTCTATTAATAATGTCTATTAATATTTCCTGGCTCAATAATCCTGTCCTAAAGAAAATGGACTTCATCATCAGTGGCTGTTTCTTTAGAAGGAATAACCAAACACAAAAAGAAGTTCCAGAAAAAAATGTCTAATAACTGTACACCCAAGTTCAAGCAGATATCCAAAACTTAATATCCATATCTAATGCAGTTCGTTTTAAAATGGAATTTCTAATATAGTTCACATCAATAGCCCCAGGTATTTTCTCCTTTTCATTATAAAGAACTGATTAGCAGAAATATATATTCTAACTTTTAAATGTTTTAAGATAAGTGGGATGAATGACACCCATGTGCAGGTGCAAAGAAACTGAGAATGGCTGTTACCAATTGAGAACTGAACATCTTCACAGTAACAAAATCACTGGTCATCCTAACTGCAGGAAACTAAGGACATATATTACATTCAAAGGAAGCCCAAACACATCAAGTTGTCAGCAATCAGAAGTATAGCACGCCAGTACACCTACCACTGAGTAAATGGCATTTTATCCACAGGCCAACCTATGCTCTTACGTGGACAATATTACCTTGAAGAGGTATAGAGAAATAATTCCTAGACTATAAACCCTTTCCACACGGACCAGTGAAGAACTTGCACAGGAACCACAATCTTACTTGCAGTTGAGGTAGTCTGAAGCTGGGGATTGCAAAAAACAGTAACTATACAAAGCAAGCAAGTTCTAGTGAGTCTGGCAATCACATCTCATTGCTTTAGATGGGATTCTTAAGGCCTGGACTCATGTTTCTGTGAAAAGTATTCTACTTTGAACCTAGAATGAATGTGAAATAGAGGGTTAGAAGTTTCCTGGCAGTGAGCTGCTACACTGTGCAGAGCAGAAAAAGCAGAGGAGCACTGCAGCACAGCTTTTGATACAGCTAATCCAGGAGCAAGGTAAACGTCCTCCAAGGAATACGCAAAAAAGAAAGCTCCTGCGAGGTCAGTCACCTCTGTCAGCAGCTTGCCCTTTTCAGAGTACCTCACCTTCTGCACCACTTCTCTCCTGAAGATGTGCACGAAGGTCCACTGTCACAGCTTCACCTGGCGTATTTTGTGAAGTTCTGGGTTCCATAATATAAAAAGGAAATTAGGGCACTGGAGAGCATCCAGAGGAGGGCAACAAAGCTGGCAGAAGGGCTAGAAGGCATGTGCTGTGAGGAAAGGCCAAGGACACTTGGGTTATATGGTTTGAAGAGGAGGAGGCCGAGGGGCGACCTCATTGCTGTCTGTAACTGCTGAGGAGAAGAACCAATGGGAACTGATGACAGGACATGTGGGAATGGCACAAAGCTGAACCAGGGCAGGGTCAGACTGGACGTGAGCAAAAAGCCCTGTATAGTGAGGGTGGTCAAAGACTGGAACAGGTTCTGAGTGAGGTGGCTGATGCCCCGTGCCTGTCAGGGTTCCAGAGGTGTCTGGGTAATGCCCTCAGTAAGATGCTTTAACTTTTGGTTAGCCCTGAAGTGGCTGGGCAATAGAAACTGATCATCTATGAAGGTCCCTTCAAAACTGAAACTACTCTGTTCTATGAAGTCCACAGGACAATCTCTCTGTGACTTCTGTGGGACTGAACCCCACTGCCTGAATACCCGTGTCAGGCTCAGGGAGACACAGGCATGGAAAGAAAGCAAAACAAAAAGAAAACAAAATGGTTACGATTCATACCCGAGACACTTTCTGTCTTGTAAAAAAACTACTTGCATTTTCACGTTCTGCTGCAACAGAAAGGAGTCAGAAGCCCTAGCACAGCACTGCATGTACAGGCAGGTCCCACCTCCTCCAGGACACCAAATGCCAGCCTTGGCCTCGTGCCTAGGAGAGAAGCACGACAATGCAGAACAGATGCTGAATTCAAACTACAGATTGATAGCAACTCTCTCAATCTCCAGAACTTTGAGTCAGCAATAGGAAGAACAGTTTGGCAAGACATGAAAACTGCATTTCAGTGTGCCTTCTCATGGAGAGAGTCATAGAGTTCTGAGTGCAGGGACATCAACACTCAGCTGGTGAAACCTTCCAGTTGGGTACAGCACTGCAGAGTTCACCTGAGTGAACACAGGTGCCTACAGCTTTGCCCCATAACCGCTGGTGAGAAATGGAAGATTCAGCTCCTTCCAGCCAGGACATCTGAAAAAGCATCGGGAGAGTTCAACTCAGATATAACTCCTCCTCATCTGACTATAAAGGAATCTTTTGTCTCTCTAAAGTAAAGTAAGGTGAAGTTATTTTTTGCTGTCTGCATGTTTGACTGAGAAGTTTTTCCTCCAGAGCTCACCTGTCTGCCTACACTGGACCATCACAGCAGAAACAGCCCTCAAAGCTTATAAGCAACCTGCAGTCCCCCCGGATTCCCTTTGCTTGCTCTTCCTTTGGCCCCTGGGCTCCTGCCTGCTGACAGCACAGACAGCCTTCCCTGGCAAGCAGGAGAATTTTCAGGGCACAACCTGACAGCTAACATGTTCCCCAGGAACTGAGAGCTCTAAGTTTGAGTCCTCTCAGAACAAGAGAAGCCATATCACCAACTTCCTACCCTCAAGCTGCTCGCGTGCTGCAAGAGGTGGTGGTTAACAGTCTCCTCCCTCTGTAGCTTTTAATAAGGCGTGAGGCTCCCTCAGCAAGATCTACCAAATGCATGTGGTCCTCCTACACAGCACAAGGTTTAGAATGGACCCCTTGGTTTCCATACTCCTCCTCAGAGGAGCCTGGTTGTGGCTGGACCCCAGTTTCATTCCAGACTATGTGCTCAGCTGGCCTCACCCCAGCACCAAAGCTGTAGAGAGGCAAGTGAGGAGCTGGGCAACTCTGAGTCCAGGCTGTGTGGCCCCAGGGGCAGTCCCAGCAGGCACTGAGCTGCCTTGCAGCATCCCTGCTCCCAGCATTCCCTTTGAACAGGCTCTGGTGGTCTTGCGAGCTCACCCTGCAGAAAGCCACCCCAGGAAAACAGTCAGTCACCTCCTGCTAAGACACCTGGTTCACAGAGGGAGGCTACAGGGACTGCACAGGCCTGCTGCCAAATGTGGGCTAGGATTAAAGAGCAAAAGAGGATCAAAGGGCAGGCCATACCAAACCACCCTTCCATCCTGCCAAAGCCACTCAGGCAATGGCATCAAGGGGACAACCAAATCTTGAGCCTCAACATCCCTTGCGCTGGACAGATCACAGGGCCAGTTGCTGAGCCAGAACAGTAAGAGCTGATGGACAAACGAGGATCAGCAGTGTCTGCATCACATCTGCATACGTGCTGCCTTCCCACAGCCCTCATGCTAAGGGTCTGTCTCTCCCCACCTTCCCTGGTGCAGAGGTGCTCCTGCCGCAGAAGCTTTCTGTTGTCCATCCCATGTTTCTGTAATTGACTGGATTAAGAGAGAATAGTTGGTGTGACTGCAGAAGGTATTCATTCCCCTGGTGAATCCTGCACAGCTGCAGGATCTCACTATGTGAAGAAAAACAAAGCCTGCATTATTTGAGGGAAATATGAGAGGTCATCTCATTAATATTCAATTAATGTTACTATTATTGTTCTCCAGCATAATATTGTTTAAAAATACAGAGAATTAACAACTTTGCTGTAACTTGTGGGTCTCATCCTTTATCCTGTACTCCTCAAAGAAGGAATCTCTGGAGCTGAAAACCTTTTTCTAAGAATGCTCTGAGCATGGTCTGCACTGAAAGAGAAATTCTTTAGACAGGAAGCAAGGCCAAGATCAAATTTAGTTTCACAGGAACAGCTTTCAGATATGGCTTGCTCTTTTCTGGGGTGATATATTTAAATCCTTCAACTGAAGAAGTTGCCTTCATACTGCAGCTGAAGAAGTTGCCTTCCTACTGCTGGAGCTGATGCCAAGCAGACAGAGGAAAAAAAAAAATGAGCCAACACCAAAGAGGAGCTTACAAACTTAGAAATAAATGTCTCACCTTGAGAATAATATGTAGAAATTGTCAAGGAAGAGAACATCGTAAATAAACGAAAAAGTTTACAACAAAAGAAAAATTGTGTCCTGTGTTGCAATGATTAATTCCTTGGCAATATTCCGATAACACAACTTAGGCAGTCGTATTTCCACGACAAAAAGAGCATAATAACACAGCTTGGGTGTACAGGCTCTATCAGAGCTTAGCTGTTAACTTGTTTGTTAAAATAAAAGGGGGTATTTATAAGGATTTTAGATGTACTGCTTTTCAAGCTATAACAAGCTGCCCTTCCAGCTGCATGCTATTTGAACAAAGGGGAGGCAATGATTACAAATTATGACCTAAACATGTTTGCTTGGCACCTGACATGGCAGGTAGAACTGCTCATGACGGCTGTCTGTTGCACTGAAGCCAAACAGTCTTAACAATTCTTGTGCTGCATTTCTCAGCAGAGGCGTACACCCCAGCTGGATGCCACTAAGAAATGCTGGGAGCTACACTGTTAAATAAGCAATAGAACCACGCAGCAGCCCTCCATCACACAGAGCAAGGCAAAAGTTGTCAGCCCACATCACCTTTACTTAAAAAAAAAGGACTAAAGATTGATTTTGGCATACATCTCCGAGTGACTGAAACTGACTGCTTGGAACACAACAGAATCCTACATGAGCACTGGATAGCAAGGTAACACAAAAAGACCGTCACAGAATCATAGAATCACTGAGGTTGGAAAAGACCTCTAAGATCATCTACTCCAACCCCACCATGTCCACTAAGCCACATCCCTCAGTGCCACATCTACATGTTTCTTGAACACCTGCAGGGATGGGGACTCCCCCACACCCATGGGCAGCCTATTGCAATACCTCACCACTCCTTCAGAGAAGAAATTTTTCCTAACAGCCAAACCTGAACCTCCCCTTGTGCAACTTAAGGCCATTACCTCTCATCATATAGCAGTCATTAAAAAAACCCTTGGATTGGGTCGCCAGTGTTAATTTGCTGCAAGTGGTTCTTTGTCCAAGCACCTCTGTAGCAGATAACGTCAACAGAGTATCCATCAATAAAGGCCATATTGGCTTTTTTTGGATAAGTAAGTCCAGGGCACCCTTACAGACCTGCAAGGCTGCAGCGTTGGTGATCTACCACCAACCCCTACAGTTTGTATTACTGGTCTCACTTCTTGCAGCCGTGGCAATGTAACTGCACAAAGCCTCTCCTCCAGTCATCCAGAGAATAGAATGGACCACAGATGCAAGCTCCTGCGGGGTAATGCAGAAAGGCCTGTGCATACATGTACCCACTCCCCCAAGCAAACACATCTAGAGAAACCTTGCACCAATTTCTGCCAAGATCCAGGCAATGCCTGCTGTGTGCATGCATGGCAGCTTGAAATCTTTGCAGGGACAGTCTTCCCACTGCAGCCAGTCTTGTAGAGTGATTTACTACTGCTGATGTGGGAATTAAATGCAGAGTTACACGGAGTGTGGGGGGGGTGAGGCTATTCAGGCAGTGTTACAATTTAGGACAATGGCACCCTATCATAGAAATAAAATATGTTTGTCTCTACACAATGAAACTGAAGAAACTGTTTGGACTGCAAATCTCTCCTCAGTTGAAATTTTCATCCAGTAGCTCTAAAGAGTGGCATGGGTTGTGACCAGCCCCATAGTCAATAGGCCGCTGAAGACAATGGGTGATCGCTCTCCTATTCAGGTAACACACAAGAGAGATAATAGTCTGGATTATCAGAGGTCCAAAAGGACCAGGGGATAGATGTACCAAACAGAACTTGCGATTTGTTTACCCTCAAACACCCAAACCAGCAGACACAGCACACAGCTCTATGTGTGAAGGGGCAGGTTCAGCAGATCCCTATGCAAAAATCTGCCCTTCCGAGATGCTGTGCCCTCAGACACGAATCCTTTGCAATGCACTGGCCCCTAGATGTTGGAAGATAAGGCTGTCTGCAGTATCATCTCTCACCCGGACCCTTCTCTCTGGTTGGTTCACCTAGGCATTAGAGAAGGCGTAAAGAGAACGTCCCAGTGGCAAGCAGCTGGGTGAGCTGGCACCCTGAGCACATAACTGCTTCTGTGGAATGCTGAGGGTACAACAGCTCTCTCCTGGTGCAGAGAGGGTAAAGCATGAAGTCTGTAAGGGGATAAAACAAAAAACAAAAAAACAGCAAAAGATTGCATAAGGATTGGTGAGCAGGAAACCTTCCATTCCAGCAGTGAGGGAAGAGCCTGAGCACAGCAGTTCCAAGTAACTTCCCCAGCATGCTTCCATCCCATGGGGAGGGGGAAAGGGGCTTTCGAGCTCTCTCCCCTCCACTGGATCCTCCAGCACTGCAAGGCAAATCAACTTCTGTACTGGGGAAAAAGTGTTGAGATTCATTTGCTCCAGAGACTGACAGTAGGGCTGGAAACAGACTGGATCTCCTGAACGCCTGTTCACCAGCTGCCAGGGCACATCTGCTGAACCCAGTGGTGCTGTCAGAGCTCAGGAGCAGCTATGCCGCAAAAGGCAGCATGAGAGGGAAGGGAGGAGGAGGCTCAGGCATGTGACTTTAACAGCACTGCATAAATCAGGGACACTCACGCACACACAGAACACCAATCCGTGCTAACACAGAGTACAGAGATTCCTGCTTTCATATTTCTCATCCTAGAGTCACAAAAGAGCTATTTCCAGAGATTCAGAGATCTTGTCCAGCACAAAGCCACCCCATTCAGTGCAGCCAGCTTCATCCTCTGCGTTCCAGGAATCACCGTCTTTCTAAGTGCAAAGCCCAGGAGCCCATATTTTGCAGAAGACCCAGCGCACAGCACTCGGATGGCCCTCCCTGATCATCCATGCATGCCAGCACCAGCAACACCTCCAGTCCTACCAAAGCGCTGAAAAGCAGCACAGACTTCCTCTTCATCATTAACTCCGAGGAAGGAATGAGACCCATTGGTTTCTGAGACACTGAGCCTAATGCAAAGTCCACTGATGTCAGCAGAGAGAAAGGAAAATGAGGAGACAGAAGCAGCCTTCCCAAGAGGAGATCTGTGCAGCTGAGGCACAGTCGGTTTGTGGCCGGGGCAGCCCAGCTCTCCATGTAAGCAGTCTGCAGGCAAACAGCAGTCTGCAGGCAAACAACAGCCTGCAGGCCAGAACTGACAAGATGTGGGCAGCCTTCCATGTGACACTCATGCAAATGATTTAACGAGATGATCTGCTTATCTAAAATGATCTACACATGGCTGCAAATGTCTCCCAGCCCAGAAGATTTGTGTGGAGCAGCTCTTGGCCTGCAGAAGGAAGTGTGGCAAACACTGTGCTATTGGGACATGGTCACAGAGGAGCTGGCAGTCCCCATGCTTCCCAGATCGTACTGGAGTGGTACTCATTTGGACATCCAGAATGAGGGAGCAAGCACATAAGACCGAGATAGAAAGAACACTGCTGGGCATCACTGAGTCAAACTCTGTGACCAAGTTCTCCAACCTACTAGAAGAAAACGTACCACAAGAGTTGAAGTTTTCAGCTGGTACACACTCCACATTCATGTCCCTGATTCACATTGAGGGTAGCAGCTGAACCTTCAGGGCCTGTCCCCTTTCACAGGCTGCCTGCAGCCAGAGGATGGTCTTCAGATGTCAATTTCATGTCTGTAAAGCTCCAACATGATCAGAAGGTCTCCTGCTCTGCTCCAGCAGAGATTCCGACCTCTGAGATGTGGCAGATCCTGCCTCAAAGCTGACAAGATGCCAGAGCAAGAGGTCATAAATGAGAAATGGTGGAAGATGCGTGTTGTCTCCTACCTCCTCCAAGGAAGAATCGGCTTTGCCATGTTCCCTGAGCAGGGTACTGCAACCATGTCTCTGGCCAGCGCTGAGGGAGGGCTTTGTCTCTCACCAATACTGGCATAGGCTGCCCAAGGAGGTGGTGGAGTCACCATCCCTGGAGGTCTTAAGAAATGTGCAGTGACATGTGAGTGACATGGTTTAGTGGGCACGGTGGTGATGGGATGATGGTTAGACTTGGTGATCTTAACGGTCTTCTCCAGCCTTCCTGATTTTATAATTCTATGGTCTTTTTTCAGCTTTGGTAAATCAAACTGGTCAAGAGTAGAGGGCACAGGAGTGAAAGAGTACAGCAATGCCTGGGGCAATGCAGCTGAAATGGCAATCAAAACAATTTTCCAAAACAGACCCATGGATCATTTAAACACGATTTTGTCTTGGAAATACCTGAAGTTCCATTCTTCATCCCATAACACACAGAGGTTCAACTCCAGTCTTCATTTGGTGCCAGCTATCACTGTGATAATCAGCAGTTTATAGCACAATGAGATAAGTCATAGGCTCTCCTCTAAATCTTGCTATTGAGAGTGATTACTTGGCCTTGGGTAATGAATTAGTCCCATTATACAGCAGCTGGCACAAGACAAGCAAATCTGCTGCTAAGGCAGCTCATTATAAGGGCAGTGATGGAACTACTCAGCCATGTACTACACACACAGCCCTCAGCAGGATTTTTAAACAGAATTCTGCAAACAGTACAAAGATTTCTCTGGGACTGCAAAATACACTGCATTCCTCAATCCAGTTTCTGGCTGTTGCTTTCTGAGTTAAGCATTTGCCCACCCCTTGGAAGTATAATTCCTCTTCTGTGCAATTTTTAAATGGCACTTTGCCATATCAATAATCAAATTCACTCTTTAATCTTTTATTCTCTGCCACCCCCTGCAATCTCTGTCCCCCCAAATTTCCATTTCTCTCCCCAGAAACTTGCCAGCTCATGATGCTGCCTTTCTACAGCCCAGCCTCACCTCTACAGCAACTGCAGAAAGCTCACTTTGCAACTGGTTTTGCTAAGCAGCAGCTTGTCACTGTAGATCTGGCTTTGTGGATTTGTGGTATGTGGTTCAAGGAGGAGCATGTGGGCACACAGCAACTGCAGTTTTGTTTTGGAAACCTGAATGAGTGCTAAACAGGTGAATTAGAAAGGATCAGGAAGAGGAAGCCAATCCAACCAACCAATTTAAAGGAACTTTCTGAGAGTATCGGGGGAAAAAAAGCAGAATGAAAGAACACTGGATAGCAATGCAATAGCCATGATGGCATAAGCATCCGTGTAAAGTACAGTTCAGAGATCTGGTACCTTGTGTCAGACCAACTAACACAATTAGGTTTGTCAAAATGAACTCCTTTATTCTGTGAAGACTTTAAGAAAAGAAGCAGTTCAAGGAGCAATAAAACTTCTGTGCAAAGTCAAAAAATAATGAGTCAGAGATCAAGAAGCAGAAACAAAAGAGAAAGTCTCCATCAACTCAAAAGTCCAGCAACACAACCACAAAGGCCCAGAGATGCAGCTCGTTTCTCAAAGAGAGTGAGAAGTGCGTTGAAAATATTTGCGAGTGTTACATGAAGCAAATCTAGTCAAAAGCCTGAAGCACTTTGGTAAGTCTACAATAAACAGGTAACATCTTAGCAAACAAATTGCACTAATGAGAAAAGCAAAGTATTAAATATGGGAGTAATAACTGTAATCCCACACATATCTTCCATGTCCCAGACAGTGTCCACCAGCTCAAAGATCCTTGCTTCTCCCACTTCTCTACAACAAAGGATGGTCCACTGGCAGCCCACTGAGCTCCCAGGTGAAGCTTTTAACCTCATTTTAACCTCTTTCTTGCTGTTCATACAATTACTGCTTCTTCCTTAACAGTTTTGGTCCTGCATAACCATGTCTCTGAATCAGCCTGAGTAGGTAACAAAGGCAGTGAGTGATGCTGAAATGCCAGAAAGCAAACTGTAGGCTCATTTGGAGATCCGAGTTAACTCTGAGCTAACATATATCTCTCTGAGAAGCAAGGGCTATTTACAAGAG
Organism: Pavo muticus; assembly: GCA_016647715.1. Lineage (NCBI taxonomy): Eukaryota > Metazoa > Chordata > Aves > Galliformes > Phasianidae > Pavo > Pavo muticus. The sequence continues at coordinate 4,085,478 of JACDJE010000165.1, read as the reverse complement.
TCTCAGATAAAGGATAGGAGCAAATATGGGAAGATAATATGAGCACTTCAGGACTCTTCATTAAATTGTAATGTGCCTCTGCTCCCCCCTCACCCTCATAGAATCATAGAATGGCTTGGGATGGAAGGGACCCAAGGATCATTGAGTTCCAACCCCCTGCCACAGGCAGGGCCACCAACCTCCAGATCTGGTACCAGACCAGGCTGCCCAGGGCCCCATCCAACCTGGTCTTTTAACACCTCCAGGGACGGAATATCCATAGCCTCTCTGGGCAGCCTGTGCCAGCACCTCTCTCAGAGAAAAACTTCCCCCTGACATCTAACCAAAATCTTCTCTCCTTCAGTTTAAAACCATCCCCCCTTGTCCTATCATTATCTACCCAAGTAAAAAGTTGATTTCCCTCCTGTTTACAAACTCCCTTGAAATACTGGAAGGCCGCAATGAGGTCTCCCAGCAGCCTTTTCTTTTCCAGGCTGAATACGGCCAGCTCTTTCAGCCTGTCTTCATAGGAGAGGTGCTCCAGCCCTCTGAGCATCTTTGTGGCCCTCTCAAGCTGTTCTCCCTTTTATCCATTACTGGGCCAGCTGAGTGTGTGAGAATACTTCAAAGACTAAGATGCAGTGCTAATACTTCAGATAACTTGACAATTACAGGTTGTATAAACAGCCCAGAGATGGCTTTTGCATTTTTTTCTACGTAACATGCCTTGCAGCATCACCCAGATGGCAGCACTACCAGCAATGCTGTTCAGCTCTGGATTTGATGTTAGAGTGGCAAAGGACAATACAACTGTGCCAGAAAGCCACCCTACAGCTTCCACATCAGCTGTGTGTTTTCCTTGCCTCGGAGCACTCCATGAGACAGCCATGGAAAGCTCTCTCACACATCTTCCTTCCAGATCTTGGCCTGACCCATCCCAGTTCTTCTCAAATTTTTAATTACCTTTCACTGAGATCTCTCTTCTCCTGTGGAAAAAGAAATGACAGACACAGAACTGATCAATACGGGTGCAAACAGTGATACAAGACAAAACAGCTAATGTCGAAGTCACTTTTTTTCTGCTACAGCTTGGAGACCACAGTAGCAAGGTGCAGAGGGCTATTTCAAGGTGCCATAGAGCATCCCTGGGAAATCTGTACAGTAAACAAACCTGGAAGACCATGGTGCTTTTGCTGCCAGCATCACAGCGGGGGTATATGTAGCTCAAGAATAATCTGCATAGAGTCTACTGTTACTAACTGCACACACAGGATGAAGTGCCAGACCGCTCCCCAGCAATGCCAAGGAAGTAGTTTTGACCTTCGGTTCTATCCCTGCCTAGGAGCCCAAAAATCAGTGAACAAGGGACTCTGAAAGTCACCTGTCAGTCTGCCTAAATTCATTCCAAAGCAGCCCATAACCAGCAACTGAAAACTGGAGGGACTGCTCACAAGCAATGAAAAGGATGTATGTTAAAAGGTGCTGGCCTGTGTCACCGCTGTAGGTGTTCTACAAAATATGGAGTGGTAGTTCCTGAGTAACCCGTGAGATCCCCCTTTAAGAATTTGCCAGCAAAAAGGCTAACCACAGATGTACTAGACTGATGTAAAAGCTATTTTAACAGCATCAAGTGGAAAACTGGGTTACTAGCAGGAGCAAGAAGTGCCTCCCCCAGACGGTGACCACAGCATGCACAGAGAAAGTCCTCTGGCCAACAGCACACAGCAGTCTGCAGCCCACATGCAGCCTGCCCTGCCCCTCAACCCAAGCCAGTATTATCAGCCAGAAGTGCACTGTGGCTGTGGTAGCAGGTGTGCGAGGGGCTCTTACTGGATGCTGCTCTCCCATGCCCACCCCCTGCTCTGCTTGCAGCTGCACACTGCAGAGGCCTGGCCCTGTGCTGCACCGCAAGGTGCAGATCTGCATGGCTGATGGCCCAGGCTTTCTGCCACAAACCAGTCATTTACAAGAGGTCCACTTAATAAGTAATGTTTTACGCAGTGGCATAACATAAACATTCCAGCTATGCAATATCATACCCACATGTTTCAATGCAAACACTTGTTGAAGCACCCTGCTCTTGAAGAACCAGCTGAAGAAATGGTTGGCCTTGATTTTACACCGTTCTGCACTGAGTGGCTCATACCAATACATGGAAGTGTAATGTGTAATTAAATATGGCCAAGGACACTTCAAACTGACGTAAACAGTTGACAGTGAGCAAAGCACACAGTGGGGACCATCAAGCCCATTATGGTTGTTTCAGGTTTCCCCAGTAGGACTGCAAATCTGTTTGCAAATTCTGCCCAGTGCCTCACATCGTTGCTGAGGTGTGCGCAGTAGGGAGCAGCCACTGCAACAAGCAAAGCTCCTGGGAAGCTTCCAGCAAATCAGCCATGCATGCACAGCGAGACATATCCTGTGAGCACTGGATTATGACAATGCCACACAGAGCAAGTGCTCCCTGGAAGCACTTGAAACCAAAGGCAGAGATATCAGTGCCTTATTTCAGTTATTCTAAGACACAAGTTGGCAGTGCTGCTTGCTTGCCAGGCCCATCAGGCTGGCTCCCCATCCCAACAGGATTAACATAAGGAACTTGAGAAATACCACTCTTGCTGGCCTGAGTTATAATGTGGCCAGTGTGAAAACAACTGCAAGAGTCCCAAATATATCCAAAGAAAAACACTCTCTCGCAATGCTGCAGAATCATGTATTTATTACCATTTTTATGGGACTTCTCCAAAACAGAGAATGTCTCTGAGGTTGTTCTTAGTGTCAGCAGCCAGTAAAAGAACCAAAACAAGTTCTGGATACATACTTGGACATTAAAGACTCTATTAACATAGAATGAAAGTACATTAATGATAATAACGTGCTCCATGAAGCACGAGCAACCAGAGATTAAAAAAAAATACGGAACAAAACAAGAATTTAATGTTGTTATTAAAAGGATCAGTTAATTCTACCTGGTCATTTATTATCACACAGGTAAAAGTGAAATGAGAAAATCTGCAAGAATCTTCTGGTCTTGCTTTCAAGTATTTACCAATTAGGACATCAAAATAAAGGTCATTTTAGAAAATATTGAGTGTCCAGCATCTTCCCACTATTCCTTTAAAAGTATTCAGTATAATACACCATATTCAGTGGATGTGGTTTTCAGTGCAACACTCATAGAATCATAGGGGTTGGAAGGGACCTCCAGAGATCATCGAGTCCAACTCCCCCACCAAAGCAGGTTCCCTGCACCAGGTTGCACAGATGGGCGTCCAGGCGGCTCTTGAATATCTCCAGAGAAGGAGACTCCACAACCTCCCTGGGCAGCCTGTTCCAGTGCTCCGTCACCTCACTGTAAAGAAGTTCTTGCGCACACTGGTGTGGAACTTCCTATGCTCTAGTTTCTGGCTGTTTCCCCTTGTCCTGTCTCCACACACTGCTGAAAAGAGTCTGGCCTCACCACTTTGCCCCCCACACCTTAGATATTTATAGACCTGGATCAGGTCCCCTCTCAGTCTTCACTCACAATGCTTAACATTAATCTTGCATCCACACCAGAAAATGAGACAGACCATCTCTATAGGAGGTGTGTCCCATTCAAAGCGCATTATTAACAGGGAATTTGTCAGTGAACTAAGCAGTCTTTAAATGATCTGCATTTTTCATCTTCACTACATATCCACCCCCTACAATGCAGGTGAACAGCAACTCGTTTGATCTTCAATATCTACAAGGCAGACCCCTGCAATGAGATGGGTTTCAGACTCCCTTTGCGACCCATGGGTAGAAAGAGGTTCTTCCAGGATAAATCTCCTGTGATCCGCTTTTATCTTTTTGCTGAAGGTAAATAAAAACATTTTTAAAAATTCTGTTGCATGCAATTTCTTCAAGGCAAGAGGTCTGATTGTTCTCACGTGCTACAGGCACAGCATCCATGAATGCAGCTCCTGCAACACTTCACCTTGTCCAGAAGGAAAAAGAGCTCACCAAAATCCCCCATCTGCCAACAGGAACCCCCCTTACACACATTTTGGGATATTTACAGTACTATTCAGTTCTGAAATTCTTCCTACAACTTGTACAGTTGAAGATAATTTTCACCATACACACGACTGACACTCTTACAAGCAGGGACTGCAGCCTGCACATTCTCACAGGGCTTTAAAATCTCAAAATATCCATCAAAAAGTGATCTTCTCACAGCAAAACATTATTTCTCCACTCTTTTAGCAGGAGAAAATAGGTTACTTAGTTCTGCTCTCATTCTCCAGAAACATAGGTGCTCCAATGACCAGAAGTTTCAAATGTGAGAAGCTGCAGATAGTCACAGACATCAGAAGTGACCCTTTGAAATTAAAGTGCCTGTGCAAGCCAGAACTGCATGTATCCTGATTGAAGAAAGACACCAGCTGAACTGCGGTGAGTTCGGGGGGAGCTGGATGCTTTACATCTGTCCATAGCAGTCTCAGTCACCCTCTCAAATTTTGAAGCAATATCAGACTGTTCTCATTGTCACTGCTATCTCAAAAATACCTCTAAGATCCCCTTTCAGACAAAGGTTGGCTGTCAAATCACACCAAGTAGAGCACCAAAACAGCTGTGAGCACTGACTTCTGAAAACTCTTCCCTTGCTGCCGACACACTGCAGTCTCCAGCTACAGCACAGTACATTTCCTCCAACATATGCCCATCCCCACACTGGGGCAGCTCAGAAAGCAGCAGCAGCAGCAGCTGTGCTGGTACCTGAGCCCATCACACATCCCCCTTGATGCTCTCTGTGACTTTTGACACTGAGCTGGTTTTTGAGGAGAGATACAGGAATGAAGGCATCAGGTAACCACGCCCAGGATGAAGAAGGACCTGCTGTGCACGGCGGTATAGACACTAAAACAAAAAGCCCAGGGCTCAGGTACCTTGAGCCAGCCAGGTACTTGGCATGTGCAGCCTCACTCTCATGTATACGGTCGCCAGCATCACCTCCTCACTCCAACAGCTGCCAGCATCTCCCTCCTGCAATTCCTACCAGTATCTCCCCGCTGCACCACGCACCTGTCACGGGGTTATCCCTAGATATAAGTCCGTGACAGGGGGGCACAGGCCCCGGGGAAAAAAAAGGAGAGAGAAAAGAGCGAGGAAAAAAAAAAGAAGGAGTACTAACGGTTTGCCGCGCGATCCGGCCGGCCCCCGGCCGCGCGCTCTGGAAGAGGGGGAAGGGCAGGCAGCTAGTAGATGGGTTTAACAAAAGGAATGCACCAGCACCGATCTGAGAGGGAACGGTAATTTACTAAATTTAACCAAATCAAACAAAATGAGAGAGAGGAGTATCCAAAACGCGAGATCAAACCACAACAGCGCGAGGGAACCACGTGCTGCTCTCCGCGGCGAGCTGAGAAGGCTGAGCCGGGCAGCGGGGGAAGCCGAGCCCTGGGTCCGGTCCGGAGCTCCACCCCACTTCCTCTTCCTGCCAAGTCCTCCCGGGGAAGCCGCACCTCCCCTCCCATCAGGATACTCCAAATGCCCATAAGGGGCAGTAAACGGAACCAGAACATTAACTGTTTAACTCCCACTGGTTCACATGATGTTCTGATGTGGAATACTGACCACAAAAAAAACAAAAATCACCAAACCACAACAGCACCTCATGCAGTGCCCAGCACAGCTGGCAGCCCCCGGCCGCCCGCACAGCACTGATTGCGCATCTTCTGACAAATGTTTTGGGGTCTTTGATCAAAATACACTCCAACATCGAGCTGGAGGTAGAGAAATAAAAAAAAATATATATTTTTTTTTTCTGTAAAAGCGGAGATTTCAGGGAAATTCTGTTTTACAGAAATGCTTGAAAGTTGAATTATGTCACGCAGTGGAATGCTCCTTGCTAATCAGCTCGCAGATTCCAAGTCCTCCTTAAGCACAGTGTCTCCCCAGATCACATCAGCTTACAACAAGATACAACTTGGTGCAGAAATTCTCTACAGTTCTTCTACCATTATCAAATAAATCAGAGGTGTTACTGCTTCCATTAATCTCTTTCACTCCTGTTCCCATCACTACCCCAGCATGAAGAAGGAAGCGGCTCTGGAGCCCAGCATGCTCCCACCTCCTTGCTCTGCCTCTGGCACTTCCCATGCCCATGGGTCACCGGTTGGGTTACATGAGATGAGTCCCCCCCCCTTGGATATTACACAGCAGTGGAAGTAACACGCGATGCTGCCTGCACGTGCTCTAGGCATCTGGGACAGTGCATGACTCCTTCCCTCCAGAATACCTCACAGTTCCAGCATGCCATGCTGTGCAGACAAGATCGGCCCTATACTCCATCCAGCTCACTCAAATTCCACAGCCACCTCCAGCCAGGCTGGAAGCACACGCTGTGCTTCACACAGACTCACATCTGGGGGATGGCTGCAGCTATAAAAACTACTGACAATTATCAGCAAATTTGCATATGTTGCTACTGCTGCTGCTTATATAAGTGATTTCCAGCTAACCGCAAATACAAAAAGTGGCACCCAAAATAGATTTTAAAACAAACCTCTTGTAAATGTGACTGAATGACACATTCTCATGCAAGGCACATCTCAGAACAGACAGATGCAGCAGCCAGTATCTCCCCACAGGACCCCATGCAAAGCACCTCCTGGAGTACATTCCACAACTCCCACCCACCCCCACCCCCTCTTGCCGCTGTTCTGCACCATTACCCATTGTGGCAAACTGGAACACACCTGAAACTTCTCCAGGGATGCTCCTAGGTCTGCAGCTGCACAGAAATCTGTCTGCGCACATTATCATCCCAAGCATCTCTGCTGCAGGTGAGGTGCAGAGCCTCTGGGTAGGTAATGCGTTGTTGCCTACAGCTGTTAAGAAATCCTCACTCACTATATTACACACCACGTTCCACCTGCTCTGCATCCGTGTTCACTGCTGTGAAGCACTGCTCATCACCCACAGATTCCTCTTTGCACCAGGCTGGGAAGGACAAGCCTTAGACTGCAGCAGTCTGATAAGAGTCTCTGGTTCTGCTCAAGTGGTCAAAAGGTCAGACCAAAACAGAAGTGCGTGTGAGGGAGGAGAAGGCCAGAAGTACGTGACCATCCCTAAACCAAGCATGATCCACCCGCAGCCTGCATGCAGCCCTGGGCAGCTGGTAATGCGGCCTAGGAAGGCCATAAACTTTTAACATTATTCTGTGATTTTTAGTGTTATTTTTCATGAGTTGACTGCACGTAGCTTGAGCGCAGACTGTAGGTGACAGCAGAACTCTGTGCAGGGGAGGGCATGGTGCAGGGCTGACCCACCTCTGGGGCCTGCCACACACACACGATCTGATTAAGACCCACATGTTGTACACTTTACATTACCATGAAAGCTGTGAATTTCATAAAGTTCAGAGGACTGAATCATTACCAATCCCAGGAGTTCCTTAGAAGTGCGGGTGCTGATTGTGGTGTCATCATTTCCTCTTCTGAAGGAAGGTGGCTGTGTCGGGGTAAAATGCCAAAAGGATTTTATCATTTGTGAAATGAAACCAAATCATCTATGGAATCAGAAGGAAAACTTGTGTCAGAACTTGAAGATGAAGAATGGCTCACAGATTCAGCTTTCTGGTGGACTGGACTACTCATTTAAATGAGTCAAACATGTATCTTCATGGTGGAAATCAACTTATCTGTGCTACGTTTCAAACCATGACAATGTTCAAAATGAAACTTAAGTTACAGCCAGCTGAAGTTATGAAAAGTAATTTCATGCATTTTGACACATTGGCTAAACACAGACCTGTGAACAGCGAAAAACATGCAGCCTTGTTTTCCATTTTGATAAAGAAATTTGAGAACAGGTTTTCATATTGCCAAAAAAATCAATTTTTTGGTACATTTGCAACTCCATTTTCAGGGAACATAAAAATATTACCTGCAAATTTTTGAATGGAATGTCAGACGTTCAACTTGAAGAAAAATTTGATCAAGTCCTCTCTTACCAGAGAAAGATATCCCTCACTTCACAGCTATGACTTCTTCATGTCATCGCTTTTTGGCAGTACGTACATCTGTGAACAACTGTTTTCAAGGATGAACCACAGGAAGAGTAAAATTTCATCCAAAATCTCTACTGAACACCTCGAGAGCTCACTGAGAATTGCAGCCACTTCCATCAAACCAGATTGATGCATTCATTTCATGAAAACAAGCTCAAATATCTCACTCGCTTTATGTTTTTTTTCATTTTTTTTTTTAAGTTTTAATAAAAAAAATGTTAAAAAACAAGTTTTGTTACTTTTATACCTTAAGTATAAATTTCTCTCATCATGACCCAGGCAAGCCAAATGGTTGGACATCCATGCTGTAGACTGTCAAGTCATGTCAGTCATTGCTGACATGGCTATAACTCAAAATCAATACATATAAAAACCTATGAGGGGCAGTTAAAAAAAAAAAGAGAGAGACTCAGCTTCTTCTCACTGATATCCAGTGAAAGCATGAGATCCAATGGGCACAAATTAAGACATATAATATCCCACTGAAACATAAGCACTAGAATAGGTTGCCCAGAAAGGCTGTGGATCCTTGAATGTATTCAAAACCGCACAGGTCATAATCAGGGAAAAAAGACCAGGTGATCTCCAGACACATCTCCCAGTTCTGACAGCAAGAACACAGCAGCCTCACTGACTGCTACCAACCAGCTGTGCCTCAGGGAGTCCATCTGGAACCCCATCACAGAGCTAGAACCTCCTGAGTTCAGACGGATGGGACCTATGAAGATCATCAGATCCAACTGCCCCATCATTTCTGGGCTAACCAAAAGTTAAAGCATCTTACTAGGGGCATTATCCATATGCCCTGGAACCCTGACAGGCACAGGGTGTCAGCCACCTCACTAAGAACCTGTTCCAGTCTTTGACCACCCTCATAGTACAAGGCTTTTTGCTCATGTCCAGTCTGACCCTGCCCTGGGGCAGCTTTGTGCCATTCCCATATGTCATGTCATCAGTGACCAGGGACCAGTGACCAGGGACCAGGACTCCCTCTGCTACCAGAGAGCTACCAGGAGCAGTGAGGTCACCTCTGAGCCTCCATCCTTCCAAACCAGACAACTCAAATGTCCTCAGCTCTCCTTGTAGGACATGCCTTCCATGTGATTGCTTTTTCTCTATGACATCTGTGTCCTCTCCTAAGCTCACAGAGACATCGTTATTTCCAAGCTATCCTCCTCAAACTCTGCACTGCTTCTCCAGCTCTCACTACTTCCATTGTTGCCACGACAGGGAGCAGGAACCAGAGGATGCCAAACCTCCTTACCTCCCTGTGCCATTCAAACCAGCCCTGGTGAGCCACCAGGCACAAATACCTACTTTTCTTTGCAAGAGCCAAGCGCTATCAGCCAGTGTGAGCAAGCATACAAGGACGAGGATCACTACCTGCTCCCTCCTGCTGCAGCACAGCACGCAGCCAGCTGTCCTTCGGAGCAAAGAGCTGAAGGCCGCAGTACCTGCTGGCGTGAGCACTGCCCTTATTAGGGCAGCCATAGGAGTTTGTACCCTCTTCCAATAGCAGTGTGAGGGTAAATTTTGCTCCCAACATAGTGCTGAACGTAACCAGAAGTCGTGGGGAGGGGCACCCAAAGCCAGCATGGGTGCTGATCAGAGGATCGTGCTCATGGCCCCATCCTCCACGTGTTCTTACCTCCCCAGTGCCAGCCCCAGCGTCTGTGCACGGGATAGAGAATGGAAGACACAGGGCTGCTGCGGTGCGTTCAGTTGGGTCAGCTACATCAAGCACAGTGTGACACACTCAGATCTCTGCAGGAAGGAAGGAGTTTCCAAGAGGGAGATGATATAAAACAAAGTCATCATGTGACTTCCCACTGAGCAAGGTTTGTCTCACTGCATGATCCGCTCTGCCTCTGATGATTTCTAAATTCCTGGTTAGATGTGTAAATGTTTGGCAATGTGTGAGACCACAAACATTCACGTATCTCAGTAAATGATCTTGTAGGTGGCAAACCTGACAAACAAATGGACTCCCACACTCCTAAACTATAGCACAAAAATTCTCAAGTGCCTCAGAGGCAGAGAGAAGTCCCTGGCCTCACTCCTGTAATGCTGAGTGGGGAAATTCTGCCTCCGCTTTCCTGTACAACAGCTAAGAATGAGCAACAGCAACTCCATGGAAACACCACTGACTTTTTTATTCATTTGGACTGGTGAAATGGAAGGGTGATTGCAGATCTACAGGCAAACGTCCTGCCCCCAGAACATTGCTCTGCAGGCACCTGGCGGTCCAGCTCTGCTCAGCGCCGTGCATCCTGCCCTCCCCATGTCCCAGAGGGGAAGGCCTGGGGCACACGCAACCCAGCAGGGAATGCATCCCAGAAGAAACCTGGAAGGCAGAGGTGACTGAGAATCACTGCGCTGTTGATTGCTTCACTGCAGCACTATGCCCATGGCCTGACTGAGCGACACTGGGGCACAGACAGGAGGGGTGATGTGCTCACGGCAGATTCTGGCAGTGCTAAGAGATTCTGCAGATTTCACTTTCACAAATGCAACGACTGTGAAGGGAGACATGAATTTTACACTTGGACGGTGTCTTCCTTGCACAGAAAAGAAAGTAACAAGCCAGCTGGGGAGCAAGCAGTGCTGCAGGAATGGAACTGCTGCCCAAGCTGCAGGGCTGTGAGGACAACCGAAGGTACAGCACCTCCTGGCATCTTGGTGGTGAGGTCACGGCCTCTGGGCTGTGCAGGTCCCTGAGGCACTCTGGGCAAGAAAGATCATATGTGCTGGCAGGGTGCCTTGCAGCCGACACATGGCCGCCAGGAGCTGCATCGCCTCCTCCGCTGACTGCTGCCGTTGAGCAACAGCGAAAAAACAGAAGCGTCCGGAGCAGCCCGCGTTTCGTAGCAGAGTTCAACAGCTCCGATCGCCGCGGGGCGCTGCTCGCTCTGGGCACGGGGCGTCGCGGCGCAGCGCCCCGCGAGCAGTGGGAGCGTCCCCAGAGCCCCGCGGGACGGGACCGCTGCGGAGCTCTCCGTGCCCCGGCCCGGCCCGGCCCGACCGCCGCTCCCACCCGCGCAGTCCCGCCGCCACTCGGCCCGGCTCCTACCTCCAGGAGCTGCACGTAGCTGGCCGGGAACCAGCCGCGCAGCCCGTCCTCCTTCTGCCCTTCCCACCAGCCGCCGTCCGGCACCTGCAGCACCGTGATCAGCTCCCCCGCGGCGAAGCGGAGCCCCTGGCGGTGCCGCTCCCCGGAGAAGGGGTACAGCGTCTGACAGCGCGATCCCGACATGCTGCCGGCAGCAGCGCTGCCCCCACTCAGCGCCCGCCCGGGGCGCCACCGCCCGCCCGCAGAGCGAGGGCTGCGGGAGGGCCGCAACCCGCCCGCCCCGCCCCGTCCCGTCCAGCTCCGCCCGCTGCGGGGGCGCGGCGCACGCTGAGCGCGGAGGGAAAGGGGCGGGGCGGGCACGGAGCCCCCAGAGCGGCGGATAGCGGGAGGGGGGGGCGCGGGACCGCGGGTGTGCGGCCGTCAGAAGCAGCGCGTGTGTACGCGGTGACGCCGAGTGCGCGCTTTTGAGAGAAGCCGTGACGCGCTCCGTGAGGCACGGCTTGTCTGAGAGGTGTGTGACACACGCGCGTGTGATGACGTCACCCGTGTGCTTGTGAGGTGCATCTGTGTGGGACAGCCGTTCTGCCTGACCGCCAGACACACCCGAGGCTGTGTGACGTACAGCTGTGAGTGACATACACATGTGTGATGTGCAGGTGTGTGTGTGGTGTACAGGAGTGAGTGATGTACAGGTCAGCATGAAGTATGGGTGAGTGTGACATATCTGTGTGAGGGACATGAGTGTGTGTGACATACAGGTCAGTGTTATGGGTGTCTCTCGCCCATCTTTGTATAAATAAAGGCACACCCTTGCTCAGTCAACATCTTGACTCTGTTGTGAGTCTTAATTCACAGGGACTGGGATCTTTGTAACAAACCACAAGCCCCTTCAGCTTGCAACAGTGACACACAGGTGTGGGTGACACACTCCCAAGTGTGCGTCTGTGGCATGCACTGAGCACTCCGCTTGCTCCACATGCACTCAGTGTGTGCAAGTCACACATGTGAGACACTTCTTTGTGTGTACGAGACACACCACATGGTGACACCTTCATTTGTGTGACACTCCTGTGACACCATGAGTGTGACTTTGGCTGCGAGAGCCCATTCTGCATGTACAGCCTCACCTCATGGCACCTGTGTGCTGTGTGTCCCACACAGCTGTGTCCCACCAGCAGCTCGAGGAGCCGCTGTTGGTGGGGCTCTGCACCTGCAGGCTCATGGGTCAGATTCTGTTGCGGCGGAGAAGACACAGGTGTGCTTCTGTGGGTCACCTGGGGGTGTGCAGAATTTATGGCATTTTTTCTATTGGCTCTGTCCTTTTTATCAACCCTATCTGGCCACTGTATCCTGTATGGTCTGCCCTATTTCTATGATTCAGATTCCTTTCTCTTCCATCCTTTTTCAAGGAGGAGTAGCCTCGTGTTTATTCTTTCAATTAGTTTGTGCTTTGCAATCAGTGCATAGGAACAAGGAGCACATTCAGAACAGACTGCCTCCTTCTGTGCCCATCGCGGACGATCGCATGCATGTCTCCTGGTCTGGGGCTGCACAGGCTTTAATTCACATGATAGCTTATTATGGTATTTTTCCTTCTCTCTTTTCCTCGGAGTTTTAAGAAATGGTGGTACCTTTATCTATGAAGCAAAAATCAGATAGCATTTCAGAAGGTGACCTTCAATAGAGGTGTCCTTCAATTAGCAGGGATAAGCAGCCATCTGAGCAGAGCTCTTATTCTTTCAGCTACTTTGGGACTACCATCCACAGTTCTATTTTGGATTGTCTGAATTTGTGGTAAATTGCTTAAAATCATCTTTGAAAAGCATTTTCTCTCAAAACTATTGAACTATGATCCATTATGTGTTCTTAGCACACCAGCTGTGCCTTGTCTGGCAAAAAGCAATTGACTTGGTATCATGGCATATATCCATGTACATCTATCAGCAGAATTCTCTAACAATGCCATTCTTTCTCTTTTGTAAGTTTCTGATACTTTTTCCTCTGCTGTTTTTATGCTTTTCCAGCTTGTTCTCCTTTCTCTTTTTCTAGGGGCATATATTCTGTCGCTAAACTTTATCAGTGAGAAAGCCTTCAGTAGGTTTTTAGTCCTGGGTTTGTCCATTTCCTGAAACAATTACAAAGTTCAGCTTTTCAGGACTTTACATCTAGTAGCAGACAGGACCCAGTGTAAACACTAAGATCATACTTACATTTTTTTTTTCTGAATCTATCAATACAACTTCACTTTGGCTGTGTACAGACATCCAGCCTGTGAACAGAAGGGCTCTGTTCACTACAGAGGATCCCTTTCAGTCACTGGAAGTGCATGTTTCCAGAACAGGTCCCACAAGCAATCATTTCAATTTGCAGATAATTACATAGCCATTTTCCCTTTAGATATGTCTGGTCCTTCTCCTGAACTTGCAGAATGCCTTTACTTCTTGCAGAGAGAGCAGCTCTTACCAAAGGCTTAGACCTATGTTTGCTTTTGCACTGTGTGTTGTTTTTATTGGAGATATTCTTGTGATCCTTGTAGGGAAAAAGGGTTATGAGCATAGAAAGCATTTCATATAACACATCAGAGCCAGAGTCAGTGGATGGAAGAAGCCATTTCCAAAGGTTTGCAGCAGAAAGAGCACTGATCAGCTCTTAGATTCAGTCTTGTTTTCTATCATCTGTTCCAGCTCTGTTAAAGCACCTTGTCAGGATGCACGTGTTCTCCATCTGGTGCTCCACAGGTCTGACCAAGCGATCCGAACAATACCTCTGGCTGTAACTTCCCTACAGATTTTATTTCCTGAGCCGTCACAACTGTTATACTCTGTCATCTGATCTGGGACAGTTTCCCAATTAGTGGTGAAAAGAATTCTAGAATGAGTGTCACATAAACACATTCTGCATTAGGATGGGATGAATCCCACCTCGAGAGGACCTTTTTCTTTCTGTCTGCCACCAAAAGCTGTAGCATGAAGACCTCAAGTTTAGATTCCTAACTTTCTATCAAATTGAAATGCTCCTGGTGAGTGGGAAAAAGCCAACTTCATATAACACTGCAAAAACTCAATTATTGTCATCCAGAGATAAACCAGTTCCTATTTGGCTTGATTTTACAGATTGCACCTGGAGCTTAAAATGGTGCCACTAAAACAAGCCCTGTAGAGATGGGCAGATTCCCTCAAGAAGGACCTAACAATATCATGGCACTAACTGAAAGAACATTTGCATCTGACAGCAGTAGAAATGGTCAATATTTTGTTTCTTTAAAACAGCATCTGACAATATCTCCAGCCCATGGAAAAAAGCTTAATTGCTCCTGCTGTCTTTGCTCCTGTAGAGCTCAAAATAACAGAGCTGGAACAGGAGAGCTTTTCAGTCGTGACAGGCTAGGATCATGCGAATAGCTGATTGGCTTTACCTGTTTGCAAGACACAGCAGCACCAGATCTCCTGAGGCCAAGAATCAGCTCAGGAAGAGACTAAAAAGAAGCCACACGTAGCACTGGTTATTTAAATGACATTTGTAATCTAATTGTCTAGCAGAAATTACTTCTGTTGTTGGAGAGGAAACATTCTGAGCTTGTATGGAAAAGATACAATTCTTAACATGTTTAAATTTTATAGCTTTTTATGAGAAAGGAACATTTTTAGTGCTTTGAACAGCCAAGATATAAGAACAGATACATGAGCTCAGAACAAAATTTAGTCTAGTCAACAGTGTTTCCGAAAGAAACTTAGAGGATAAATGGGGTGGAGTGAAACAGCAGAATAATGTATAGCAGTGCTTCCCCTGGAAACTCTCCCATCATCCACCAACGTAGCGACCTCCTAAGCCAGATACTCTGGAGCATCACACTTGGAAACTCAGGCGTCCAGGAATTCAAACATTCCAGGGAGAGGAGTCAGATTCATGACTCATATTTATGTGACCAAATATAGGTTTTGAACACAGCTTTAAAAACAATAATGATACAGAATGACTTTACCTTTGATTCTGCATTTAGCCCTGTTTCAGATGGCTTTGCTGATCTTGGAACTCCCTGTGTACATAGTTAATTCCACAAATAAGATCGGAGTTCACAACATTGCCTTACCATGGCTGCTGCAGAACGTATGTTCCAGGGCAGGTTTAGTCATCTGTGTCTTAACAGCACCCAGAGCTGTACCTACTATTTTAGAGTCAGACACAAACAGCTTCTGTCTGTAAAGGGACAGTGATATGCAGTGAACAAAGTTTGTAGTGATTCACCTAAGACTAAATTGGATTTGCTTGCCAGGATAATTCACCTGGAGAGCTGACTGCTTCCATTCACCTCCTGTCTTGAAAACAAGCTGAGAACAACAAACTGTTCTGATAACATCAGCTTCCTTACAGTCAACGTATTCCCTGTGGAGAGGCGGGGCAGGTCCCACCCTGTTACATGACAGGGACTTATGTGGTCATATGAATGTGACTCATAACTGATTCTCCGACTTAGGTGTCAACAACATCATGTTGTCACAAAACCCCTTGCTTGAAATCTTGATGCCATGCCTTTTCTCCAGCAGTTCAGCATTCTGCTCTCTACCTGAGACTCTGGAATATCTAAGTCACAAAAATGTGCTCTCATCAGCTGGTTACAGACTTCCAGGAGAGAGCTTCTACCAGTCTGTCTTGCTGCTATTCCTCTTGGTGCAAGAAGCATATGCTTTGGGTAGGGGCTGGGAGATTTCACAGTGGTGAGAATACTTACAGGGATCTGACTCTAGACCGCTTCAATGACTGCTGAGCACTTATTTTCATTAGAGCAGATACTATAACCTTCTCCTCTCTTCTTCCAGATGAACTCTATAACCAGAATTTTAAGCAATTCGTTATTGAAAGTTTAACTATTTCATGTAAAAGAGAAAAGTTCTTGAAAGGAAGAAAGACATTACCTATGAATCATGTTGTTTAAGGATCAGTAAAAGTCAAGCTATGGCCATTTGGATTTCAGTTTCTAGCATTTATACAAGAACATAAGGCAAATAGTTCTGACCATGGGTCTGTCTGATTTATTATCCTGTTTCCAGTAATGTCTAATAACAGAAGAGTAGGAAAAGGGACCCGTGCAGAAAGCTATTTCTGGAGAACATCCTCTCAGTTTCCTGAAAATTATAGTTCATGTCTTCCCCATTGAGAAATGGTATCTTCTATTTATAATAGCTCATTTTCATTATTCTAGGTATTAATTGTCAGAGCCCATGAAAACTTTTGGTATCCACACAATTCTGTAGACAGGTTTTCCAGTTTTGAAACCTGTCCCTTGCCTGTTTTATCTATCACAGTGTTGGCCCACTATCACAGGCACAACCCACCCATACTGACCTTCGTACAGTTATAGCTGCACTGATGTCCAAACCTGAAACGCTGAACGGAAAGTTACCTACATGTGGAGATGTGTACATGCACATCCATGATTCACCTACTTTAAGCGTCTTAAGGAAACTGTCCAAGATCACATGAAGGAGCATTGGAAAGAGCAGGAAAACATCCCAAGAAGCCTCTGATGAAAGCAGATAAACCTTCCTTCAAATATCCTTCTCTCTGGTTTAGTAGAATTCTTAGCGATGTGATCTGGACTTGCCAGATCATCTACAAAGCCTGGTGGGTCCCAGAGCATCTGAGCTTTCCTTTTGATCCCACGGAGAGCCAGGCTTCTAGCCAGCTAAAAAGAGCAATCCAGCCAGGCAGTCCTCCAGCCCAAATCCTCCTGGATGTGCAAGCCTGGACGTTGATATCTCACTGACACTAAACTTCCCTTTTCACCATGCATTGCTCATGACTTGAATCCCATCAGGGATTTCTTATGTCTTGAAAGAGCAGAGATTCTGCCTGAACATACTGAGCAGGACTGACTGTCTGCTTTCTGTGGATAAAGTTGTTGATCTCTGAATATGTGTGTGCCTGTATCGGCAGGACATAGATGTCTTAGTGTTTTCCTCTCAATGGTGAATCTGTTCTGCAACCATCTGTGTATAAAGCTGCTATTCTCTCATGAACAATGACTCATACAGGAAAGTCTCTAAGAATTAGGCAAAAAACTGTGTTCATCCTGAGTAGAACTGAACATGAAAATTCAATCCCATAAACTCCTGAAAACTCAGCATTAGTTTTCCCTTGATGGCTTTAATCTTTAAAATATGCTGCTGCTGACACACATTTACAAACAACAGATTTGCAGTAAACTGTGTTTGCAAATCGGCACTGCAAGTCCACTGCTTGCCCTCCTCAATAAACTTTCTAACAAAGACCCAGTACTGCACTGCTTACTGTGACCAACATTTTCTTTGCTCCGTGCAGATCCACCTAGCAACTCTTTCACCTCACAAATCTTTCTTAACCTTCACAGATTGCTCTCTCCAGCCCTTTCCCTTATATTTCCAGACTACCCTACAGGTCTGCAAACTGCAGTGGGTGAGCAGGAAAAAGCTAGGGTCACTGTTCCTTGCACCCAACAAGCTATACTTAGACCTGGAGCTGCCCAAAAGATTGTGAAGATGGACATAGGGACTATCTGAAGGAGTGATTATACTGGTATCAAAGAATAAGGCCAAGTGCAAGGTCCTGCACCCAAGTTGAGGCAATCCCAAACATGGATAAGGACTTGTCGACAAGTGGATAGAGAGCAGCCCTGCAGGGAAGGATTTGGTGGTACTGGTGGATGAAAAAGTCAGTATGAGCCGGCAATGTGCGCCTGAAGCCCAGGAAGCCAACCATACCCTTTGCTGCATCAAAAGAAGAATGGCCAGCAGGTCAAGGGAGGAGATTCTTCTCATCCACTCCACTCTTGTGAGATCTCACCTGCAATACTGCTGTCAACTGTGGGGCTCTCAGCATAAGAAAGACATGGACCTGTTGGTGTGGGTCCAGTGGAGGCCACAAGAATGCTAAGAGGGAGAGAGCACCTCTACTATGGAAATAGTCTGAGAGAGCTGGGGTTGTCCAGCCTGGAGAAGAGAAGGCTCAGGGGAAACCTTATAGTGGCCTTCCAGCATTTAAAGGGAGCCTACAAGAAAGATGGAGAAGGGCTCTATATCAGGAAGTGTTGTGATGGGAGAAATGGCTTTAAACTAAAAACACTCAGGGATTATAATAACAGGACAAGAAATGGCCTTAAACTAAAAGAGGGGAGATGCAGAATACATATAAGGAAGAAATACTTCACCAAGAGTGTAATGAGGCACTGGCACAGATTGCCCAGAGATTCTGTGGATGCCCCATCCCTGGAGATGTTCAAAGCCAAGCTAGATGGGGCTTTGGCCAACCTGGTCCAGAGGAAAGTTGGAACTAGATGGTCTTTAAGGTCCCTTCCAAGTCATAACATTCTATGATTCTAATAACCATGGCCTTCATTTCCCATACCGAGCAAGTCTGGGGACTTTGGAAATAGGTGAAAGAAAGGAATATTTAGAAGATTTTCTCAGAAAGTCTCTTGTGTGTGGGAGAGAAGAAAGAAGAGTTTCTTAAAATCAAATGAGCTTCTCTGGATAGTGGGTAAATTTCTGCTTTGTGGCACACTGTCAAACTAGATACATAGACCACATCCAGGATACTTGCACACAACAGATTTAAATGTTTAGTTAGATTAAATTTTTAATTACAAGTTTTAATCTTAGACTTTAAAAGTTCTTTAAGATTTTAGGTGATAAGTAAGGGTCAGAGATGCTAATATGGGAAAGGAAACATTCTCCTGCGCATGTGAGTTTAGGCCGCACCTCGAGTATTGTGTTCATTTTTGGGCCCCTCACTACAAGAAAGTCATTGAGGCCCTGGAACGTGTCCAGAGAAAGGCAACAAAACTGGTGAGGGGTCTGGAGCACAAATCTTATGAGGAGCAGCTGAGGGAGCTGGGATCGTTTAGTCTGGAGGAGGCTCAGAGGAGACCTCATCGCACTCTACAGCTTCCTGAAGGGAGTGAAAATGGGCCCCGCAGTTAGAAGAGGGAAAGGGACTGAAAGGGACTTCACAGAAACTGGGATAGGGGTAATTAGAAATAGTTTATGTAGAGGGTGTTAGAAGAAGGGGAACTGCAGACACTAAGTCTGGGATAATGAGGGAATGAAGGCCATAAAGATAAGGGTTTGAGAACAGCCCGAGGCTGTCTGGCAGTGAGGTGATTAGATGTCCACACGTGCAGGAGGGGAGGGACTGCATGCTAATGTACAAGCGGGAATGTAATGAATATGCATCCGAATTCCTGGAAACTATTGATTATGTATTAGTTCAGCCTGTATCTGTAACACGCTTTTGCTTGACGGTGTGCAAGTTTGGTGGAAATATCCCTCTTGCACCAAGGCGTATGCTCACTGCTAATAAACACATACCTGCTCTATATCCTTACAGGCTATAGGTTTGATTTCCGCACGTCAGGAGGTTGTGCTGAGGAGGGGTTTGGCCTCTTCTCCCAGGCAACAAACAGGACCTGAGGAAATGGCTGCAAGTTGTACTAGAGGAGGTTTAGGTTAGACATGAGGAAAAACTTTTTCTTTCAGAGAGTGGTCAGGCACTGGAATGGCTGCCCAGGGAGGTGGTGGAGTTGCTGTCCCTGGCAGTGTTCAAGAGGCATCTGGATGAGGAGCTACAAGATATGGTTTAGTGCTTGTGGTAGCAATGGGGATGGGAGGACGGTTGGACTAGATGATCTTGCAGGTCGTTTCCAAGCTTGTGATTCTATGATTCTATGATTCTATGAGTGAACCTTGGTGGCCAGAGTTGGGCCAGATGTTAAAATCAAGACATAACATCAACTTCACTGAATTGCAGAATGATTCAGACTGGAAGGGACCTCTGGAGGTCATCTACTCCAAAAGCAGGGCTGCCTAGATCTGCTTGACCAGAATCATGTCCAGATGGCTTTTGAATATCTTTTAAGATGGACATTACAAATCTGTGCTGTAAGACTATCACAAGGAAAAAAGGGCAACCCTTGTACCCAGAGTCATTGCCTTGGGCACTTGGAGTCTGCAGGAGGTGATTTCATAGCTCACTGAGACAGTGTCTGAGAGACCATCCCTGCTATTCTTTCCCAACCATGACCCTTCCTGCTAGCTGCATTGTTCTGACTCTCCTGTATTTCCCAGTCTTTTCACTGAATTGATCAGCCTTCAAACAGCAGAAAGCTACTGCTGAGTTAGTGAGTTCACTGAATCAGTGAAAAATATATTTTAGAAGAGATATGGGAGGTCTTCAACCCAGTTTTCTACTCCAAGCAGAGCTAATTTCAAAACTCAGGGCCTTGCCCGTGCAAATCCTTGAAATCCCTAAGGACAGAGATTCCATAGCCTCTCTGAGCAGTCTGTCCCAGAGCAGCACCACTCTTATGGTAAATAATATGTTCCTTTTGTCAAAAAACAACTTTGGTTTGCAACATGAGACCATTACCACTTGGCCTTTCATTGTGCACTTGCAGGAAAAGCTTAGATGTATCTAATTTGCATTCTCCTTCACAGCAGTATTAGATTTGAGTCAGATCCTCAGTCAGACCCTTTGAGTCAGTCCCTAAGCCTTCTCTTGTCCAGGCCAAAGAAATTTAATTCCCTTTTCATCTCCTGATGTGGCATCAGTTCCAGCTGACTGATAATACTGAGCGCTTTTGCTGGATTCTTTCCAGTATGTTGACATCTCTCATAATGGGAAGACACAAAACTGAACACAGTGTTGCAGATGCAGCCTCATCAGTGTCAAGTTCAGGGGAATAATCACATCCCTCCACCACCTGCATGCTTATTGAGTACTTACTACTTCAGTGCAACCCAATGACTGGTTAGCTTTATCACTGCAGGAGTGCACTGCTAACACATATCCAGCCTGTTTTCCATGAGGTTCCCAAGTTTTTCTGCAGAGCTGCACGCTAGCCAGTCAATACTCAGCCTGCGCTGATGCAGGAGCTGTTCTATCCAAGAAAATATAACAGGATTATTTCATAGAACTAGAACAAACATATGAGGTCTATTAGACCAAACTTATGAGGTGAAAAGGCCAAACAGTCTCCTTCTGCTTTGTCTGGTAATACATGTAGGGAGCAATGGTGGCACATGGGAGTACTGTTTCATGCCTGGAAAATCCCAGTTTTCTGCAAAATGTTTTCAGAGCTGCATAAGGTCTGATGTCGGTCACAGATGTAAGCAAACAGGCTGTAACTCTCACAATTTACCCTTTTTTATCACAAAAGTCCTTGCAGGGTTGAAAGAATCCTGGAGGCCATTGGAATGAACACCACTGCCATCAGTTCCCTCAGGACCTCAGAGGCACCATGCCTAGGAGAGGTAAGCTTTGCGTACTCACGGCGTTGTTTTTAATCCTCCTTCTGGCTTTACAGATTGGCAAAGTAGTAAGATTTACCCCTAGTACACCTTGAGGCATAAGAAAACTCCATCTCCCTTACTAAGTTTTTCTGTTACTGTTCTAAAATAGTCTGTCCTTACTTCCTAAGTATGTCTCACACTACCTGTGAACCAACACCTACCAGTGGTTAAACTGAAAGAACAGTAGTAGGCTTCCTGCTTTTAAAGAAATAAATAAAACTTGTTTTAAATCCTCAGAAGCTGTCTTCATTCAATTTTCTTCCAACTTTCTTTTTGTTTGGTTTGGTTTGTAGGTTTTTTGGTCCCTTTCACTCCCGGTACTGCTTTCCAGAAACTGCTTCCATTCAGAATGCTAGTATACACATGCATCTTTTATAAATTTAGAAGCAAGAGCTAAGTACAGAGATACAAAACACTCTGAGCTGAGCATAACACAGAGCTGCTCACTGGAATTGGTAGGCACAGACCTGCGTTCAAATTCTTGCCTGTCCAGCATGGCTCACTGCCACTGTCCTGTCTTCTCAGTCCCTCTCTGTGTGGATACGCTTAGCTGAACAGTGAGCAACTTCTGAAGATCAGATAACATGTACATTTGTTTTTATTTTGACAGTAATAGTTTACTTAAAGGTCTGGCCTATTTTTTACCCCTCAGCCTAAAAGCAGTTTGGGTCTTTGGCCTGAGCACTGTAGCAGTCATCAGCTTGGACAGTGCACTTTGCCTCTGTATGGAGATGATGAGTGGCATAGATGTAGACTAAGTCTTTACCCTTCACTCTGTCCCCCTGCTTCTCTTCCAGGACTGTACTGAGTGAGCAAGGTGTTGTGATCAGTGCTCACGAAAGGAAACCAGGGAGTGAAGCTCTTTGATTACTGATGCTAATGTATGACCAAAACACCAAATACAGCCACAGAGAGACAGCTGATCGCACAAAATGATCCTTCTTACTGCTGGCCAACACACCAAGAAAAAGCTGGTACTGTCTCATGGGTAACACACGTGTCTGCTCATCCCATCACCTCTCCCTTCCTGCTATACTGGGACAAGCAAAGAACACAGGGGGCTTCAGAGATCTCATGGCAACACTGCACGTTTAGAAGCTTCTGAGATTGCAAAGACATTTTAAAACAAGTCTTTTCTTTCAGCTTTATAAATATGCCTGTAGCTCTCATCACGATAAAGAGAAAATAGCGTTTAAAACCACTTCTGCAGAACAAAACTCCAGTACAGATGCTGTTTCTCCTCTTCGCATTTTTCTTCCATTATATACAAATCAGAGTATGAGAACAGGTTTGTTCTTAAGGGCAAACTCTGCTAATCTTCTGATTTGTCTGCCAGCACTGTGCTTGCCACAGCAACTTACTGGCTGGGCTAGATTTGGGCCTGATGTCCACAGCTGTACAATGGAACCGCATCATGTCATGTGAGAGTGTGGGCAGGACTGCCATTGTAGAGGGAGCTGGACTCAATAATGATTCAAGTCAGAGACTGCTGTATTTGTGATGAGACTGTCCATATACATCCCTACAACAGAAAATGCTGTGCTGAAGAACATCCAAGCCAGAGCCAATGACTGAAGGTAGCCACGGAGAGAGGAACAGTGAGATGGTTTTGATCAGCTTGACAGACAGTAATAACAGATCATCATCTGATGGGGCATTAGGAGACAAAACACCAGAGAGCTGAGACTGGCACAACAGGCCTGTGTGCAGGCGGGCCCACGAGCAGTCAGGAGGCAGATGGGTGACAGCCAATGATGACAGGGAACAAAACACAGGAGGATGGCAGAAGCCCAAGCTGAACACAACAGTACAAGAACAATTGCCACAGATGAACTGGCAAAAGGAGAAAGGAATGGCATAGAAGGAAGGAACACAAAGGAGAACAGCAGGCTGCTAATTACTGAATTCAAATGAGGAGAGGTAGGAACCTTGCTGGGTGTGGTGGTGGCACTTGTGACTAACAACAAAAATGAAAGACAATACTGATCAAGGACGCTGAGTGGCACTCAGATGGACCACCTTTCTGAACACCACAAAATCAAGCTCCCGTTGACAGTGAACGTGGAGGCATTTTGTAAAGAAAAATCTTCAGCTCCAACCAGCACACTGTCACCTGGACATCTTCGTTTTTTTGGTTGTTTTTTTCCCCAGAAACAATTCTATGATTCCAAGAAATGATCCCTTTAGGGTTGATATTAATAAAATGACAAGCAGCTCAGTTAAGACCTGTGCTGGGCAAGGCAGGCTCAGCAAGGCCCTTCTCTTTTGACGTGCGGCCCCTACCCAGCAGAGGGCACCGGATCCTGGGGTACCAGAGTGGTGCTGGGCAGTAAGAGCACAGCTCTGCCGCATAAGAGAAGCCCAAAGCAGGTGCAGGGAAACCAAGGCCGTGGCAGCAGCCGCAGGCTCTCTGGGCTGGCGGAGGGCTCACAACAAGCTCTGATCATCCAGACCCTGCCCAGAGCGCAGTGCGGGATGCCCCACAGGTGCTGAGTTGCGCCTAAGGATGCAGCCCCTCATCTTTGGGAGTGAAATGAGGATGGAGGAGCAGTGACACTATGCAGACCCGTGAAGGAAGGAGAAGGAAAGTTGTACTGCATGGCTGCCTGCCCCTGCTTCTGCCCTGGGCTGCTCACAGCTGCCCTCCACGCTTCACGCACATGGCAGTTCCCCCCCCTCTGCTTTCCCATGCTGCGTGCAGCTAGTCTCCTTTTCCTCTTCCACACAGCACAGGCCTGTACCCCACAGGAGCCTGCACTCTGCACACATGCAGCAGATAGCCATGCACAGGCACCGCATGGAGCAGATGCTTTCCCACCAGACTGTTTGGGAGACTCGTTAAGGCAGACAAGAGAATGGAGCAGTTGCTAGTTGCACTGCTACAGCCTTACAGAGAGATTTTTGCTTTATTTTTTCCTGTTTAACTGTTAATTTCCCTAAAGCATCAAAGTTGAAACCATGGCTGTGTCCCATTACCCCAGGAATCCTTTTCCCTGCGTGGGACGTGACCCATACTTCGTAACTGTTGCCTATCTGCTCCATCCATTCACAGACGCTGTCAACCTCCTTACAAAGTGATAGTCCTTACCATCATCCAGGTTTATTTTATTTCTGACAGCTTCTACTTAGGGTTGACTAAGAATGAAGCAATCAAAGACAAGTTGCATGCACACCAAGAGATTTGAAGCAGGTAATGAATATCTGTTGCGTGAATAGAAGTGTACAGTGTCAGGGAGCTTGCTGCAGTGCTGCTCAGGGACCTCATTCTTCTGATTTCTAAATGTAAAAAAAGAAGGAAGATAATGTACAAGTTACTGATGTAACAGAATTACTTGTGGGGCTGTTTCAGGTCTGTGGATGTTGCACATGTTATGCCATATTACTGGCAAAAAAGTATTATCTCCCAATTCCAAGAGCCTTGGATTCTTACAGTAGATTATAACTGGTATGTATCTTGGGAGGCACCAACAGGATTTTCAAAAACTCCAACTAACCTGTCTTCTGATGTCACGACTTTTGGCTCGCAGTTTGTTAGCCTGACATTCAGCAATATCAGCTCGTTCTTCAGCCTCTTCCAGCTCGTGCTGGGTCTTGCGGCATCGGGAGAGATTAGTGCTTGCTTGTTCCTCCTGAAAGTCATGGTGCCATCAGTGGCATGCACACAACCTGACGCTGCCCTGTTCCAATTAACATTCTGCACCTACTCCATTCCAGTGTCACCGACTACAGTTAGCCTCACAGCTCCATCCATGCATTACCAGCACTCAGTACATTTCCATCTATTACTACCAACAACTTGAGCACTGGGAAAACTGGCTGGTGTGGCTCCAGAAGTGTGATAATGCCAGGATAACTACAACTGTGCCTTCTCTGTTGAAGAACTCTAAAAATAAGCACTATTCAAAGGCAATGGCCACCACTGCTCTATCAAACTGAGTATTCAATTATTTCAACAAATGTGAGAGCCTAGACTTTTTGGAAATCTCCACCCAGAGCCCAGAAGGACTTAAAGAGTCCTGTACTCACAGCTTCCTCAGCCTGTTTCTTGTATGCTTTCACTTTTAACTGCAGCTTGTCCACCAGGTTCTGGAGCTGGAGAATATTTTTCTTATCCTCTTCAGACTGTGGGAATTGAAAATTAATACCAAAGTGTTGCACGTAGAATACAAGAAAGATAAAGAAGAACGCAGAGGATTTGTAATACCTGGTAAGTGAGCTCCTTCAGCCTTCGTTCATACTTGCGAGCACCTTTCAGTGACTCTGTTCCTCGCTTCTGCTCAATGTCAAGCTCGTTTTCTAACTCATGAATCTGAAACATAATACTGCGATAAAGACAGGAAGCTGCCAGGAATGGCTGCTGATCTTGCTGCAGGACCCAGGGCTCTGTGGACTAAGGCCTGCAGAGAAAGTGGCAGTGCAGAGCAGCTTCCTGCAGCTGCTTATTGGATTTAGACTAGCTAACACCTGCTCACCACACTACATTAGTAATGATATAGCATGTTTCTCCACAGCTATTTATAGAGGGAACTTAGCTTTGTATACCTGGGGCAACCTTAGCCAAAATTAGGCTTAAATCTGTCAGGGAAGAGGAAACTGAAACAGGGGAGGGAGGGTTTTGTTCACATTGTTCAGGGAAATGGAAATGTTTCATTTTTAATTTTCAAATCTAGCTTGACCTCGTGAATAGCCTGGAACTGCCCATATGATGAGGGCTCCCAAAGCTCTATTCCTGTCCTGCAGTGTATGTAAGTCAAACCTGGATGCCAATTATTTTCTTTTTCTGTGTATATTTCATTTCACAACCAAGAACACTTAACTCCCCATCAGCTGTGCTGTATCTTGGAAGATATGTAATTTTAGACTGATTCAGTGGGTCAGGCAAATGATCCATCTAGCCCAGTGCTCTGTCTCTGAGTGTCTAGAGTAGCTGCTATTTTGGGACAGCATGGAAGACTGGCTACTCTCCTCACACTTGCCCAGCTTCCATACATTAGATTACAGGTTTCAGGTGGCATATCTGTACCTGTTCCCCTGATTTTATAAACCTGCTGATTTCAAATCCCTCTTTGAACCTTCCACCAGCTGCCTCTGCAGCCCCCTATGGCAGCAGGTTCCAGAATTTCACTGCCCGGTCTCTAAAGTACTTTATTTGTTTTAAACTGACTTCTGAGTAAGGATCACATGATCTGCATCACATGTCCTTACTTATAACATTTGTCTAATCACAGACTGTGTATTTTGATTCCTAACCACCCCAAATTCATCTTGTTTACTGTTTTCATGATTCTGTAAACTTTGATCACATTCTTCTCAGCCATTTCCTCTCCAAACTGAAGAGTCCTAGCCTTGTTTGTTTCTCATCAAAATTTCTCACCCCTGGATACTTCTCTAACTATGGGTCCTTCTCTAAGCTATAGGTCTTTCTTGAGATGCAGACACCAGAACTGCACAATGTACATATAGTGGCAAGTGATACTCTCCACCTTTGGTCTCAATGCATTTCCTAATAAAGCCCATCTCTTTCTTTTATTTAGCTTTCTGCTTCTTCTGCACACTGAGAACACAGCTTCTAAAACCCATCATGTACTGAGATCTCTCCTTGCTGAGCTGTAGCTGCCAGTTCCAAGTTCATCCCCATGTAAATATGTTTTAAACTGTTTTTTTCTATATATATGCCTATACTGGTGTTCATCTGCCACCATTTTGCCCATTTCATTCAGGTTTTATGAGGTCATTCTCAAGATTCTTACTTGCAGTGCAACACTTCACTAAGTAAGTGTAACTCTCATCAAATCTGATGGAGATCCCTGCTGGAGCCTTACCAAGAGATTCTAGCAGCCAAGGTCCAGCTAAAGAGATTGACCTTAGTCTACCCCAGTCTCCACCATACCCTGGCCTCTAGTTTCTGGAGTTGCTTCTTTCCACCCTTCAGTGCCAGCTGCTCAGCTTCATCAAGACGGTGCTGCAGGTCCTTCACCGTTTGTTCCAGATTCCTCTTCATTCTCTCCAAGTGAGCAGTGGTGTCCTGTTCCTTCTTCAGCTCTTCTGCCATCATGGCTGCCTGGTTGTAGTGCAGAGTTATGTTATGAATACATCTCCACATCATGGGCGGTTCTGTGCCCTCTTTGGGAGAAATGCTCACAGTGGTGAATGACTCTCCACATTCTCAGTCAGCTGCCTAAGGGTCTGTCATATAAAGATCACAATTTCTTGATATCCGTATTTCAAAAGCTACTCTGTCTTAGAAATTGGGCAGAGTTTGATAACAAGAATAAAAATAAGGCAGCCAAATGACAAACGAGTCAAAGCTTGTTTTTAAATGAAAGTGGAAGTTAGTGGCATCTTGAAGTATCACCAACTAGCGCTCTGCTGGTTTTGAATATATCACTGTTCGGTACCTAAGTTTGCCTGACGTTCAGACTCCTAAGCAGATTTTACCAATGGAATGACTCCAAGGTTCTCCTGAACATCAATGAAGAGCTTGTGTCTGTTGGGCTCTTCAGACTATGGGGTGGATAGCTGTCACCACTGTTTCAAGAAAAGGGAACAGAGGCCAAAGGAGAACCTAGAAAACTCTTACTGAGGAGAAACCACAACTACCCACATTGCTTCATGTGTGCCACAATGTGATACAAGACAGTAAGCATTTTCTGTTTTATTTTCACATACCTTTTCTAGATAGTTCTAAGACTTGGTTCTTTTGATGCTGTGAACAGTTTCCTTGTTTAAATTAAACATTTCTATTATCCCTTCTTATTTTTTTATATTTCTTACATAGAGAAGCATGTATGATTTTAGTCTCAATTCCTGTTTTTCTGCAATATCTAGATAGGACTTGGTCCAAAATACTCTTTTCCTGTTTCAATTTTGCCACCATCTGGCTTTTGCTGTCTATTACATCTATCCAGGAAGCAAAAGTGAATGTGGGTATTGGGAAGAGGAGACAGGATGCTTTTTCAGGATGCTAGCAGAACATGAGTAGATTAACTTGACTGAGAGGCTCTTTCATGGCAAGCAGTAGAGCAGAGGCTGTGCAAAAGACTCAGGTGAGAGGGCTTGCGTGTCACTGATATCTTCTGTTCCTAAGTTGAAGAATCAATTCTCTCCCACCTCACTGCTGCCTTTCTAAGGTATAAATGTCACTGCAATAGTATAAAATGGAGTGAAGCAAGCGAAAGTACTTACATCTGTGATTGCTTTCTTTGCCTTTTCCTCTGCATTTCTGGCTTCCTGAATGCTATCTTCAACTTCATTCTGTAAATGAGTAATGTCCACTTCCAGTTTCTTCTTGGTGTTCAGGAGGCTTGTGTTCTGTTGGGACAGTCCAAGGACAGGTCATTCCCATCCCATTTCATACCAGTCCAACATGCATATTATAAAACAAATACCTGAGAATGGAGAATCTGCACTCGCTCACTGGCATCTGTCAGCTCCTGCTCGGAAACTTTCCGGGCTCGCTCTGTCTGCTCGAGGGCAGCTCGCATCTGCTCAAGTTCTGTCATCATCAGATTATTCCTACGCTCTACCACAGCAAGCTGCTCCTTCAGGTCATCATTCTCTCTCAAAGCATCATCCAAATGAAGCTGGGAATCCTTTGAAGTTGGAGGAATGGTAAGACTCAGTGGAAAGCAGAATAAGTGTCAAAGACCTTGTTGGATAGTTGCCCTTGTGGTCCCTACCTTGAGTTGCCCTTGCAGGCCTTTCAGGTGCTTCTGTGTCTCTGCTATCTGACCACTGGCACGGCTCAGCTGTATCTCCATGTCATTCAGATCTCCCTCCGTCTTCTTTTTCAGCCTCAAAGCATCGTTTCTGCTTCTAATCTCAGCATCCAATGTGGTTTGCATAGACTCTAATACCCGCTGATGATTTGTCTTCAGCTGTTGAATTTCCTCATCTTTCTCTGCACTCCTTCTGTCAACATCTGACTTCACTTGGTTCAGCTCCAGCTCAACACGCAAGATTTTTCCTTCTTCATGTTCTAAAGAGCCCTGGTAATGTTGAAATAATATTATTTATTTCTGAAATGTTCATTGCTGAGAAATGCCCATGCAGAATTTTGACACTTCACAGTTAGTAACACAGTTGTGTTTGTCTTACTGTAGAACTTTAGAAAAGGCCTAGCTCTGAAAAAGCAGACTGCTCTTCTTATATACAGGAGTTATTAAACTAGCTGCATAGTAATCAGTAATTTGGTAGCAAGACTGCTTAGAAAAATGCCTCCAATACCACAAGGTCTGGACACTGAGAGTTATGTTCACACTGCAGAGATAACAAAACATGTGAAAACATTAAATTGACAGGAAAGCCAAGCATTATGCTCAGTAGAAGTTTGCCTTCACTTGCATCTTCACGCTGAATTCTGCTTAGGGACACTGCACTTAGTCCCACCCAAGGTGAGAAACCCTGGCAACTGTGTGGGCGTTCTCCCCTTCCATATAGCCTTTTTCATGTGATGCTAGTAACATCTAGACTAAGTTGTTTACTAGTTACAGCTTGAGACTGGGTCTTTACAACCAGTGGACAAAAATAAGCACATACAGATGATGAAGCATTCCATGTAGCCTTGGCATCCCCTTTAAGAATAGTCCCTCCCAAGATGCCTCTTTCTCCCTTTTGGTTCTAGTAGGAGACCATGGTGACTAATTCAGGATTAGACTGCTGACACTGTGATACAAAAATTGGAGCACATGGATTCTCAAGGCCACTATTACTTTTCTGTCTACTTCCCTCCCTTCTAGTGTGATCTCAAGATCACAGATGTCAGATGATTTTTATTCCTTTTCCTTTCTAAGGGGACTTAGGAAGAAAATGAAATTAGGCTTTTTTGGAAGTGGACATCACAAAAGGTAACAGTCAGAAGGTGATAGAAGGGAAATCCTGACTGCATGTGATTTTAAAAAAGTTTCTTCATAAGAATGATGCCAGGGAAGGTTATGGAACAGATCATCTTGAGTGCAATCATGTAGCATGTGAGGGACAAACAGGGAATCAGGTCCAGCCAGCATGGATTCATGTAAGGCACATCCTGCCTGACCAATCTCATCTTTCTATGACTGGGTGACCTGCCTGCTGGATGAGGGAAGGGCTGCTGATGTAGTCTGCCTAGACTTCAGCAAAGCCTTTGACACTGCCTCCCACAGCATTCTCCTGCAGAAGCTGGCAGTCCGTGGCTTGGACAGGTACACTCTTTGCTGGGTAAGGAGCTGGCTGGAGGGCTGGGCCCAGAGAGTGGTGGTGAATGGAGTTAAATCCAGCTGGTGACTGATTATGAGTGGTGTTCCCCAGGGGTTGGTATTGGAGCATGTCCAATTTAATATCTTTATTGATGACTTGGACAAGTAGATTGAGTGCACCTTCAGTAAGTTTGCAGATGACACCAAGCCGGGGTGAGGTGTTGATCTGTCTTGGGGTAGGAAAGCCCTACAGAGGGATCTGGACAGTCTGGATTGCTGGGCTGAGTCCAATAGGATGAAATTCAACAAGACCAAGTGCCTTGGTCACAACAACCCCATGCATTGCTACAGGTTTGAGGCAGAGTGACTGGCAAGCTGCATGGAGGAAAAGGACCTGGAGGTGTTGGTCGACACTTGGCTGAATGTGGGCCAGCAGTGACCAAGTGACCAAGAAAGCCAACAGCCTTCTGGCTTGTATCAGAAAAAGTGTAGGCAGCAGGAACATGGAGGTGATTGTTCCCCTTCACTCAGCTCGAGTGCCGTGTTCAGTTTTGGGCCCCTCACTATGTGAAAGACATGGAGGCCCTGGAAAGTGTCCAGAGAAGAGCAATGAAGCTGATGAGGGGTCTGGAGCACAAGTCTTAAAGGGAGCAGCTGAGGGAACTGGGATTGTTCAGTCTGGAGAAGAGGAGGCTCAGGGGAGACCTTACTGCTCTCTACAACTCCCTGAAAAATAGTTGTGGTGAGATGAGGGTCATCCTCTTTTCCTAGGTGGTTAATGGTAGAGTGAGAGGTGAGGTGATGGCCTCAAGTTGTACCAGAGGAGGTTCAAGTTAGATATTAGGAAGAATTTCATCTCAGAAAGAGTGGTCAGGCATTGGCACAGGATGCCTATGGAAGTGGTGAAGTCACCAGCCCTGGAGGTGTTTAAGCAAAGGGCAGGTATAGTACTTAGGGGCATGGTTAAGCGGGCAATATTGGTGGTAGGGGGGCAGATGGACTACATGATCTTAGAGGTCTTTTTCAACCTTAATGATTCTATGATTCTATGAAGCAGGGCAAAGGCTGTCCAGAATTACTATGAAACCTCCTTCTTTGGAAATTACAGAGAACAATTAAACAAGGCTCTGAGTAACCTAATGCAATTTGACTAAGGAACAAAAACTGTCAGATTTTTGAAACACAAATGACCTTTCTGTAGCTTTTCAGAAGAGCAAAATCAAACTAGTAGTGCAAAATGAGTTCAGTTTTAGCCTGGGACTGAGTTTTTTGCGCATGATAGCACAACAAGCTGTGCCACATTGGTGCAGGAGAGGGGCAGTCCCTGTTACTTGTTCTACTTGTTATCTCATACTGGACCTTCATGGCATTATCAGGATAAACAGGAGTATATCATCTCCAAATTTTCTCCATCCATGATCTCTCTGAAAACAAGCCCTCTTACTGAGACACTTGCCTCTGCTTCTTCTAATGCTGCTTGAAGGTCATATTTTTCTTGCTCAGTTTGTTTCTTTGCTTTCTCTAGTCCATGATTAGCTTTTCCAGCTTCAGCAAGCTGTTCAGTAAGATCAGAAATTTCCTCTGAAACACAGAAA
Organism: Pavo muticus; assembly: GCA_016647715.1. Classification (NCBI taxonomy): domain Eukaryota; kingdom Metazoa; phylum Chordata; class Aves; order Galliformes; family Phasianidae; genus Pavo; species Pavo muticus. The sequence goes on along the minus strand of JACDJE010000165.1, from coordinate 4,053,301 downwards.
ATGCACACTGAGTTCATCTTAAATAATGTTGTTGTTGGCACCTGCAGTTGCTGTTTGGCAGTGAGAATGATAGAAGAGATCATAATATACTAGGAGGTGACAGTGAGAAGAAATAACAGGTCCGGTATTATGTGCAGTCTTTATTTCTGATTACCTGCTATTTCCAATTCAGTGTGCAAGTTTGAAAACGAGGGGAACCAAGTGTAGAGAGCTCAGAGAGCAATCATTTACTTCTGGATTCTGAAATTGCATCTCCAGAGACAGTCCTGTTTAATTTTATTCTAAAATACTCCCCAGGGAATATTCGGCTCCACAAAAAAGAACTGAGTTCTGTTTCCTTTACACAGTTAGTTCACTTATTAAATGCCAATCTGTTGTGCCACAGCTGCTCAGTGCTCCAATCAGGAAATAGAAAACAACCCTCCAAGTTTTTTCTAATGGCAGTGATTGAAGTAGTCTGAAAAAAATGAGTATCTGTTTTCAAGATTATTTCTGCAGATTCAGTTTATTTGGTCCCTATCTATGAATGGCATTATCATGGTGTGGAGGAGGGGAAATACAATGGTGGCACTAGAAACTATGAAGAAGTAGATAATGTCATGAGCTGTAGGCGTGTGCTCATAGGTGACCTTGTGATCATCTGAACAGAAAAGAAAGTCACATAGCGTGAGTATGGAAAACCATAAGAAATAAAAGCTTGGGAAGAGGCAGAGCTCCAGTGTACCAGAAACACAGAAGCATCTCTGGGTTCATTGTGGATCCCAGCTGACAGAGATCTGAACTTACGCTGAAGGTTCTTGTTCTCCCGTCTGACACTCTCAACCTGGTCAAGCACTTCTTCATAGGCATTCTTCATCTGGAAGATCTCAGTACTAAGGGTGCGAGACTCCTTCTGGGCAGCTTCCAGCTCAGCCTGACTCTCCTGGTACTTCTGCCTCCATTCAGCCACGACCTACAGTGACAGGAACTATCAGTGCACAAGAACGGTCCATTTTACAACGCACCTGGCCCTGCACATTTATAGTATAAGAACCTAAGAGACGTGGTTTGTCTTGCAATCTTTTGCTTTGCACTGATTGCTGCCTGTGGCAATCTATTCACTGGTATTCATACTGTGGCTGTTTCAGTGGTAACTACTTAAATTTCCCTCAAGGCTGGCAGACAAGCATCAGCCAAAAGTCATGAAATCATTATCCCCCTTGGAAGGGATCTCTAAAGGTCATCTAGTTCAACCCCCCTGCAATGAACAGGGACATCTACAACTTGATCAAGTGCTGAGAGCCTTCGCCAGCCTGATCTTGAATGTCTCCAGGGAGGGGCATCCACCACCTCTCTGGGCAATCAGTTCTAATGCTTCACTACCCTTATCATATATGTATTTTTTCTTATATCCAACCTAAATCCCCCGTTTTAGTTTGAAACCACTTCTCCTTGTCCTATCACAACAAACCCTGCTAAAGAGTCTGTATCCTTCCTTCTTAGTTACTGGAAGTCAGGGCTTGTTAGTATGCATATGAAAACTTTCTCATTCTGCTTGGTCTTCCACTTGATACAGAGCCTCCCAATCTCCCTCGTGAAAACTTTGTGCTTTTTAAAACTATCAGAAGCTATTTTATTGTTCGATGTGGTTACTGGGGTTACTCACACCATGACATTTTCATTACTATTTGTCATGTTACATACTTCTTACCACAGTTTTGCTTTAGATAAAATGTAATTTATCTTATGTTGAGCACAGAACTCTCATACTTTCAGAATTTGGTCTGGCCTATCAAATTTTTATGATGTTCATATCTAGTAGCCTTTCTGAATGTACCTTGTCAAAATTCTTCTGCTTTTTATCAAATGCTGCACAGGCTGCATTCGACCTCTCCACGGCAATCATGAGGTCATCCACTTCCCCCTGCAGCCTCTGCTTTGTTTTCTCCAATGAAGCACACTTTGAATTGACAGCCTCAATCTGCTCCTCTGATTCCTGCAGGCGCTGAGCAAGCTTCTTTCTGCAGGATGAGACAAGTAGTGCTAAGCAAAGGAAAATTCTGGCATTCTGAGAAAATGGACAGGAAAGGAGTTTGGCATAGGAGAGAGCCAGCATAGAAAGCTGTGATATCATGGACAGAGAGCATGAGTAGGTGCCTGGGATCACAAAGAATGCTGGAGTGGTGCATAGGCTGGGAGAACACATAGAAAGAGATATAAACATACAGGTAACATGGAAAGAGGATTCCCTAGAAATCTGGTAGAAAGATGATATGTGTGATGGAATCGGTGGAGAAGAAGGAGTATCTAAGGGGTACACTACACCGAGGTGGGGAGGAAGCAGAAACAATCTCTCTATTGCCAGTGTGAAGAATATGATTTTTCAACAATTATGTTAAACTCCATAGCTAATACACTGGAATTCTACATTCTACAGAGACTCCCCCTAACATCCACTCCTTCTCCTTTAACTCTTCTTTCTCCCTCACCTTTTCACTCTCAACACATTACAAAGCACAATGCTGTGCATATTCCCACTATAAGCATATTCTGGTTTCCTCCAATTCCTTCTCATATTTTTACTTAATCATCTTTTTGCTTGCTCAAGACCATCCCTCCACATACTTGGCGTCCTCCAGTTCCTCCATACACTGAATAGCATCCGTCTCATATTTGGTTCTCCACTGGGCCACTTCGCTGTTGGCCTTGGACAGGGCACGCTGCAGCTCACCCTTGGCTTCCTGCTCCTCCTCATATTGTTCCCGGAGCAAGTCACAGTCGTGGCGAGCAGACTGCAAGGCATGGGCCAGGGCGTTCTTGGCCTGTATAATTAGAATTATACAAATTGTCAAAACATTAATAATTTGTGACTGGACCTTTTTATTGCATTTTGATAAAAATTCCACATCTCACTGACCATGTTGCTAGGGTAACTGAAGCAGAAAAGTCAACAGTATTTGCGACTCTGTGTTTCAGACTTGATAGTGTTAATCAAGATCAAGCCATTTTGTCCAGTTTGTATGGGACACTGTCTCTTAAACACATCAGCACCAAGTGCTTCAGGACAAGATACAGTAAATACTGCAGTGGGAAAGGTGGGAATAATCTCTCCAAAAGTTTCCCTGTAAGCTTTTCAGGTAGAATTTGGTGTTTGTCTGAAGGTGGAAAAGACTTTAAACTATGTTGTCGTTTCTAATCCTGGGTAGTTCACTCCTGATTTCTTATTTTTTGGCTGCTGCTGTATTCTTTGAATCAGAGATTTCCCATAGCAGTAAGGCATGTACACAGATATTCTCATTCACTTCTCTCCTGTATCTGAACTTCAGAAAGCATGGTAAGAAGAGCTTAAATTGTCTTACTTAATTTCTAATGTCTTTTCTTGCATTATACTCCAAGGCAAAGTTCTGAAGTTTCACTGTTAATGTCTCTTTCTCAGAGGAGCTCTCATTTATTCTTTTATCACATTGATTTATTTTACAATTTTCAGGACCAAATTAAAACAAATCACCTTATTTTCTTCCTCTAGTTGCCTCTTCAGCTCTTCTGTCTGCTGTGTGATAGCCTGTTTGCCTCTAGTCAGCTGAGAAATCAAGGACTCCTTCTCCTCCAGTTGCCGAGTTAGTTCACCTAACAAGGAAACACTTTTTTTATACAGAAACATGAGACATAGGAAATTTATACAAATGAGAAAGGCTATCCATACACAAAGAGACTACAAGATTTAAAGTAAAATTCAAGGCCAGGCTCTGAGCAACCTGATTGAGCTGTGGATGTCTCTGTTCATTGCCAGGGAGTTGGACTAGATGACCTTTAAAGGTTCCATCCAACTCTAAGGATCCTGTGATTCTATAATTTCATTCTCACCAGGTAGGAAAAAGCTGTCAAAGATAGCTTCGAAAGAAATGGAGTGAACTGACCACAGGCCCACACATTCATTTTGATTGAGAATGCTTCTTTTGGCTTGCTTTGTTCCCCTGTGTAGAGTTTCCTTGAATATCCGAAGGAAGAAATTCTACAATCTGAATTTTGTTCAGATCACCCAGTGATGACTGTATTAGAAAATATACAGGCAGTGTATTTAAATACTTGGCACTGGACAATTATATTTAATCTAAGGACACACCATTCTCAGTCTGTAGACGTGTTTTCTGTGTGTTCATATCATTAATTAGCCGCATATGCTCATCATCTTTAGTTCTGACTTCACTGCACTGATCTTCAAGAGCTCTGCACATCTTTTCCAGATTGCTCTGTTGAGAAATAGAAAGCATATCTATCAGCTCATTTAATTGTTCAGAAGAACAACTGCAGTGGCGAGAAGTATTTAATCCAACCTTAGCTTTGGAGATAGACTCCATGCTGCTGGCCAAGTCATCAATCTCCATCTTCAGCTCACTCTTCTCCTTCTCCAGCTTCTGCTTGACTCGTTGCAGGTTGTCAATCTGCTCCCCAAGCTCCGCTGTGCTGTCCGCATGCTTCTTCCGCAGGGCGGCAGCCGTGGCTTCGTGCTGCAGCGTGGCCTCTTCGAGGTCACGGCGCATCTTCTGAAATTCTGCCTCACGCTTCTTGTTCATCTCGATCTGAGCTGCCGTAGCCCCTCCTGCTTCCTCCAGGCGCTCACTGATCTCCTCCAGCTCCCTGGAGAGGTCAGCTCGCTGCTTTTCAGTCTTTGCACAGATTGCACGTTCAGCCTCGATTTCCTCCTCCAATTCTTCTGTACGAGCCTAGGAAAGTTAATTGGTTAAATGAGAACTTCTGAATAGACATACCTGAAATAAGCTTTAAGGAATAAAGAGCAAACATTCACTTTCATTATATCAACATGGAGAGTAAAGTACTGTAAGGAATTTCACTGAATTGTGTCCTCAGACATTCAATACTTAGAGCAAGTGTAGAGTCTTGCACCTGTGGAGGAATAACCACATGCATCAGTACAGGTCAGGGACTGGCCTGCTGGAAAGGAGATCTGTGAAGAAGGACCTGGGTGTTCCGGTGGACAAGAGGTTGGCCATGGGCGAGCAGTGTGCCCTCGTGGCCAAGAAGGCCAATGGGACCGTGGGGCGCATTACAAAGAGTGTGGCCAGCAGGGTGAAGGAGGTTCTCTCCTCTGCTCTGCCCCAGTGAGGCCACATCTGGAGTACTGTGCCCAGTTCTGGGTTCCTCAGTCCAAGGCAGACAGGGAACTACTGGAGAGAGTCCAGTGGAGAGCTACAAAGATGGTCAGAGACTGGAACATTTCCCTTATGAGGAAAGGCTGGGGCTCTTCAACCTAGAGGAGAGGATCTTATCTGTGCTTATAACTATCTAAAGAGCAGGCAGGAGCCAAGCGGATGTGCCAGGCTCTTTTCAGTGGTGCCCAGTGACAGAATAAAGGGCAGTGGGTACAAACTAGAAAACAGGAATTTCCATTTGAACATGAGAATAAAATTCTTTGCAGTGAGGATTACAGAGCACTGGAATAGGCTGCCCAGAGAGGTGGCGGAGACTCCTCTGAAGATATTCAAGCCTGCATGGACACGTTCCAGTGCAACCTGCTGTAGGGAACCTCTTTAGGGGTGGCTGGACTAGATGATCTGCAGAGCTCCCTTCCAATCTGTTTGATTCTGTGATTCTGTGAAAATCTGATATTTCATTAAATATTGTAGCTCAGAAGGGATTTATTATGTAATGACAGGCATATAACTGCACTTTTCTAAAGGCATAATGAATGAGCCTCTGAAAAATGTAAAATGATGTGATTTGTTTAGAAATTTGCAAAAGGTCAGGCCATCTCCATCAGCAAACACAAAGTAATGAACCTCAGGACAAGTAACCATGGGGTGATGTCACTGAAAGGAGTTGTTTTCCTTGGCTCTGCATTTAGACGGTCACCTCTATGCTGATTATGTAACTTTCTTTAATCTTCTTAGAAAGATAGTTCTTAATGGCTTCACTACTGTTTTAACTCAGCATCTTAGCCATTTTTGAAGCCTGCCATAAGCTTTGCTTAAGAAATTCTTACATACTCACCTATGATTATAGACCAGAGCCTCTGTAAAAAGTGCTATCAGGAACAGCACCAAGAGTCTGTGTTCATCGTTTTTTTATGTGCAGAATAATATTTCTCTATAACATTCTAAGAAAATATCAGATAATCCCAAGAAACCTGTACTCAGATACTAAAAATATCAATAATCTTCAGACTTTACCTGAAACTCCTTGATTTTCTTCTGCAGCTGAGAACTTTGAGCCTGCTCATCCTCAATTTTACTTTGTAGGTGGCTAATTTCAAGATCTTTTCTGTTAAAGAACAAGAATGTGAATTCAATATAGTTAAGACAAAATATGAATTTTGGAATTCAGAGAATAAAAAGTCAGTGCAATACTTTTTTAGCCTTTCATCCATCTGTTGCTTATCATTTTCCAAATCCACGATGGAATCTTGAGACATTTTCAGATCCCCATCCAGTTTTCTCTTTGCTCTCTCAAGGTCCATTCGCTGTTTCCTCTCTTGTTGCAGAGACCTTTCAAGCTAGAACACATAAAACATACTTTGAAACACATAAAATATACTTCAATAGTAAATATTCTTGATGTAAAAATCTTAAGTAGAGTTGCAAATCAAAACTAGAGGAAAAAACCAAATCCTACATATGTTCTCATCTCCTCCCACTCTCACTACAGGAACAAGGTGTGGTTTCTGATGTTAAGCTGGTCTCAACTTGGGCATGCGCAGGTGAAATGCAAGTTATTAAAAAATAAAGAAATTAAAGATTTCCAGTGACTGTAGTTCCTATCATACAGACTGCAAAGTACTGACAATTTCCCAGAGTCCATAGCTTTCTGGATTATACCCATAAAGTATATAGGTCTGCAACAGGCTTCAAACTGCCTCAGATAGCTGCTGAAGCTAATCTGTTAAAATGTGCAGTACAAAAGTCTACAATGCTGAAATATCCAGTGATGAACACAGATTAAACAGCCAAGAAAAGATGGAAAGTATACTGGATTCCACAACACCCTATCAACTGCCTGTAAGTTATTAGGTAAAATTGTTAGAGCTGGCTTGGCTGTTCTAAATGTTGTTTACACTCCCAACTACAGATTTCTAGTCTCTGTCTGAGCATCCACCTACACAACTCCATTTTTTTTGTCTTACATCATCTACTTGCTGCTCCAGTTTGGTCTTGGTTTTGGTGAGTGTACTGACTTTGTCCTCTTCAGCCTGCAGGTCATCCAGTGTCTGCTGGTGTGCCTCCTGGAGGGCCTTTTTCTCCTTGGTGAGTTTAGAAATATTTTCATCCAGAGCTGCCATCTCTTCAGTCAGATTCTTAACCTATTAGGCAGCAAGCATCCATACTATGAGGGAGTGTAATGAGAACCAACAGACTGAGAACACAGTGAAAGCACTTTTGCAAAATCTTGCATGGATGGAGTCAAAGTGATCTCTGCAGAAGGTCTACATTTTTTATGATGAGAGTAGTAACCAGTATCATGCTTGTCATACCACTCTGGTCCTGAAGTGGTAAAAATCCTTGCTTTAGTTGGTCTTGACTCTCAGCCCTACTCTGACTGTTTTTATAGTGGAACGTGTGCTAGATATTCACTTGTACCTGCAAGCTGTACTCTGCTTGGATTTACTGAAGGCCTCTGAGTTGCTCTTGTCCAAAAAAATGCATTTTCTACATGTGATATATTTACTAGGCACACACTTGTAATTTCTCAGCAAGTGAGGTTGTTTAGAAGATACAATCAAATGCAAATCACAGCCAAAAGTATGTTAAATTTTCCATAAAAGTTTAAGTAACTTGGCAATATACAAAGAATCTTCTGCCTTTTAAGAGATTATCATGAATTGAGGTCTAGAGCCCTTGACACGTCTGTTGACATACTAGCTCTGATAGCTTTATTTTTGGAATATTATTCCCTGCTCTTCATGAACCACTGCACTACCAACAACCTTATCTCAAACACATCAGCCTCTCTGCATGAGTCTGCCTGATGTTTGCTTCCCACTCTTCTCATTCAGATGGGAAAGACTGACAGTATCCATAAGGAAAGTCCACTCTGCTTTGTGCTTTAGCTATGTGGTCCTTATCTTACTACCCAGCACCATCTAGATTTCCTATAAACATTAGCTTAGAAATGTCCAATATGTCTGAAATTGCAAACTTAGGATCCAGTAGCGTTTCAGCGGTGTCAGTAAAGGGAATCTCAACATGTAAATACATCTCTGTTAGTACTGTTTCTACGGCAGGACTGAACGCTGTCACAGCAGACATGTGCTTTTGAATTCTAAGATTTCAGTTGTGATTTGTCACATTAACTGTTGAGACATATGTAAAGAGATCAGTGCTTTTACTGGGAGATAAATGAGCTAATGACAACCTGATCCTTAGAATTCAGGAACTCTCATCGTGTAGTCAAGTCAATGGAAGGAAAGGATAGCCATTCTAGCTGAGATCTGGGCTTCTTACATACAAAAGAATTATAAGAAAACATTTTGCATTTGCAAGATCAGTTCTCCTCATTCATTGAGGAGAAAGGATCCAAACAGCCGTCTTCTACTGAGCCACTTGCAAGCATACTTAGTTCTCCATCCACAGGAGAGACACTGGTTCCTTATGCCTGAAAATAGCAGCATATGGAAGTTCTCCATCAAACACCACAACAAGCTGTTAACTTTTTTTGAAATGCCATGAAAAAAATATTTTTCCTAACAGGAAGTTATAATTTTAGCAATTTTTTTCTGTTATCCACAATTAAGTGGCAATATCTCTTTGTGCTTTGGGCATGTACCAGTTCCATTGAGAGCACTTAGGAAACTCTGCAACATCCCAAAGAAACTCTGCAACATCCCACACAACTGAAACCTGTCTGGGAAAACTGTTTGGGGAAGAATAATTTCCTGATTTGTCTATCACCTTATTCTCTGTTGCATGCTTCTCCTTTTCCACTTTGGCCAGAGTCAGTTCAAGATCATCAATATCTTTCTTCAGCTCAGAGCACTCATCCTCAAGTTTCCTCTTCTTTGCTGTCAATTCAGCATTCATCTCCTCTTCATCCTCCATTCTTTCATTAAGTTCTTTAATTCTAGCTTCCAGCTGAATTTTACTTTTGATGAGACCTTCACATCTCTCCTCAGCATCAGCTAGATTTTCACTCTCCTGTCAGAACACATTGAAGGTGTGTTACATCTACCGTACACATGATGAAAAGCAACATGCACTGTTCAAGCGCCACCTTCAGGAAATGAACTGCACAAGTCAGGGTAAAATTTCCTATGCGGTGAGGAAGTAATGCACATGATCCAATCATGGGGAGATTACCCTGCCTGGTCATGGTTTAGGAAAGTGAACCATAATCCCACAATAGAGGTCCTTCCTCTAAGCTGGTCAGGTGGTTTGATATCAGTAATACAAACAGGTGGGTCAGCAAACTGGATGTCATGGAAGCATGAACCTACATGAGGATTTGTAAAACATAAGGCATTTTAAAGTTGTCTTTCATAATGTTGGATTATTCTATCTTTAATAAGCTCCTTCAGCTCTAATGACACAGGTCTATCCCCTAACTCCTTCTGCCCCTTAATTCACATGAGACTACCTGGCTCTCTGCATTGTCTAAACTCTTTCAGCCAAAATGGGATTGGGCTCATGGCAAAACAGCATTGCTTAACCTAAAGTTTAGCCTGCAATTTCTACTATAACTAACATTTTGAGCAACATGATTGACAGATTAAATGTTACTCAAATTAATGCTACTGTGATGTATTCTAGGCAGAATACCAGAAAAGGTATATGCTGTTTCCCAGAAGAGTCAAGGAGAAAAGACATCACTGCAGTAACAAAGGATGTTATCTCTAAAATTCATACTGAAACTCATGGAGCACTCAAAATTACTGCTACTGAGTGTGCTACTGAGTGCACACCAGTGCTACTGAGTATTTTCTGATGACAAACATGGAGAAAATGGCTTATGAGGAGCGTTTCAGTTAGAGCTGATTTAAATTCACACAGCAATGGGACTTAAAAAGCAGACAGAAAGGGCTCCTCCAGTGATGAAACAGTGAGAAACTGAGTCAGGAAAGAGGCAGACAACACTCTAAGGGAAATAATCATATCTTAAAACTTTTTTTATGCTCTGAAATCTGAAACCATGGAGTGCATTGATGGAATCCTAACCTGGAAGCTAAACCTGGGCTTCTTGCTTTTTTTCGCTTACATTCTATGTGAAGGGGTTTATAGAGTAGGTTGGCACTGGAGAACAGGACATAAGTACCAAAAAGGACGCAAATGAACTCAGAAAACTGAGTGATGTTAAGTTGAAGTGCTGAAGAAGGATTCAGGGAAGGTATCTATCCTTTAACATGCATAGTTACTGTCTTAGGGCTTGAAATAATACAGAACTGTCCAAAGCCAGCTATTACAAGAGCATGTGGAGTCAAGCGACATTTCCACTTGCACCAGACAGCCCTTGGCCATAAAGTATCTTGCTACCTTGTAATAGCTGACAGTATTCTTGTCTTTTGCAAATTCAGTCTCTGCTCAGTATTGTTGCAGCTGAAAAACATCAGTCTTTCTGTTCCATATTATCACTCCTGTCTCTGATAGAAAAGCAGCCTCATCCCTGGCTCCAGGTTAGAATGGTCAGCAATTCAGGAAACAAGCTGTATTTCATACAGATCCAGAGAATGCAGCTAGGGGCACAATGCAGATCCATGGCAAAGTGGCTTTACACTTGATCTCTGTCAGAATTTCCCTTTTTCTCAACGGTGGTAATACTATATATCTCCTTTGTACCCACTTTGCTTAGGCATAGATGACAAGACCAGATATAAGGTAGTGGAGAATGTGGCCCTGTTACCTGTCTGTTTATGTATGACAATGGAAAAGAGAATGGAAATAGCTGTAGAAAAAGAGGAAGTGGAGGTGAACCTGAAAATGGAGGTTACTCACAGACTGAACCTGCAGCTGCAAGTCGTTTTTCTCTTGCAACAGGGTCACCATTTTCTCCTCCAGCTCCTTCCTCTTTGCCTCAGACTTTGCAAGCTCTTCCTTGGTTTTCTCAAACTCTTCCTTCATGTTGGCCATCTCCTTCTCAGATTCTACACTCTTCAACATGGGCTTCATCTTGAAGTACAGCTTCATCCAGGGCCAGTGCTTGACATTCATGAATGCTCTAACATTGTATTGGATTATATAAATGGATTCTCTGAAAATGCATGAAAATAATACAGGTTATGAGACTGGAGAGACTTGGGTTAGAAAAAGACTCTCGTTATTGGTAACACAGCATCAGCATTTTGTTCAGGCAAGTTTTATCTCACCTTGCTTGTGCTTATTAAAGTCATTTCTAGGCACCAGACTGCTGAATGCCTGGCTCGGTAGAATGAACAATAGCTATGTCAGGGCATAAAAGGGAGGACTTCAAAATAGCTAAAATTCTCTGTCATGTTGTCTGATAACCTCTGAAACTTTCCTGAATCTCAAAGTGCAAGCGCTCGGGTGAAGACCAGAGTGAAAACTGACATTCATGTTGAGATTATAAACATGGGTTTTACTGTAAATTGTGGAAACGGCAGCTTGATGCTTTTGGGTCCGAAAAAACAACAACTATAATATTAGAAATTACTCAGACACAAAATGAAAACAACAATGAAATCTTACTGTGGCAGCTCCAGCCCCCAGCTGCACAACAATCCTGGCTCTGGCTCTCCAACCATGACCCTAAGGACAGGACACATGGAACCACCATGGGCCCAGCATGCTGTGCTCCACCTGCAGTGCCAGCAGTGCCTCCCATGGCACAGAGATCATCGGGAGAGGGTTGCACCAGGAGGAGCAGGGTGTGGAGCCAGGGGCTGGACTCAGTGGTTCTTGTGGGTCCCCTCCAGCTCCAGATGTTCACTGTTTCTATTGAATGCCAAAGGATTTTGTTCAAGGCAGCTTTGACAGTTCATTGCAGAGAAATCTAGTGCAGGTTATCGAATTCTTAGAAACTACCCCTGCTTTTGGAAGCCACTCAGCTAAACATATATGGTGGGGAACTACAGATAAAGGCTACTAGTCGGCAGAGAGCATCCTACAGGTTTATGTGATCCTTGCTCCCCCTAAACAGCTTTCACTTATCAAAAATATTTGAGACAATTTGCTTGGTGTGTGCAGTGCTGCCACCCCTACACTCCAAATTTTGCATGAATTGTTCCACTCAAAAGGACAGGAATGAAAAGGGTATTTTCTCGACTGTTCCACATAACATGCCTTCTGTGTACAAGTTAGAATTCTTCATCTTAGACAGAAATGAAGCAATGAAATAAAACAGAAGTAGAGCAGAATGTGAATCCATTCATTACAAACTGATGTGATTTAACGAAATTGTCAGACAGCATGTTCCAAACAGCCAAATGAACAAGTACTAAGGTTTGTCTATCTCCATCACAGGGTTCTTTAAAGGTTGAAAATGATTCTAAAGGTTATTACATTCCTGGAGGAAGGGCTCACTGTTCAGTATCATGGTCCAAATGCTCAGTCCAACTATTAAACTGCCACTGCCAGAATTTGGAATGTTACAACAAGGAAAGTATTAGTTTTTGCTTTTTCTGTTTCCCCTAATCTTTCTAAATGTCTTCACCGAGGACATATTTGTGTCTGAAATGGGATACTGCAATCCCAGACTTTTGGTCTGGCACAATATGACTTGTGCTCTGTTCATGTATTACCTTCTTGCATTCATCTTTTTAAATTCAGTTCTCATGAGATACCCTCTACACATAGCTTGCATATGAGTGATGAGGCTCACAAGCTTCTCGTCTCTCATTTCTTCTAGGAGTCCCAGGAGACCTGCCTTGAAGAACACCTAGAACATAAAAGAGGGCTAAGCAGTTTGAGGGTTAGGGAGATACACGATTGGCATATGATGCAGGGTAAATAAAAGCATGGAGAGTAATTGTTTAACGGCTAGAGAAATTTTGGGTCACTGTACATATCCTCAGTGCTCCTATGTTTCATGACAAATCACTCTTTGTATGATCTAATCACAGTGTTGTGAAGTCAACTGAGGCTAGCTCCAGAGTAAGCCGGGGAAGACCTAATCAATAAAACAAAGAGTTAACCTAGCATGCCATTCTACACTGTCTTTTCACTGTATCCTTTTGTACCTCAGTGGTCAAGGCTCTGTTAAGCAACTTATGGGTGGCTTGAGAGCCATACATGATGAAGTTCATTTAATAGTGTACACAGTTGTTCCCTAATCGCCATGAAGGCTGATTTTATATGCAAGAAATACTTTAAACAAATAGTATTAATATACCGAGTCCTTCACAAGGACTTTACCTTGGTGTGGCCAAATCTGTATTGGTTGTGGTCCACATCAATGGAGGAAAGCAGCTTTTCTGAAGCCTTTTTGCTGTCAATGAATTGGCCTTCTGGAATGGCTGAGGCATTAAGAATCTTGTACCTGTAAGACAGGTTGCAAAGCGCTGGTTGCAAACAGCATGAGGAGAACTGGGGCTACTGTATATAAGATAATGTGACCGGAAGCTGAGGTATCTGAAAGCAGCTGAGCACCCCATCTGAAATCTAGACAGACTTGGCTGAACAAAATATGATGACAAGGGGATACGATTACTCTGCAGTGGAATCTGTTGGCTGTGTAACAATGTAGTATGTTGTGACATACAAAATTAATGTGCATACTTAACAGTATTTGTAGGTCCAGGAATTAGGAAGAACATAGTGAGAACATGTCAACTTTCTCATCTCATCTTGTTCCGTTTACCAAAATAAGGCTATTTAAATTAAAGTGGAAGATGAATTAAAACTGCTAACAAAAATCAACTATATTCCAAAAGGAATACAGACCTTGCAGAACTTACTGTCTCTACAAGTCCTATAGTTGGACTAAAAATGACATGGTATTATTTTTTAACTGCTAGCAACAGTCTCAGCATTTTGCAAGGTAGCTTAATGATTAAGGTAATGCTATGTCATGGACGGGATCACCTAACTCTTCTAAAGGGGTTTCCTCAGATTAAGAAATGATGAAGGGTGACTGTACACTGGGGCACTTCTTGTAGTCAAGTAAGAGAATATATAAAATCAAGATAATGAAAATGGCACAATGCATTTATTTTGTATTTTAAGCTTCTGCTGTAGTTCCCTATGAACCTCAGCACATTTCCTTTGTACTGTATAGCAATCTTTCTTTCTGGACCATCGCTATTTTGGAGTGTCCCCTTTACTTGTCACATCAAGTTATGATTTGACAATTGAGATCAGCTAATATCTTACTGAATTAAATACCAGGTTGCAGGGCATATTCAAAGAAGTCCTGCATTCCAGTCTTCACTTCTTCAAAGTCTGAATATTCTTGCTGCAAAACGAGTATTATCAGGAACGGAAGGAAGAAGCAAACAGGCTATGTCTTTTTGCTGGGAAAGAGCTTTTTACACCAAGTCAGCACGGAAGATGCTACTGGTACATTTAATAGCAATAGTATCCAGTTCTGATTCAGCACTTTATAGCAACTGAGCTCTCTTAAGCCAGTTTCATTGTCTTCATTTTAAAGACAAGAAAGCAAGTTACAGGATGCAGGCCAGTGACAAATCACAACAAAGCCTTGGAGTTTTGAATGCTTAGTGAATGCAACCTAAGGAGACTGTGTCAATGTATTATTTTAATATTGTTTTGTAAGACTCCCATAGACTTATAAAGAGTAATCTACAATGCCACGTAGCTCATCCAACAAACATTTTGCATCTCTTTGAAGCAATAGGCAGTGACTACAGTTTAGAAATGATACAGGCTCTGACAAATCAACAAATCCCTGAATTGATCAAAGAGGGAAAAGACTGGAGTGACTTAAGATAATTTTTATGGTAGAGTTCCCTCAATTGCCACCAAACTAGCCTGTTTCAGAGGGTGTTTCTCCATGGTGTCACCATATTTGTCACCTGAGTTGTGAGGGTACCAAATTTTTACATTAACAGACAATAACAACTGAAGACGTACCGTTGTTTAAAGTCCGCATAAAGAATTCTGCTTGGAAAACCTTTCCTGCAAATTCGGATGCCTTCTAGAACCCCATTGCATCGCAGCTGATGCATCACCAAGTAATGGTCCATTTCACCTTAAAAAAGATACGTATATAATGACTCCATTTTTTTTCCAAAGGATCTCGATATTTACTGACAGAGTAACTCCACTCTTGCTAAAATTCAACCAGACCCTGATAAAAGATGAAGGAAATGAAGATGGAATATGCCTTCAGTTCATAGAAGTTGCAGAGAGTTGCTTCAACCAACTGAACTTTGCTACTCAGAATATTAGGACTGGCAGTGCTTTTAAAACAACAGTGGTAAAAGGCACAGAGCCGCATTTCTCAAAAATGCTAGAGAAGTACTCCAGAAGACCAACTGAAAAACCTGCAACAGCAACAGCATCCTCACTGGATGTAGGTAGGGATGGCACAATGTGTGCTACAGCTCTTCATTTTAGAGATGATTTTACCTTGGATCTGCTGTGGAAATATTCACTATATCCCACCTTGATTAGATTTGAAAGATAGATTCCAACAATTGAAGGGATAAGTAGGATCCATAAAGCTCTCAGTCCTTTTAACTGCCTGTAGAAGACAGCTGAGTGAAACTGGAAGAATGATCTCTATCAGATATAATAATCAACTAAATTTCTTAATCTTATTCCCATGTATTGCAAACAAAGTACAATTGGTAGAATAAAATACTTCTGGAATCACTTCATGATGAAGAAATTTCTGTCAGCTGCTACAGAGATTAATTAATGCAGAATGGCCCATATCATTCACCCTTACCTTTTCATTGTAATCTATAATTAATGTGTACCCAAAGGCATGGTTAGGAAAGTTGAGCATAATTAGCCTAAAAACAGCTAAAAATCAGAAAATGTCCAGTTTCTCTTCCTTCACAATTCTTAATTCTGTTCATCTGTTCACTCATCACCGCTCTTTTTCTTAAAAGGCAGATGTCATATTTCTTCTGAGTCACTTCTCTCTGAATATTAAAACGACAGCCACATCTGGCAGAATCGTTCATTCATGCATATTTGAGTAGGTTTCCTTAATTCCCTTATGCCTACTCTACTGTCGAGACCCCAGCAGTGTTCCTCTCTCATTACTTCAGGAATATGAAATGTGGACTCTCCATACTGGCATGACTTACAGTAACTGGAGTGAAACAGTATTTTCTAGGATGTGATTCATCTCATCCTAAGATGTATAAAAGGGGCCAGATGAGTCATAGCTTAAAATGCCAGCTTCTCTCAATAAAATATAGAAGGAGTTTCGATGAATAACAATTAGGACGATTGGACTGGATGATCTTAGAGGTCATTTCCAACCTTTATGATTCTACGATTCAATGAACAGCTGAAATGTGAATGTCATGCATATGCATGTTTCCTATACCATATCTGTGTTCTTCTAGGTTACCAAGAGAGACAAAGAGAAGGGTAAGAAATGCTTGGAAATTCTGGAGCAGAGCAAACTGATGCTAAACTTTTTTCCCTTGTATTCCCGTTGCATCTACTACACCTTATCATTCCACCAGTATCAGACCTCATAATGATTAGATTCTTAAGACCCACATAGGTGGGTCTTAATGGCCCCAAACTGAACTGTTCTTGGAGGCTGAACTCCTTTCAAGAGTTAAATATTTAATTCAAGAAAGGAACAAAAATAACTTTACATCAAAATGCTTTTCAGGTGCAAGGAGCACCCAGCAGCTTATACAACGAGTTCTACAAGTGATGCATGATTTCTTTGACAGTCTTCCAGCTAGAATCAGATTCTAACACCGAATACTTAGAAGTTGTTAGATTACCTTGGTCCGAACTCAGCAATTTTGAAAGACTCACTGCCTTAAAAACAAGCATTTATTTGGAACTTGGTAGTGCTGTTACTCCCTACAGACACTTCTAATAAAGTCAGTTCTAATATTCATCAACTCAATATTCATTCTAATATTCATCATTCAATATTCATTCTAAAATTCATCAATTCTAATAAATCTCATCTTTATTATCTTCAGCTCTGTGCACTCATTAAGCAAAGACAAGTAAGTGTGGAGGGCCACGTAGTGCTCAAAATTTTACAGACAAGACAAGAAAGCTCATTTCAACATCAGAAGAAGTTTGTGTAGAAGCTGAACAGCCCAATTCTAGTCAGTCCAGTGTATAATGACAGACTTACCTGGTGTCTTGGTCTCATTTGGGATCAAGCAACGCACAAAATGAGGGTGGGTACTTCTCAGGTTAGTCATTAGCTTGTTCAGATTTTCCTGTGACAGAACAAAACACAAAGTCTGAGCTCTAAGCTACAAAGTTTTTGCATTTTTATTAGTTAGTTTTAAGGAGAACTTCACTTACCCTGAACACAGCAGATACTGTCTGGAAAGATCCCCCTTTCTTCTTAGCACCTTTCTTGCCACTACCACTATCACCTTGGGAGAAGTACGTAAGAGCAGAATGATTGGAGTAAGCAGTATGCCAATATTAACATTAATGTGAAATAGTGACTCACTGCTGCAGTGTTATGTGAACTATAGCTACCTGCTATTAAACAGTGTGGTATATTGAGGTCTCAGATGTATGATTTAGTTTACACCATAATGCATGTAGCTTTGGTGGTATGGAACACTGTGGGCTGACATTTTACATTTTACTCTGTGCCACTGGACATTACTTTGACTGAAACATACATCCTCAACTTATTTTTGCATTTGTTTTTAATTAGGTGATAGGCCACAGGAATGGCTCAGCAGTGGGCATTTGCTTATGAGTGCAGTGAAGTCTTCTCTAGAAAAAAAATCCTATTCTAATGCTTCAGTTGAAGAATAGGAACCTATTCTGTGTTACAGCAGCCCAAAGGCAAGAAACAAAATAATAGCCTCCAAAGAATATAAAGTGCTTGCATTTTCCGAATATATTTGACACCCATCTAGATGATGGCTAGCCATGCACGTGAATCACAACTCAGTAAGTCAGGAAACACCCAACTCCTGTCACTTTGTTTTGGGCTTGCTGAGCATTGCTTCTCTGCACCATGAAAATAAGGAGCTTTCTGCAGTTATGTATATGTTTGTATCTTAGTCTTGTGCACACAAGATTAGGATTGAGTTAGAGGATGATAAAGAGCCTAGAGAATACCACAAAGAGGAAAAACAGAAATAGACTTTAGTTTTTTTCCTGCCTTATCGATGAGCACTTACTTGTTTCTGCCCCAGCATAGTTAGAGAACAGGAAGGACAGCAGCTTCAGGGAGGATTTCTGGTACAGCCCCACAACAGTTTCATTCAGGGGGTCCTTGTTCTTCTCAAGCCAGCCAGAGATGTTGTAGTCCACTGTGCCAGCATAGTGCACCAGGGAGAAGTGGGCCTCAGCCTTGCCTTTGCCAGGCTTGGGCTTCTGGAAGTTGTTGGACTTGCCCAGATGCTGGTCATAGAGCTTGTTCTTGAAAGAGGTGTCAGTTGCCTTGGGGAACATGCACTCCTCTTCCAGGATGGAGAAGATGCCCATGGGCTAGAAATATGAATACATGAAGAAAGAAAGCAGTGAGGAGAAGAAAAGTGAATAAAATTTCACCTTGCATTTGATTTGTAGTTTGTTTCCGTGACTGTAATTTGTGAGGCACAGGTTCTTAAGACATCACTAGCTACTGTAATAATCAAACATAATATAGTTATTGCTTAGATGCATCTAAGCGATCTTCTGAGCGAGAGGCTTGTAATACATGTTATATTCAATTGCTTCAATAACCTTTGCTCTACACTCTTTGGAATGTAAACCAGTGAAATAAAAATAGGAATTCAGAAGACAGTTTTCAGTGCCCTGTTCATGGGACTCATGCTGTTGTGTATGTCTGTTACAAGTGATCCGGTTACAACTGCCAATGTAAACTTAGTCTGATGGCTCCTCAAAAATGTGCATAAATAATGGATGCACATGAGGGATAAGATTTTTCTTACCTTATATGGAATGTAAATGGCATCAATCTGGCACATTAGAACACCCATAGGCTTCTAATTTATCACAGAATGTATTTAAAATTGGAAATATTTCAATACAGAAATGTAGGCATATCTATAGACACATCAGAGCTTACATCTAAGCCAAATTAGGAATCTTCTGATAGAGCACATCAGTTATACCTTTTCTAATTTTGCTGGAGATACTAATTTGTCTTCTATTTCATTGGACTAGAGATTATTCTAGGAGTTCCTTCTTTTCATGAACCTTTTTTAAAATATATAATTTAATTAGATTCCATCAGATGCTTACAGCTGATACCAGGTAGATAGCTGCCATAACTAGAATTAGTGTTTCTCTGGAGCATCAGCTATCCCAGGAAGTGGGTGTTGGGCAGGAATACCATGTTTTGAATAAATCTTTTGCCCACTAGGTTTGGCTGTTCTGTGAGAGCTCTGGGGTTAGGACGTATCTTACTTAGCTGTAGGTGTCTCTAAAATAAAATCTAGATCTAAGTTAGCTGTCCAGATTGTTCTAGCATCAGTGCATGCATACAGACATTTCACAGAATCACTACTGAGATATATTTTATCAGGTGGTTTGCATCCTAGATGTGTCTACTTCTTTCCTGTCATTACAAAAGTGACTACAGCGCTATATTAATGTATGTGATGTAATTCCTGTGGCTTTAACTATTCTGTATTCCATAGATGCAGGACACAAACTGTGTGGACACTGAGCAGTAAGCATAAGTATAGCAATACGCACCACCTGTGAATGCTTGTGCTGGCTGCAGATGCTGCTATGTGGTGGAAACAGTGGGAGGTTAGGAATAAATGTGAGGCTTATATGTGCAAAGGCATCATCCATAGGTATGAATATTAAGTGGTGAATGTGCTTGTGGGGTGGTTGAAGGAGTCACTGGGCAGTGGGCTGGGAATAGGTACTGGTATGCTTCTGCGAGGGAAGATGTTTGGATGTGTGTGCACCAATTTGCAGACATTATGTAAGTGCTGTGCACAACCACTGATCACTGTCTCTGCTGCAGTGGGAGGTTAATTCCCATTAAGATCACCACCACTGTAGGGGCAGAGGGCACTGATGGAGGGGCCAAAAAGAATTATGTTGAGAGAACACAGAACTGAATTCAGTCAATTACTGCAAGAAGCAAGACTAGAAATTTCACCTTACTGTCTACTACTAAAGGCAAAATTAATGTGCCTCCCTACCTTCCATCCCAGCCACATTGTTCAGAAAATCATTCTTTGTGCAGAGGCAGTTTGCTGCTCCAAAAATTTTTATAAATTTGTAATTTTTTAATAGACTTTAGATACACTTTTAGATTTTATAAATTGCCGTTTTTATGGGAGAATCAATCAACATAAATACTTGAATTTATTAAGATTAAATGGACTAAGATAAATGACCAGGAAATAAACGTGCTTTCCTAAAAAGAAGAATATTTCCTCTACCTTCTCAATGAGCTCAATGCAGGCAGCCAGGTCCATCCCAAAGTCAATGAACTCCCAGTCAATGCCTTCCTTTTTGTACTCCTCCTGTTCCAGCACGAACATGTGGTGGTTGAAGAACTGCTGCAATTTCTCATTGGTGAAGTTGATGCACAGCTGCTCCAGGCTGTTGAACTGCAAATTCAAAACACACAAAAAAACCCACTTAGTTTGGAAAAATTATCAATGGGCAAACATACCTACTGTAACTCACATCAAATATCTCAAAGCCAGCAATGTCCAGGACACCGATGAAATGCTGCCTGGGTTGCTTCGTATCGAGCTGCTGATTGATTCGAGTAACCATCCATAGGAACATCTTCTCATAGACTGATTTAGCCAATGCTCCCACTGAATTATATACCTGTAAGAAACATAACCAAGGCAGTAAAGAAAATTGAGCTAACTTTGAAACTGAAAGAACTCAACGAAATGAAAAGCCAATCTCTAGGTACCTGTTGGACATTTTGCCCTTTAGTCACATATTCATTCCCAACTTTCACCCTGGGATAGCACAAAGCCTTAAGCAACTCTGCAGAATTCAGACCCATCAGGTAGGCAGCTTTGTCAGCCACTAGGAAGAGATACAGCAAGGGAGTACAACATGGGCAAACATGCCTCGATCCTCTAGGAAGCATCTGTTAGAAGGAGCCTAGCTGGGCACTGCTCGGATGTGCCTGCTGTGCCAGGGAGCTCCCTTCAGCCCGATGGAGAGCGCATCCCCTCAGCACAGCAGTGCCTCGGCTGTACCACACTAAGGGCTGCAGCAGAGATTAATATTTATTATTATTATTATTATATTAATATTATATTATATTATATTAATATTATATTTATTATTATTATTATCAGTGTCCATAAATTAAACTAGTGACCTCGTGTCACCTGCTCCAACCTCTAAAGCTTAGTTTCTGGAAAGGTAAAAGCAGTCTCAAACTTTCGGGCACTCTCCTCGCCTGGCTCACGGGGAACCCCGCAGCCCTCCCCACCTTCCGTGCCGTCCGGCTCCGCCTGCTCCTCCCGCTGCTTCTGCTTGAACTTCATGTTCCCGTAGTGCATGACGGCCCCCGTTAGCTTGTACATCCCCACCTTCTCGTCGGGGCTGAAGCCCAGGATGTCCACGGCGTTCTGCGGACGGAACAAACCGGTCGGACGAAGCCAGAGGAGCGCGGCCCGCGGCACTGCGGTACGATGGGGCCGCGGCCTTCGCCGGGTGAGCGCCAGGAGCGGCCGCTGCGGGGCGGCAGAGGCCGGGGATTCCATCCAGGCCGCGCAGTCGGATTCGCCCGGCCGGGGTGCTGACGCTCGGCCGTACTCACGTCTGTCGCCAGCAGCTCTTCGCTGTCATCAATGCTGGCAACGGTGATTTCCCCTTGGCTCACGTAGGCGAAGTCGTAGGGGTTGGTTGAGATGAGAAGGAGATCTGGAAGTGTAGAGTGCACCGTTGGTGGTACGGGGGCAGGACAGAGTGCAACGGGAACTCACTGAGCGGAGCCCAGCAGTGCTGGCACTCACCAATGAGCTCCGGCTTCTTGTTGGATATGATCTGGTAAAAAATATGATAGCTCCTTTCACTGGCTAGCTGGAAAGTCACTCTGGATTTCTCCAGCAGATCTAACAAAAAAAGAGATGCCACAAGGCTCCTGGGAGACCTGAGACCAGGAATGCACAAGTTCTGTGCGTGTTGACTATCTCTCACAGGTTTCGATATCCGCAGAGGCCAGCTTGCCTGTTGTTCCAAAGTGGATCCGGATGAACTTCCCCTGTTAAGTTGTAGAGATCAACCTACTGTCCAGAGCGATCGATGGATGAGACGTACGTTAGATGTCTGCATTCCAACAAAAATGAAATGAACTCACTAAGCGTGAGGAGTTGTCATTCCTGACAGTCTTGGCGTTGCCAAAGGCCTCCAGCAGTGGGTTGGCGCTGATGATTTGATCCTCAAGCGTTCCCTAGTTCAGGGAGAAAGGGGATCATAGTAAATCACTACTAGTTGCTAACAAATATGGCAAGGGATACATTACAAACAGGTCATTTTTACATCTCGTGCATTATTTTAACCTTCAATTCACAGGGTTTTTAAACACTCATTAACTATCACTCAATGATATGTTGCCACTGGTTTAAGGGGAAGAGTGCTGCAAGACGGATCTGTATTTTGTTTCCTTTTTGTATGTGCTACCATATGTTGTGCGTTATATACAGAATCATTATGACAGAGCTCAGAGAGATAGGCATTTGTATGAGAAAGGCATTTCTACATTCCTATTTACTGCTCACAAAGGATGTTAGCAGATAAAGAAAATGTGAAAAATGGGTGTTTTTCTTTTTTTTTTTTTTTCTGGAGTTTACTCAAACACAAAACACAGAGAAAATGGCACAGTTTTAAAGCTTTAAGTAGGACGCACCTAACGAGGGAGAATACAAAGTTTTTCAGTTACATTCAAACAAGCAGCAGCCTTTCAGAGTGCAGCAGTGTATCTCCAGACACACTTTGATAAGAGGGGTAGGACATGAGTGAAGCCTAAGACTTAAATACCAAACTTAATGAAGAAAGGGAGCAGTGACTCTTGGAGGCTGGAGTTCTTTCTTATCTTTTCTTTTCTCCTTTTTATTTAATTAATTTATTTTTTTTCCTGGATGGAAACTGGATGGAACTGCAGAAGAAAAGATCAACATGCAAGATTTCAGTACTCTATTGTATTGCTCTTTTTAAATGAAAAAAAAAAAAGTGTGAGAAAAGAAGTTTCTGTGATGTTATGTCTCTTCTGTACAGTATGGTGCAGGAAGGTTACACAAGGCAGAGTCACTGCCTGCTGTTTTGGGATGATAGAGAAAGGTTTTCTTAGGGCTCCTAGCAAAGACCTGGTTGATCCCTGAGCAGCCAGAAAATAAAAGTGTTGCCACGGATGGTTCCCAAGCAAAGCAAAGAATGAGATAAAAAAAGCCATCAGTTTTATCGAGATGAAAGATCATCAGCAAAGCTCAAAGTGCTGCACATCATTCAGGGTACGGTGCAGCGGCCTGCAGCATGCTGCAGCGGGGAGGCAGGGCCTTTCCCAGTAGTGTCTGCAGGCGGCACAAAGGATTTAAAATAGTTTGGACGTGAAGAGCCCTACAAAACTAAGCAGCATACTAAGCGCTCTCTCTCTGTGTCCCTCTCTCTGTCTCTCATTAGAAGTCTCAAATATCTAGGATAGCGTCCTCTCACATATCTCTTTCTAAATGAACTTCCTCATTTTAAGCGATGTGTGTGTGTCAGTGCAGTTGATTCCACCACCAAAAAGCTTCATTTTAGTGCATAGCTGTAAGCTGGGAACACACTTAGTAGCACTGTGAATGGGAACAGTATGGAAGATCTGAAATCCTTTACACAAGTTCAATCTGGAGTTCTGTATACAGGCTGCGTTACAAATTTCTCAAGGCTGAGAAAGCATTCCTGGGAAATATCATTACTCACTTCCTTTATTTTTATGCTGTTGCCTGATTTCTGATTTCACTCTGTGTCTGAGACTGGATGCAGGGGTAGACAAAGCCATAAGTGAGTGTTTTATTTAGTGGTCTTCAGAAAAGGTTGCTTATTTAGGGGTCTTATGAAAAGAAACATACTATTATTATAGAGATTGTGAATACCAAATAAATATTCTGTGAAAAAACTTAGAAGAGGGCAGAACAGGTTGTTTTCTATCTGAGAACCTGGTGGTTTTTTTTGTATCAATCAGTACATCTTTCAGCTGTCTCCAAGTTTTGCTGAGATCACTCCTAGCATAGTGAGCAGCTGGTGAAAACTGAGCTCAAGAGATACTGAAATGGTGCTGATGGAAAGAGTGCTCGTGGTGAAACTGTCTTTGCCATAACAATCCATCAATCACAGACACCTGCCTCTCAGTGAGAAAAAGTATTCAGCCTTGGGATTTCCTTAGGATCCACTGTGCCCTTGGGTACTCAAATAGCACACTGACAGGCATCACCCTCTTTGATGCACATACCTCCTCACAGATTTTGGGGACACTTGTGCCGTGAGGGTGTTTGTTGCTTGTTGTGTGCTAGGGAATGAAGCCTGTTCCATGTAAGTGCACCACTGGGCTCAGATTGCAGCAGCTGGGCTGCTCAGCAGAAAGGGACATCAGAGCATGTGCTTTCTTCCCTGGAAGGTTCCTCTGTGAGGTTAATGTCAGGCAAGTGGTCCCAGCTGTCCCAAGTCTGACCCTTTTCTTACGCTGCCTCTCAGGGCTGTTAGACAGATCACAGACAGATGAACAAGCCAGTTGAAATTACTGTGTGATGCACCTGAAGTTAGTCTAACTTCAGTGTGACCTCTCTGGAGTCCACAGTTACTGTACTTCCCCTGTTGGGAATGAAACACAATTTCATGCCAGTGGGAGCCAACTATTTCAGTGTAAACATGTTGGGAAAGAAATGAGGACAGCTGACTTAATTCATCTGTTTTAAACTTAATGTAGAGAGAGAAAAATCAAATGCAATATATTTTGTTACAGGTAATGCAGCGAATGTGCATGGGAATGATACCTTGTATGTAGAGCTGACTATTAATTCCATCACATAAGGGAAGACAACAACTAAGCAAGAAGTCCTAATGTATATACTTTTATTTGAGGGCTCTTGAAAGCTCTCAGGTGTGTGGAGATGGCTGATCTCACAGCATACTAATGGTTCAATACACAGGCAGACTGTCATCACAGAGAAGACTTGTGCAGATTTACATTATCTTCCTGCCTATGGTCTAAGCTTTGCCTGTGTAAACAAGGATTGGGTAGGAACTGATATTTAGTTCTTTCCTACAGTACGGAAGTGTTCTCTTCAAGGATCTGCTTGGTAGAATGCTGTATGATAAAACTCTGGAGGAAAGAGGAGGCAAAGAAAGCTGGATAATATTCAGCGATCACTTTCCCCAAGCCCGGGAGTGATGCATCCCAAAAAGAGGAAGCCAGCAAAAATGCTGGGAGGCCTGTAGGGATGAACAGGGAGCTCATACACAGAAAGAAAGCTTCCAGTGAATGGAAGCAAGGACAGGTAGCCTGGGAGGAATACAGAGATGTTGTCTGGGCACCAAGGGATCAGGTTAGTAAAGCCAAAGCTCTGATAGAATTGAATCTGGCAAGGGATGTCAGGGACAAAAAGAATGGCTTCTAAAATTATATAAGTAAATAAAAGCAAGAGTACAGAAAATATGGGCCCTCTCCACAAGGACATGGGAGATCTGCTTACCTGGGATGTTGTCCTAGTTTCAGCTGAAATAGAACTGTTTTTAACTTCATCATGTCTGGTAAGATGCTGTGCTTTGGCTTTAGAAGAAAAACATTGTTGATAACATACTGATGTTTTAGTTTTTGCTGAGCAGCGCTGCACAGAGCCAAAGATACTTTAGTTTCTCCGCTGCTTGCACTGTCCTGCCAGTGGGTGGCTGTGGGGCACAAGGAGGTAGGAGAAGGCAGAACAAGGACACCTCAGCTAAACTGGGCAAAGGGATATTCCAGACCATACGATAGCATGTAGAAAAAGCTTGAAAACAATGGGGAGTTGGTCAGGCGACCTGCTGCTGCTTGGGGACTTGTTGGGCATTGGTCAGTGGGTGGTGAGCAATTGCTTGTGCATCACTTGTTTTGTATGTATTATTATGGTAACTATTATCTTTTCCTCTTCTCTTTTCTGACTTAGTAAATATTTTTTATGTCAACACATGAGTTCTACTTTGTGGTTTTTTTTTCCTGATTCTCTCCTGCATCCCACTGGGAGGAGTGGGGTGCATGAATGACTGTGTGGAAAATGCTGAGGTACTCAGTGATTTTTTGCCTGTCTTCACCAGCAAGTCCTCTAACCACACCACACTACTCACAGAATACAAAAGCAGAGACAAGAGAATGGAGAACTGCCCACTGTAGGAGAAGATCAAGAGAGAGACCATGCAAGGAACATGAATGTGCACAAGTCCATGAGACTTGATGTGGTGCACCTGAGGGTCTGGAGGGAACTGGCAGAAGAAATTGTTAAGCTACTATCTATCATATGTTAGAAGTTGTGGCAGTCCAGTGAAGTTCCCACTGACTGAAAAAGAGTAAGCCCCTTTTTAAAAAGAAAAAGAAAGGAGTTCTGGGGAACTTTAGGCCAGTCAGTGTCACTTCTGTGCCCAGCAAGATCAGGAAGCAGATCCACCTGGAATCTGCTGAGGCACATTGAAAACAAAGAGGTGACTGGGGAGGAGAGCCATCATGGCTTCACTAAGGACAAATCATACCTGAATTTGTTGGCCTGCAATGATGAGGTTTCAGCATTGATGGATAAGGGAAGAGTAACTGGTGTCATCTGCCTGGACTTGTGCAAAGCATTTGACACTGTCCCACATGACATCCTTGTCTCTAAATTTGAGAGACATGAATTTGACAGATAGACCACTTGGTGGATAAGAAATTGGCTGTATAGTCTCACTCAACGTGTTGCAGTGAATGGCTTGATGTCCAGGTGGAGACCAAGAACAAGCAGTGTTCCTCAGGAGCTGGCATTGTGATTGGTATTATTTGACATCTTTGTTGATGACATGAACAACTGGATTGAGTACATCCTCAACAAGATTATGGATGACACTAAGCTAAATGTTGTGGTCAAGATGCTGGACGGAAGGAATGCTACCAAAAGGACCTTGGCAAACTTGAGAGGTGGGCTTGTGTGATCCTCAGAGTTCAACAAGGCCAAGTACAAGATCGTGTACCTCCATTGGGGCAATCCCAAACATGGATGCAGGCTGGGTGATGAGTGCATTGATAACAACCCTGCAGAGGATGACCTAGGGGTACTGTTTTTTTTAAAAAAAGAGAATATGGGTCAGCAATGTGCACTTGTAGCCCAGAAAGCCAACCATATCCTGGGCAGCATGAAAAGAAGTGTAGCCAGCAGCTTGAGGGAGCTGATCCTCTCTACTCTGCTCTCATGAGACCCCATGTACTACGTGCATTTCTGAGGTCACAAGCGTTAGAAGGACATGGGCATATCACAGCAGGTCTGGTAAAGGATCAGAAAGGCTGGAGCACCTCTTTTAAAAAGTCAGTCTGAAGGAGTTGGGGTTGTTTAGCCTGGAGAAGAGAAGGCTCGAGGGAGATCTTTTAGGGGTCCTCTAGCAGTTAGAGGAAGAGGTATAGGAAAGATGGAAAGGGAGTCTTCATCAAGGAGTGTTGTGATGGGACAAGAGATAATGTTTTTAAACAATAAAGGGGTATATTTATGGTAGATAATAGGAAGAAATTCTTCATTATGAGAATTGTGAGGCATTGGCACAGGCTGCCCAGAGAAGATGTGGATGTCCCATCTGTGGAAGTGTTCAAGGGCAGATTGGATGGGGTTTTGCATAACTAGGTCTAGTGCAAGGTGTTTTTGCCCATGACAGGGTGGTTGGAACTAAGTGATCTTTAGAGTCACTTCCAACCCAATCCATTCTATGATTCTATGATTCTGCTTCTTGAGGTAGAGTATCACTAGTGTTAAAGGGGATGGAAGCTGGATAGCAGGGGTAACCAAGCATAGGTGTGCTCAGACAGTGTATCCTGCCCATCACCTCAGTCACACTACACTTTATTTTGATAGTCTGGCAATGTAGAAATCTGCATTGATAGCTTCTGCTCTACGAGCACATTCTCAACCAAACATTAGAAGAGGGTACCAGTCACATACCTGCATTTTACTAGGCTGTTGGTCTTTCTTCTTCTCACCAGTAACTGCAATTGTTGCAAAGTACTGGATGACACGCTTTGTGTTCACAGTCTTCCCTGCACCGGATTCTCCACTGTTGGAATTAAAATACTGTTATAGGAAACAGGAACCTTTTTTACTTCTCTATCAGAGTAGATATTAAAAGGAAATTTTTTTACTCAGAGGGTGGTGAGGCTGTGACACACACTACCCAGAGAACTGTGGGTGCCCCATCCCTGGAGATGCCCAGGGCCAGGTTGGATGGGACGCTGGGCAGCCTGATCTGGTAGGGGGCAGCCAGCCCACAGCAAGGGCTTAGAACTTGATGGTGTTTGAGGTCCCTTCCAATCCAAGACATTTTATGATTCTGTGATTATATGGTCAGCTTTGTCACGCGTATGAAAATATACTCACGTGATAAGGATTGACTGATTGTCACGATCTGAAAACAAAGCCACAGAAAGAGCTCTTCAAATGAGTAGTGGAGGGCTTTTATTCCTCAGAAATAGCTAAATGACTTCAAAAGAAGAAAACTATATCAAAACTGTATTTATCACTTTGTAATCAGTAAATTCTGCATTAATCTGCTTGTGCATTTTTGTAGGTACAGCCAAATGGAGCTCTCCAAAATTAAGCAGTAGTTGCTTATAACGCTTCCCCACTTACTATTTCTTTCACATGTATGTCCAGACCTTGAGTATTGTTTAATTGAAATTAGAATATCTTCTGTGACTGTTCCACAGTGTTTCTTCAAACCCCTAACTGATTCAATGGGCACAAAGCCAAATGGCTAGCTACAGCCAGTGCATGGTTAAGGTTGGACAGCCTGTGGCATCTTAATGGAGTTCAGCCACAGGACTATGAGAGCTGTTTCCCTCAGGCATTGAATAGAAGAGCACAAAAGATGCCTGAACTGCTAAGTGTTCTGTGACCAATAAATCAGTCCTACATTCTTGCCAAATGACTCACCAGTCAGCATGAACTGATAGGCGTTGTCAGAGATGGAGAAGATGTGAGGAGGGGCCTCCTGGCGCTTTTTGCCTCGGTAGCCAGACACCACCTCCGGGTTGTACACCGGCAGCCACTTGTAGGGGTTGACAGTGACACAGAAGAGGCCCGAGTAGGTCTGTGAGGAAGGGACACAGCACGTTGGCTTCCACTCAGCCTGGCACAGCAGTCCTCCCCAGCTACGCTACCCAAGCAAGAGAGCTGCTGGTACTTACGTAGATCATCCAGGCTGCATAACGCTCTTTGAGGTTGTACAGCACAGCGGGTTCATGGAGGTGGGTCATCATGGCCATGTCCTCGATTTTATCGTACTTGGGAGGATTCATTGGAAATACTTCATCATCCTTTACCGTCACAGTCTGTAGAAAATGAAAAGAAACAAAAGGAGAAGAAATTTTGGTAGGGAACTTTCTGGATTGGATAGGTTACGTATGATGAGTAACAATATGATGGTTAATAATACTTACTGTATCATCATATGTTTTAACTGTGACTTTACCACCTTCTTTACTTTGTATGGTACCTTTCACATACATTTGCTTTTGATCCACTACAAAACAGGCTGCCTTAGCATCAAATGGGCGATTCTGGGCTTCAATTCGTTCTTTCTCAGACTTCCTTAAATAGGGAGCAGCTTCTCCGAAGATTGCCATCTCTGCATCTGAGGACATGGCTGGAGTTTTCCTGGAGGAATTCAGAAAAGTTTCAGATATCCTGTGCTTTTAGTTTTTTATAATTATATATATATATATTGAATATTATATATTCAATAATTTATTATATATAATTTAATAATTTAAATTTATCCAGAAAGTAATTGTGTTCAATGGCTAAAAGGAAAAGGAGAGCTAATCAACCTCAGGAACCTAACCACTGCCATAATTTTAAGTATCCACTGAACAAATCTTAATAGAGTTCCTTGTAGACAAAAGTAAGATTTGTAAGTTAGGAAGACTTGCTTTCACACCTGATTTCAAAGTGGAGGTGTTTTCTGTACCATTCTGTTTTCTGTTATATACTAAGCAGGAGAGGTTCAACTAGTTTCTTTATGTACCAAGTACTGGAACAAACTGTGAGTCACAGTCATCATCCATCTAGAGCCAAACCTGTTTATCTTATCAACTAAACATAAAACATCTTTACATACTAATGACAAAATCAGTAAATAAAGGCGTATAATGTGTAGTAAAGGATATCATTCAAAGCATAGTGTTATTTAGCTAGATAAGTACTTGATATTACATTTCAAATATTTTCAAAGTATCATATTATGCAGGGTGACATCAGTTAGGAGTCATTAAAAGATGACTTGATTGTACCAATAATATTATGTTAGGGATTATTCTAGTAGAAATATTTGTACTAGAAATATTTCTCCCAGTCACTCAACCACTAACTTTCCCTAAAACACTTAGACAGGAATGTTTCATATTTAAGTTCTCTGTGAAGGTTACTCTTTTTATGTAAGCAGTCCTATGTATCAGACAGGATAGAAGAACATATTGAGTTTGTTCTGGATACTGGACCTTGTGGGTAAGGCACAGTCAGCATACAATGTTCTAGACCTTACCCCAGAGGAAACTAACCTAAGGGAGGATAAACTTAGACCCTTCTTGAATTGTACTGTGATCCTCTTCTCTGAGCACACCCTCAATTTCAGACTTCCAGCAACTGGGCAGATTGCAGAGGGTGAATTTTGATAGTCTACGAATTCCTAAGTACCAACTTACACCACAAAAAAACATTACTATTTCTTTCTTTCATGTCTTCTTGGCTAAGCGTGAGTATCTGTCGCTTTTCTTTCTCCATAACTGGAGTATCTCTTACTAAGAATTATGAATATGCTCATAATGATCAAAATATAACTTCTGCAGTGAAAACGGTTCTAAAAAAGAGTCCTTTGCCGTTGTCTAGATGAGCTACACTCAACTGATCAACAAGTAAAACAAGATTGTTTGTTAAACCCTTACCTTCAGAGAGCCAAGGAGGAAATCTGCTTTCTGTATCTGTATAGAATGGTTAAAGAAAGGACAGAGAGTTAAATAAAAGAGTTCTTGGTTAGCTTTTAGTCTATATGCCTTGAGCGTATGCTCTGTGAAACATGTTCACATTTCTTGTGTAGTCTCTTATAATTCTTAAGCTAGGGCCAAATCCCACAGAAAGACGTGTTCCTCTCCACATTGCTGTGATCTGCTGGAAACATGTATCGTGTCCTGGAAAAATTGAGCAATTTTTGCATATTATCCCAATCAATTTCAGTTGCCCTCAGAGTTAGTTTCCTTGTGCCTTTCACAGGGCTTGGAGATACCAAAGTTTGTAGAAGGCCATTCAAGAAATTGCGTATAATTGCTCTCTGCTCTTCCTTGTGCCACTACACTGGAATGGGTCGGATTATCTAACCTTGGCACTGCATGTAAAACATGAATGAGAACCATAGAATTGATGAGAAAAAAAACCATGCACCTACATATTCCAATTATTTCCATAGCTGTGGAGATGTCATGGTCAGAGTATGAAGCAAGGAGATGGGACTTACCGTGAGATGTGGAGGTAACAAAGAATAAGACCACCTTCAGTTGTGGGTCTTTATATGCAACTTTCTGCCCACGCAGCAATTGACTGCTCTATTTTTGGTCAATTATAATTTACTCTGTAGTTGTAAATGTGTTGAAGCTGTGATCTGTCTCCTAATTACCTAGAGGCAGGATTGACTGAAGGTTGTATGGAGTCAGCTGCACTGACCTTCTTTTTTCCATGTTGATCCGTGCCAAGATGGAGGATTAAGGAACTCAAAAATAGCTCTAATAATGCCAAATAAGGCAACCCTTGGTTTCTGACTTCAGAAGCTTTAACACTTAAACAAGCAAGAATTCTTTTTCTTGTTTTCTAACTGTACATAATTATTTCTTTACAACATGCAATTTTAACAGATCCCATCCTACCCTCTCTATCTATCTGCATGTGCTGGTAGAGAAGGGGAAAGATTTGGTAAGATTGATTTTTTCTCTCATTATTTTTGTTTAAAGCATTGTGTAGAATGCTGGCAAGTTTGAGGCCAGTGTAAACTTGGGACAGTGTAAGACAACAGACATTTTATGGGCTACAAGAAAGATTTGCAGTCCTGGCCTGCAGGTTTGCAATATCTGAGGCTTGCAGGTGTGCTTCAGGGCTCAATCTGTAGGAAGGAGGCTTCTGTGCTGCTGGCTTACCATGTAGAGGATGTCATGGAGCAGGCTGAACACAGAACCAGAATATCTTTGACTTGCTTCAATGCAGAGGTGCAGTAGTTTTGGGAGAAGATGTGGGGGATCAAAGGCATTACTGCAACTCTGTTGGATACAAGAAGGAGATCTTAAAGGTGAAGGAAGAGGCTGTCCCCTGGTGCTGTAAGATGAGCCAACAGGGAAGAAGAATGGCCTGGCCGAACAGGGAACTTTTGCTGAGATTCCAGAAAAAGAAGAGAGTTTACAGTCTTTGGAAGAAGAGTCAAGCAACTCAGGAAGAGTACAAGGATGTCACTAGGGTATGCAGAGGGAAAATGAGAAAGGCAAAAGCCCAGCAAGAACTTAATCTGGACACCATTGTTAAAGATCATTGAAAATGTTTTTACGAATGTATTAACAACAAGAGGAGGGCCAAGGAGAATCTCTCATCTTTATTGGATGTGGTGAGGAGCATTAGCGCCAAGGACAAGGAAAAGGCTGAGATTCTCAGTGCCTTCTTTACTTCTGTCTTTAATAATCAGGGCAGTTATTCATGCGGTACTAAGCTCCCTGAGCTGGAAGACAGGGATGGGCAGCAGAATTAAACCTCTCACAATTCAGGAGGAAACAGTTAGTGATCTGATGCTCCCCCTGTCCACGGGGCCAGACAGAGTCCTCTTGAGAGTACTGAGGGAGCTGGTGGAGGTGATTCCTAAGCTGCTTTCTATCATTTATAAGCTGTTCTGGTCAAACAGGGAGGTCCCAGATAACTGGAGATTTGCTAATGCGACGCACATCTACAACGGACTTTTTACATGGTCTGATAGTGATAGGACAAGGGGGAATGGTTTTAAACTAAAAGAGGGGAGATTTAGCTTAAATATTAGGATTTTTTTTTTACTCAGAGGTTGGTGAGGCCCTGGCAGAAGCTGTCTAGAGAAGCTGTGGGTACCCCATCCCTGGAGATGTTCAAATCCAGGCTGGATGGGGCCCTGGGCCCAAAGCAGGGGCTTGGAACTGAAGGATCTTTAAGATAACTTTTCAAGCCTATCCATTCTATAATTCTATAATCAATGATTCTGTGACGATTAATAAGGCATGTGATAAACAATCACAGAATCACAGAGTCACAGAATGTCAGGGACTGGAAGAGACCTCGAAAGATCATCTAGTCGAATCCCCCTTCCGGAGCAGGAACACCCAGATCCGGTCACACAGGAACGCGTCCAGGTGAATTTTGAATGTCTCCAGAGAAGGAGACCCCAGAACCTCTCTGGGCAGCCTGTTCCAGTGCTCTGTTACACTCACCATGAAGTTTTTTTCTCATATTTGTGTGGAACCTCCTATGTTCTAGCTTTCATCCATTGCCCCTTGTCCTATCATTGGATGTCGCTGAGACAAATGAGTCTGAAATAAATGGTTACCGGAGTAATGACAGCAGAGCCAACTCATGTCATGAAGGAAATGGTGACAGTGATAACACACTGTGAACTGGGGAGGCAAAGAGGTATTACATAGCAGTACCTGATCATAAACACAACATTGATTTATTTGAAAATGTAGAGGTGGAATATTACGGTAGAATGGTGTTCTTCTCCACTCTACTTTTTATCTTCTCCAGTCGTGAATGAACACTTCCCCTGACACGGTGGGGATTCTGCTGCACATCCCTATCTCCAGCCTCATTCTTGTTCACTTCCCTCCCCTTGTCCACTTCTAGTCCTTTCATGCTCCCTAGTTGAAGTCTGTATCTAATTTTCCCTGGGTACTTCACCCTAACCTATCCTTTAGACAAAGCATTCAAGCTCATGTGCCGCCCCTGTTCTTCCTCAGGTTCTGAACATTATGTAGTTTCCAGTCTGCAGTCCAAATTAATCTAATGTTTTTTTTTATTCTAGATTAGTCTAGGAATCATGTCATGTAATATTTTCTCTTGGTGCTCTATTCTTATCCTGATAGCATGTACAAAACATAAATAAATAAATTAATAAACAGTCCCTTTCCAAGCACAAAAGCTAATGTTTTCAGAGGAATAGTAATTATATCTTAGTGATCTCTACTGAGTGGTGATGGTCATCTTAGAATTTGTTTTTTGTTTGTAAACACTGGATTCATTGTTTTAGCAGACATAATTTATCAACATTAATTTCATCTGCATCTTAATTGCTCAGTTACAATATAGTCAAATGAGGAAATTAAGGAACGAAACTCACCAGCATTTCCCTTGAAACTCATCTTCTATAAAGAAAAAAAGCAAATTATTCTGAATTAGAACAAATAAGGGAGAGACAGAGTTAACCACCGTTCGGTAGGATCAGCAGTGAGGAGATGTCCTAGCTGACGACACATACAAAGAGGCCTAGGACAATGATTAGCATATACAGCTTCCTTCTGCAGATGGATTTCCTAACTGTTAGGTTAGGAAGAAATCCCTTCTGTCCTCCTTGTGTTCCAACCGCTCTTGTAGTCTATTCTCCCCGCAGGCAGACAGTAGAAGTTCAGAAGGAGAGAATGCGTGTCCATTCCCACACAGGCATATGCACACACTGTGAGTTTGCTGAAAGCCATGTAGCTATGGGCATGAGTGCTGGGGATCTCAGTTCTTGGAGTGTTAGTGGGAGTTGATTTGTTGACTTCAGGTCTCTCATAGCTTGGGTAAATGCTCTTACCATTAGATTATTTTGTACAGGAGATGAAGTGACAAACTAGATTTGTCAACATTATCTCATCTCTTCTATAATTTAAAAACAAGGAAAAAAAAACATTTGTCAGAGAAGGATTTTAACTTTAACCATGACATTTATCATGTCTTTGTAGAATTTGTTCATGTCTATCCAGTAAGAAATGGATTTTCAGATGCATTATTACAGTCATTTCATCTAGAGAATATCTAGAGAATGTCCTTGGTGCATTTACACTTTTCTCATTAGCTGTTTGTTTTGGATCGTGGTCAAGATGCCTACTATTTAGGGACACTGTATAGGAAGGAAAGGCCAATTGGATACTGCTACAGAAAAATACAGAGAATTCCTTCAAGCCTAACATGCAGAGTTGGGAAGTATCCTCTTTAACATTTTGTCTATTTCTTGAGTCTTTAGTATTCTTTTAAATACTTTTACTACACTGGTGTTTCTTTTTTTAATCAAAATTCTCTCCAATCTGTCAAAGTCTGTCCTGAAGCACAAGCATGAACACTGCATGAAATGATGGTGATAATACTCAGATGTGGAGAAAATATTACTGTGTTCTTCTTTGACTGATTGCTATGTATCAAATTAGCTGTGCTTATTGCAGCATCAAAATTACACAGACTTTTTGCATTTATCAGTCCTGAGGTCTGGTTTTGATCCTCTCTGATCTGCATGACTAGCTAACATTCTTTATTATTTGCTACATGCACATACATTTGCACTTTAATTGTGTGTATCTTTGGTTTAACTATAGAGATAATGGAATAAAAATTACTATCTATCTGACGTCATCTTTTCTTTCATATCTTTCATATCTTTCATATGTTACTTATCAAATTATTATGTAATAAAAATGATTTTGCCTTTTCTCCTGGGTAATGTTTTAGTTAAAATATTATATGGCTAAGAACCAATTCTTTCTGAAGGGACACTCACCTTCTGGTGACTGTGCATGTATGGAATCATTTTTAACCCTGGGGTGCACCAAGCATGGCATTGCTAGCAGGTCAAGGGAAGGGACTGTCCCTCTCTGCACTGCATTCATATGGCCTCACCTCAAGTACTGTGTCATCACAGTACAAAAAGGACATAAAACTGTTAGAGAGCATCCAAAGGAGGGGTACGAAGGTGGTGAACGGTCTAGAAAGGGAGAAATATTAGAAGCAGCTGAAGTCCCTTGATTTGTTCAGCCCAGAGAGGAGGAGACAGAGGGAAGGCCTTTAATGTCCCTTTAATGCAAGAATAGCAAAAGAAAAAAGAAGGATGGTGGTACAAAACAGAAAAAGTGTGATTCTTTGCCACAGGCCATGATGGGTTTCAGCTGTGCAGGCTGTCTGACAGCACAGGCCAATGGCAATGATTATCTCCAAGGCAAACCTATTGAATGAAGGAGAAACAATAAGGATCATCCTCTAGCACAGCTGGGAATTCATAAATTATTAGAGGAGGACTTGGATTTATGAAAAACAAAGATATGCAAGAGCTTCAGGAATACTAGCTAACCATCTCCCAGACTGTGCTTATCTTCCACAGCCAGAAGAAACAAGACCTGTGGGTGATGACAATCCCAGATGTGCTTACTGACAGTAGATAAAAGGAACTTGTAATCAGAACCTCTTGGGTTTTAAAAAACATTAATTCCCAATTTTTCTCTAGGTAGTGAATATATGTAAAGCAGCCCTGCACACTGTTTATTATGCTTCTGGAATACTGAAAATAAAGAATTGGTAACAACAAATTGGAATAGCTGAGAAGCGTTCGTACTGTCTTCAGGGCACATTGCATCTTCTCTGTCTTTGCCTCAGGTATTGTCTTCTCTGAAAATCTGTGTGAGGAACCCAGAATCAGTCAACCAGAAGAATCCTGCAAAGATAAAGAAGCCAGAGTGCAGAGGCTAGACAAACCCATTTGTCCAAAATGGCCACAGAATGTGAGCTGTAGTCTGGAGGCATTGTGGGCTGCAGTGGTTGGAGAGTAGCACTGCAAGGTTCAGCAAAGAAATAGCACGGGGTGTGCCCCACAAAGGGAGCTTCTTTTTGCTTTGTGGAGATATCATTGTCCTTTAAGAGCGCTCCCCACCTCCTAGTTATACTCCGACATCAGTGCTTCTCACAAAGGAGAGCATTCCCCACTGATAACTGTCAAACAAGTGATTGTGGGGATATTATGTTGAAGGAACAAGAATATATAAAGGCATGGAAATGTTACGTGTGTGTGCTTTGAGCATTCTGACTTTTTGGAACATCCCCATAAGGCACTGAGGAGCTAAACAATTCAGGGGTATAGATGTCTACCTTACTTCCCATTGTATGAGAAGGTGAAAGGATAAGTAGGGCTGGAGTTTTTTATGCAATATAACTGTCAAGAAAAATGGCACACATTTATTGCATCAATTCTTTAATATGTGCCATACCAGCTCATTCATCAGTTACTGTAAATTCTACTATTTAGAGAATTCTGAATATTTTGCTGTTTACATGGGCTCATCAATCAAGTCATCATCAAGCAAGCAGCATCTGTATGAGTTTTCCTAATCCTTGCTTTGTCAAGCAGTATGTAACATTTAAATGTAAGCTTCTCTTCATTGCTGGCAGGTTAGATATGCGAGCCACAACCTGTACAATTTGTGCATTGTGTTATCCTAGAAATGTTTTACTCTTTCTTGATGTGTGTTTGTTTTCTGCAGTTAGTGCAGGTTGCAATTACACATCTGTTCATAGAACTAAATATATTTGATCATATTGCAGTTATGCAGTTTCTGTTCCACTGGGTTCATGAAAATATACTTTTCCTAGAGCAAGTAGTCCTGTGCAGTAAACCTGTCCATACTAAGTCCCCAGAACACTTAATAACTTTATATACCTGCAGCTGGCATCAATGGGTTAGACAGACATTTTTGTCTTATCTAGGGTAGATATCCTAAGCTTTCATATAAAATCTCTTTTTCTAGAGCTGCATGTAGATACTTGTTCTTCATACTGTCCACCTTCCTGCCCTTTTCTCACTGAATATGAGCAGGTGACCACGTTGATGTTATTGCACTACACCTGAAAGAATGAATGGGGAAGAGAGGCAACTCCTTGTTGTCTCCCATCCATATATACAGCTTCCGAAAATATAATACTCTGTTGCATTACCTTTCACATTCTTCCGTTACATCTTCAGTGATGAAAAGTTGCCTGGCCTTTACAATAGTTCATCTCCAGTATAAATATCTTATTTTTAAATTCTATGCAAGTTCAGTAAACTTGGATTGTATCTGCAATTGTTCATGAAAGGCTCTAAAAGCCACAGAGAAGATACTCTATTATATACTTCATTAGTGTTGGTTATGGGATAAACCCTGTTCTGCATACTGTAAATCATATTGCAAAGTTGTGTGGGACTAGTTCTGGAGAAAAGGAGGAAAAGAAATTCCTTCCACAGGATACTGAACTTGGATGTGATTCTCACTGTAATTTAATGCTGTGGTAACTCTGCAGTTTCATTTCATAACTTCCTGTTTATTGAAGCTTCTTGGCAAAAAGTCCCCCACTCCTTGGGCAAATGAGTGAAAATTCCTCCACAGCCCTTCTCAGATTTTTTACATATTGGACATTTATTTTTCAGTTCAAACGACTGTTGATGGCGGAGTAAATGTATATTCATGGAAAGATGCATCTGGTATGTTTCTGAACTCATCAAGTGTTTCTGCAGTTAAGAAAAACACACCTATTGAGCCTTGAAAGTATGTACTAAAGGTATATTTCAACTTTCAGCAACACTTTTTAAAAATGCAAATTGAAAGATAATTTATGCTAAGAGAAAATAAAGGTAATGTAAACTTCTCGAAAGTGTGTGACACTGAAATGCAGATTTTCTCTGCCACTGAGTGTCTGACACTGCATCAAGGCCAAATAGAACTAATTATAGTCACTGAGAGATTCCTATCTTAAAAATATTTGCTAGCTTCTTTTTTCACAGCTGTCAAGTAGCTGAAAGGAGCTTCTGTTTTAATCATGGAGGATGGGCACTGAAGATGTCTTTCAGCTAACTGCTGAGCACTGCAAAGTGGTCAGTGATATACATTATGTACTTGGGGGGAAAGGTGATCTCTATCCTAAATTTATCATTCTTTTTCCAGCATAAAGCAGTGATATAATCATGTCTTCAGGTTGTTTCTACAGTTGTGAGATTGGCAGCAACCCATATTCTGTGTAAGTTACTGACAGGAATTAAATATTACCCTGTGGACTGTGGGGCTATTTCACCTTGAATGCCTTATTTCACCTTCTGCCTTCCCTGATTAGTCAGCCTAATTAGAAAACACTAAAGAGAATCGTGGAATCATTTGAATTGGAAAGGACCCTTATATGTCATTTAGTGCAACTCCTCTGCAATGAACAGGGACATCCACAGCTCCATCACTGCTCAGAGCCCCATATAGCCTGACCTTGGGTGTCTGCAGGGATGGGGCACCACCACCTCCCTGGGCAACCTCTGCCACTGCCTCACAACCTGTAGTGTAAAAAACTTCTTCCTTATATCCAACCTAAATCTCTTCTAATTTGAAACCATTTCCCCTTGTCTTGTCACAACACACCTTGCTAAAGAGTCCATCCTCTATTCACTATGAACTATGAAGTTCATACTATGAACATGTGTGAGCTATTACTAAAGCTACCGTGCTACTGGAGGTATGGAAGTTGTCTAGCAGAGTGCCAGTTTTTAAAAAGTATTTCAAGGAAAGGTAGTCCTGTACATCTAGTGGTTGCACTGGGAAAACAATAGGAGCTGGTAATGGTAAATTCAGTACACTGAGAAAAAAAGCTGTTGTAAAGGAAAGTCATATCCCACCAGTATATGGGAGAATTAAAAATATGTGGATTGGGACGAAACAGCTGGTATTGTCCTAATGAATATCTAAAGGTCATGTGAGAAGGTATGTCACCTTTCTTACCAGAGCTAAGTGTGAGTCCGTGTTGCTATATGATAGTTCTGAAAAGTGATCCTGGAAGAGGATAGCCAGATAATCATCACTGCAGAAATATGAGTGTCCCTGAGCATGATCTCTGAGTGTCCGAAGTGGCGTGATCTGAAGCAAATCCCAGAAGCAGCTTGAAGGAAAGATCACTCCAGCAGCTCTATTTATAGGCTGTACAGATGAGGCTGCATTAGAGCCCAGCACAGACCTCCGAAGGTATCTCAGCAGGCCTTGTGGACTCACATTCCTTATGTAATTAACTTCACACCATTCCTAAGTAACGCCCTTATAACCTTGCTATCATTCCCTGTTAGAGCCTGCTAGATTATGAAACAGCAATCATTATTTTAAGACATTAATGTACTGTAGAGGGGCACGTGCTGATCTCTGCTCTCTGGTGACAGTGACAGGAGCTGAGGAATGACATGGAGCAAGGGGGGGTCAGGGAAAGGTTCTGATCCAGAGAGCAGTGGGCATGGAGCAGCTGCCCAGGGCAGTGGGCACAGCCCCGAAGCTGGAACTCAGGGAGAGCTGGGACACCACTCTCAGCTGTAAGGTTTGGGTGGTACTGTGTGGAAACAGGACTCGATGGTTCTTGTAGGCCCCTTCCAACTCAGGGTATTCTATGTAAATGTTCAAGTGAGTCAGGAAAGACAGCAGTGTCAAAAGTATCTTGCATAGTGCTGAGAACTCCACTGATTGGTAAAATATCTTCTACATTTGGGACATCAACACTGTGCATCAATTGAGCTCTTTCCTATTCAAAGTAGGCAGTAAAGACGTAGTGGAGGAGTGGCCTTCTGACAGCCCAC
Organism: Pavo muticus; assembly: GCA_016647715.1. Lineage (NCBI taxonomy): Eukaryota > Metazoa > Chordata > Aves > Galliformes > Phasianidae > Pavo > Pavo muticus. The sequence continues at coordinate 4,012,457 of JACDJE010000165.1, read as the reverse complement.
ACAGGCAAGATTGCTTTTCTTTTTTGCCTTACTATTGCCTATGCCTTGGAAGGTCGATATTTATAACAGTGGCATTTATTGTTTCTCAAGTATTCTCTGCTTGAGAAATACTGTGTACCATTGATGTCCACCTGCTCCATCGCCCTGGGGATGCACAGGGCTGGGTGATTACTCATACAACCCATCAGGCTCCCTGATTGCCCCCAGTGTCAGTAGGGATCGTGTATCAGGGCTCCATCTTCCTGTCAGGCAAGGGGTGCTGTGTTCTAATGCCCCCAACCACCCCATGTACCAGGACCACCACATATTTCCTCAGGGCTGCCCCCAGGACTGGTAGGACACATAACCCCTCAGCTACCTCATACCCTGATCCTTTGCAGAGCAGCCCTGAGCCCCATCTCCTTAGAGCAGAGGAGAGCTACAAAATAGTGCAGAGTGTAGTTGACGGGCAGGCTCTGCAGCAGCTCAGCCACCTGCTGCACCTGCTCCTGAGGGCCTGGCAGCTCTGGAGGAGCCACAGTGATCAGACAGACCCCAGACCCAATAGCCTGGGGATGCTGCAGGGAGGCACTTAGTGATGGCTTCAATGAAGGGATCAAAGGGGCTTTTCCCAGAGGAGGAGCTTGAGGGCACTGATCACCCTGTGGATGTTGCTCCACTTGAGTCTGACAGGCTAAGACCCTCCTCTGGGGTGAACAGGGGGCTCAGTCGGCACATGGCAGCAGTGCCAGTGCCACCCCTGCTCCACTGTCCCATATGGACTTGGCACAGCTGCTGGTGGAAGATGTGGCAACCATCTGAGGTCGTGGCTCGCTCTGTGGGGATGGAGCAGGTATCATGGAGGGACAGTCACCTTCTTCCTGTCCCTGGGCCTGTGCTCCAACACAGCCCTGATGCCACATCCCCATCTTGTGTCACCTTGTCCCCTCATCCTGGTCCACAACAAACCGCTGATTTGGTAGATCCCATCATCTTCAATGCCTGGGAACAATGAGTGGGTGAATCATGGTGAGTGGATGTGTGATAGCTGGAGGGGGCCACCATGAGCTCCAGTCTCCTCTCCTCAACAGCCTCCACGCAGAGCCGGACAAAGCAGGGCACTGTGCTCTCCTGCTGGCATAGGGCATCCAAGTGGCACCTGAACACCTGGTCTGGGGGAGGGCAGTGCTGGGGCAAATTGGATTGGGAGGCAGTGGGACTTGGGGTGGGAGTGGGACTGGGGTCACAAGGGGGAGCAGCTTTAGCCAGAGGGTTGGACAGGATGATCTCCAGGGATCCCTTCCATCCCCCGTGATTCTGTGTTTTACTGAAAAGGACTGTGCTCTCTATTCTATTAGCCTTTTCTTCCATTCTTGACAGTAAAGATCCTGTGCTCTTTTTAGCTCCTTTCTTATTCTCAGCTGAATTCATTTGAAGGAGCTCCTGCATGCTTTTGTGACAGCAATTCAGCAAGACCACAAACATGCTGGATCCAGTAGCCACACACAGTTAAGGCTACAGAGCTCCACACCCTTTGGTCCTAAAAGTAAAAAGGCTGCAAATGTATCCCAGTAGGCACACACACACAGCACATATTTCCACAATGTATGGGAATTACATAGCTATACTGTGTACATTATTGGCAGTATTTGCACATATATTATACCAGTATTTACAGTACTTACAGCTACAGTTTCCATTTCAAAGAAGGAACTATAAAAGAATGTGTAGAAATAAAGGAGGTAGGGAAAGGGGAAAAAGCATAAAATATTTTTAATTTGTACCTTTAATGCCTCCCAGAGGACTGTAGTGTTCCTTGGAGGTGCCCAAGGCCAGGCTGAATGGGGCTGGATGAGGCCCTCGGTAGCCTGAGCTGATGGGGGGCAACCACCCATGGCAGGAGGTTGGAACTGGATGATCTTTAAGGTCCCTTCCAACACAATCCACGTTTGCTGTTTGTTTGATCAGACCAGATGTTTGATCAAATGTTTGATCAAATGTTTGATCAGACCGGAGGTGTATTTCCTTACTGCCACTGTGTTTTAATACTTCATTGCGGTGATGCCATGGCTTTGCAACAGGCATGGCACAATACTGGAATCACTTCAGGTAATATTAAGACAGTATCTCCCTATGACTACTTCTTTTACAGAGAAGGCAGAATTGGGATTATGTGGGTAATAGAGACTCAGTGATCCTTGGTAGCACTGCTTTCAGTATTCTCAAGGTGCGGCAGGAGCGGTAAACCTGTTACCCAGCCTATTGTTTTAGGATTTGCCTACTCATATTCAGCCTGTCAGGCACAGTTGAAGTGTACGTAAGACCTGTGACAAGTCAGAGGAAGTTTGCTGTAACTGCAGAGCTTGGACCACACCATAGTGATGAGGTGGTGTTTGTGCCACAGGAATGACACTATGTGCTGCTGCCAGCAGGTGTACATACTCCCATTCCTGGATGAGTTGCCATGTTGGGTTGATACAATGGACCTGACCTATCAGCCTGGGTTTCTGTAATTAACTGATAGAGATCCCAGAGTCTGAAGTGGAGGTCTACCCTACATTCAGATTCATGCTGCTGATGAAACCTTACCTGGTCCGACTGAATAAAAAATAGGGAAGGCATAAATACAGCAGTATGCCATGGATACAAAAGTAGCATCATTTGGATCAGTGAGAATTGCAAACTGAGGCGCAGTAGAAGGCTTTGTTGTTAGAATGAATACTTCAGGGACAGTTTTTGTGCATGCAGTATGTAGCCTCTGTCCTGGTGTTTTAGGGCAGTCATATGCTCTGTGTGGGATGTATAGGCACCCAGGAATAGCTATGAAGGTGGGACCTGGTCCAATGGCTAAACGGTATGGATGATGTCACCTAATTCTGTATAGATATTTTCTCTTTTTGGATGCATTATCTGGATGCACTGATTCTGTTTGTTCGTACCTCTGTCTGTCCAGGCTGTCCCTGCCAGCTTAGCCTGAAGGATAGGATTGTATCCTGCAGTGAATACTTAACACCTATGGAGAAAGAAAAGATCCTCATATGGGTAAAAACTCTTGTAATAAAAATAAAAAAAAATCTTGTAATAAAAGCAACTCAGTAGTAGAATCCTGCAGATATTTGTTATCAGTCTGTACTTTTCAACATGTTCAAAAACAATGTGTAAAAGAAAGCAAGTGAGATGACAAAATAGTAGTATGCGAAACGGGAGGTTTGTCCTGAAGAGAAATATACTCTTGGCTTTAAAAGATTACTTATGGTTTGCTTTTATACAGTCTCTGCCTGCTCAGCTTAGAATATATAGCCAGCTTTAGAGAACAGAGGATGAACGACTACATGAGATAGCTTGTATTGCTGCCCTTGCAATGTACGTTTGCATATCAATTTCATGAACAAAAATTAAAAGTAGTTTTCACTTTAGGTATAAATGTCCTCAAAAAGTCTTGAAGAATTGAAAAGATTTAACCTGAAAAAAACATGTCTTCTTGCATTTAAGCTACATGACTTATTCAATAATCAATTATTAGACTGGATTACCAGAAGATGCAATTAAGTTTTGTTCCCTGTACAAAGCCTTTTAGTTAAAATGCAATATCTTCCTAAAGCAAAATGTATAAGGAATAGTTAAATTCAGTTGTAAAGAAATAGGTTTTCTCCTTTGAGGAATTCTTATGTGAAATTCCATGGTGAGAATGAAGCTGGATGACTGAACAGACCACTTAAACAGTGGTCTTTAAAATGTAAATAAGGGAAAATGTAAACCTTAAAAGAATCTAGGATAATGATTAAAATACAACAGTGAACTAATTATTTTCCATGGGAAAATCTCTAAAATTTTTATTATCTAAATATTAATTATCTAGAGATCGATGAAGAACTAAGCGGTAATTACAAATCAAAGTGATAGAATTTCACATTTTGCGCAATTCTCTTTCACTTTGCACCACTAGCGGCATCTACTCTTCACTTTCTGCCTTCTTGCCTATTTCACGGCTCTTCGCTCGGAGCTTGTTGACCTGTGACTCTGCAATGTCAGCCCGCTCCTCTGCTTCCTCCAGCTCATGCTGGATCTTGCGGAACTTGGAGAGGTTGACATTGGACAGCTCCTCCTGGGGAAAGGAAATCAGATAAGAAAATTTTAAATAATGTAATTTCCATTTTTCCTTCACTGTGTTGATGTGAGATTTACTAAAAGAAGATTATCAAATTCATGGTGATTTCTTTAGAAAACTTACTAAAACTTATTAAAAATAGGTTTTTAAATGTTTAACAGTAATTTTTTTCTTATTGAAAAACTACACTAGCCATGCTGTGTTATTTTGTCTTTACAGGAAAAGAGTCAAAGACTGGGATAATATCTCCAATTTGGATTCTCTACAGAGAATCCAAAGAAATAGCTTAAATGCTAAGTGGTTATATGGTTAATAATACATGACAGGAATATAAGACTCTCTGTAAGTCCCAATGGACTTTGAAATTTCCAAATAATACATATATAATTATAGAATAATTTAGGCTGGAAATGACTTTCAAGATCATCAAGTCCAGCTGTCAATCTGACCTCCCGAGCCCCATCAATCCCTTAGTGCCGTATTCACATACTGACTAAATCTATTCAGGGATGGCAACTCTCATTTCCCTCAATTTCCAAGCCTGTTCCAGTGCTTGATCCATCCTCCATAAATAAATTCCTTCTAATTCCAATCTAAACCTTCCCTGGTAACTTGAGGCAATTCCTTTCATCTTATCACTTGTCACTTGAGAAAAGAGTCCAACACGCTTCTCACTGCAACCTCCTTTCAAGTAGTTATAGGGAGTGAAAAGGTCTCCCCTCAGCCTCCTCTTCTCCAGACTAAATAACCCCAATTGCCTTAGTTGCTCCTCATATGTCTTGTTTTCTAGTTGCTTCACCAGCTTCATTGCTCTTATCTACATGAGCTTGAGCAACTCAATATCCTTCTTGTAGTGAGGGGCCCCAAACTGAGCACAATATTTGAGTTGTGGTCTCACCAGTGCCAGGGACAATTGCTTCCCTAGACCATTTGGCCACACTCTTTCTGATACAAGCCAAGATGCTGTTGGCTTGTAGGCCAGCTGCATACTGCTGGCTCATGTTCAGCTGGCTGTTGATCAGTAACACTAGGTCCTTTCCTGCTGGGCAGCTTTCCAGCCACTCTTCCCCAAGCCTCTGTCACTGCATGGGGTTGTTATGACCCAACTGCAGAATCTGGCATTTAGTCTTGTTAAATGCTGTGTGATTGGATTTAACCTACTTATCCAACCTGTCCAGATCCCCCTGCAGAACCTTCCTACCCTCTAGCAGTTCAACTTTCCTGCCTAATTCTATTCAATTAGGACTCTTTGAGCCTAGCCATCCAACCAGTTCTTCACCAAGTACGTGTGTACAACACATCATGAACCAGTTTCTCCAGGAGAATACTGCAGGAAACATTATCAAATTCTTTACAGTATCTAATAGCATCTAGTGCTTTCCAGATAAACAATATCCATAGTCTTTCCTTCCTCTACAAAGCAGGTCATCTTGTCAAAGGAGATTAGGTTAGTTAGGCAGGACCTACCATTCATAAACGCATGCTCGCTACTTCTGATCACTTGATTGCCTTGTATGAGCCATGTGATGGCACTCAAGGTGATCTGCTCCATAACTTTCCCTGGTAGTGAGGTCAGAGAATAGCTTGTAATTCCCAGGATACTCCTTACTGACCTCCTTAAGAGTCAGGTAGATGGAGGCAACTCCTCTGGCAACTTTAGTTTAAAGCTTTCTACACCAGCCTGCCAAGCCTGTAAATCAGAGATGCTTTTCCTCTCCTCCAATAGATGGATCCCCTCAGTCCCCATCACACCGGTTTTCTCAGAGAGTCCCATGTCAAAAGAAGCCAAATTCGTTTCTTTAAGACCAGCATTTCTCTGCCAGATTTGTCTGCTCCATTCAAAGCCTATTCCAATGACCGACAGGATCAAACAGAAGACCACCTGTGCTCCAGAGCCTCTTAAAACTATTCCAAGGGCATACAGGAGCCACAAGGGAGATTTATTTCTATTAAATCACTTTCCATTTATTTCCTGCTATAAAATTATGTATTACAATTTTTGGAAGGCAATTTCTATTTCTTCAAGAGAAAATTATTGAATGTGAGATAAAGAAAGTGAAAGAAAGAAGCAAGGACATGCTCCCACATAAGTTGATCTTAGACTTCAACATCATCTAGTGATGCAACAGTACTCAGAACCCCTGAGCTATTGTGTAGCACATAGACAAAAAAATGACATAAACATTAAGGGCTTGAACAGAGCCAGGCAGAGAAAAATGCCAACACAAAATGTCAGTTCTGCCAGGAGGGAGACTGACTGCTCACAGTAATACTTACAGCCTCCTCAGCTTGCCTCTTGTAGGATTTCACCTTCATCTGCAGCTTGTCCACCAGGTCCTGGAGCCTGAGAACATTCTTCCGGTCTTCTTCAGACTACGAAAAAGGCAAATAATAGTAACACTTCCTACCCTCCCCCCTTAAATTTCTTCTAGCTGAAAGAAAGGTAGTAACACTCCTCAGAGAGCACTGCTGTCCAGTAGGACAAAAGAAAAAGACATGTTAACCATGTCAATGAAAAAGAACAACGGGAAGGAATCACAATATCAAAGAAATCGCAATGTCAGTGTGACAACATTCTTGACTTCATGAGAGAAGGATGTGTAAGAAAAAGCTTTTTCTGCCTTACCTGGTAGGTCAGCTCCTTCACCCTCCTCTCGTACTTGCGCACACCCTTCACGGCTTCAGCGCTGCGCTTCTGCTCAGCATCGACCTCCCCTTCCAGCTCCCGCACCTGCAATGAGAAACCCATCATTGGTGCTTCCCTGCTATCTCTTACCTGGGGTTGCACACGCCTGCACAAATACCAGTCCTACGCACTCTGGCCTCCAGCTTCTGGATTTGCTTCTTGCCTCCCTTCAGGGCCAGCTGCTCTGCCTCATCCAGACGGTGCTGCAGGTCCTTCACCGTCTGGTCCAGGTTCTTCTTCATCCTCTCCAGGTGGGCACTGGTGTCCTGCTCCTTCTTCAGCTCTTCTGCCATCATGGCCGCCTGCAGAAGAAAGAATCACTTTGTGACTGGAGATACTTGGGGGAGAACGCATCCACCATCAGCAGTGAAGGAGTGCCTCAACTCACATCGGTGATGGCCTTCTTGGCCTTCTCTTCAGCATTGCGAGCTTCCTGGATGGTGTCCTCCATCTCACTCTGAATTTGGGAAATGTCTGATTCTAGCTTCTTCTTGGTGTTGATCAAGCTGGTGTTCTGTTGAAGAAAAAGCATACTGTGTTTTCTCCAGCAGATTTAATATACCATATTTAGTAAAAAACAATTTACCCACTTTATTTATATAGAGTTCTCTTAATGTTTATATGAAGAATATCCCATAAATAGTTGTAGCAGAAGACTGCTGAAGAGCCATGGGATATACTCATAAAAAATGAAAATCGGTTTTATAAATATGTGAGTTCTCTAAGAACTGTTTCTCACATTTGACTCTGAATTTGGGAAATGTTTCCAGTTTCATCCTGGTGTTGATTATCTTTTGTGTTCTGCTGAAGATCATCAACATCATCATTTTGTTTCCATTACCTTGTAACATCAAATCAAGAATACTGCAAAATATTGCTTTCAAATATGAATTGTGCCATCAGGTCTCGTGGAACTCTGTTCCAATGGAGTCACTGGGGTAGCTTTTTTTTTTCCATGGCTGTGATATGCTTCAGTAGTTTGGAATGTACTCCATAAAACTTTTCTTACAGTTTGTGGGTCAACACGGAAGGAATTTATACTTGCCAAGAAAATCAACATAACCTTCTCTTATCACTTTCAGACTAGTTGCCAAAAGCAAATTAGCCCGATCTACAGAATACTTACAGTGACTTTGCTACTGACTTTTCAAATATTTCTACTGTAGCCTAATGAAACTCCTGCTATATCTGCAGATGAAAACTCACTTTTACTATTTCTTACTTGTACTGTAAACATTACAACACATCATTTACTAAATGCTATTTATGTTCAAGCAGTCCTTAGTTATTTTCTTTGTATAGAGCAGAAGTATGAATATCTATTACCTTTATAGACTGACCTGGGTATGGAGGAGCTGCACACGCTCACTTGCATCCAGAAGCTCCTGCTCAGCCACTTTCCTCGAGCGCTCCGTCTGCTCCAGGGCTGCCCGTAGCTCCTCAACCTCAGCCTGCAACAGGTTTGCTCTGCGCTCCATCATGGCCACCTGCTCCTTCAGGTCCTCCTGTGACCTGAGAGCATCGTCCAAGTGTATCTGGGTATCCTGCAGAGCAGAAGAAAGAAATTATAAGATTCATAGTCCTCCAAAATTGAAAATATTAGTTAAGGTTTTGTTAATGGTTATCATTTATTCAATGGACCTTGAGAACTCCTTGTGTGTTTCTGAGGTTCTTCTGTGCCTCTGCAGCCTGACGGTTCGCATGGCTCAGCTGGATCTCTATTTCATTCAGGTCTCCCTCCATCTTCTTCTTCAACCGCAGGGCTTCATTCCTGCTCCTGATCTCAGCATCCAGGGTGCTCTGCATGGAATCTACAACCCTGAGATGGTTTCTCTTCAGCTGGTCAATTTCCTCATCTTTCTCTGCTATCTTCCTGTCAATCTCAGACTTGACCTGGTTGAGTTCCAACTGGACACGAAGGATCTTCCCCTCTTCATGTTCTAGGGAGGCCTATAGAAGAATAAATTAGAATTAAATACTTACATAACAAATGTTGAAAATGATGCTTGAGTAAAAAGTGGTGCAATGTTTCTGACAGTATCGCTACACTTCCACGCAAGGACTCTCATCTTCTTCTTTCTGGGAATGACTTCACATTACTTACGAGGAGAGTGATCCAAGACCTTAATCAGATAAATAAATATTTCTGGGTACCTCAGCTTCCTCTAGAGCTGCCTGAAGTTCAGACTTCTCCTGCTCAATCTGCTTCTTGACTTTCTCCAGCTCATGAATCGCCTTTCCTCCCTCTGCAATCTGCTCCGTGAGGTCAGAAATCTCCTCTGTGTGAGCAAAGTTATATTGTAATACACCAGGCAAAAAAAGGCAGAGCCCTGACACATTAATGCAAAGATATCTTTGTAGATCTTCAGGCAAACAAACATGTGGAGAGGTGGACAGACACAGTTGAGAAAAAGCCCTGATAAGAGCAGAGGACCATGGACTTACGCTGCAAGTTCTTGTTCTCACGCTTCAGTGTTTCCAGTTGGTCCAGAGACTCCTCATAGGCATTCTTCATCTTAAACAGCTCTGTGCTGAGGGAGCGAGACTCCTTCTGGGAGGCCTCCAGCTCAGCCTGCGTTTCCTCGTACTTCTGCTTCCACTCTGCCAGGATCTGAGGAGCAAGAGGGCGTGAGTACGGATGTGGCAATCACGTTCTGCTCAGGAAACACAGGGCTGGAGCCCAGAATACCTTGTCAAAGTTCTTCTGCTTCTTGTCCAGAGCTGCACAGGCAGAATTTGCTCGCTCCACGTCAATCATCAGGTCCTCCACCTCATTCTGCAGCCTCTGCTTTGTCTTTTCCAGGGAAGCACATTTGGAGTTCACGGCTTCGACGTGTTCCTCTGCATCCTGCAGGCGCTGTGCCAGCTTTTTCCTGGGAGGTTGTAAGCACAATTCCCAGTGAGAAAGCAAATTCTCAGGTTCACGGTAAGCTGTGGTGTGCAGCCAGTATTTTACAGCCAGTATATTACAGTGCTCTCCTCAATTTTCTGTTATTACTTTCTGCCAGCCTTCCCCACTTTCCCCACATACTTGGCCTCCTCCAGCTCCTCTGTGCGCTGAATAGCATCTGTCTCATATTTGGTTCTCCACTGGGCCACTTCGCTGTTGGCCTTGGACAGGGCACGCTGCAGCTCACCCTTGGCTTCCTGCTCCTCCTCATATTGTTCCCGGAGCAAGTCACAGTCGTGGCGAGCAGACTGCAAGGCATGGGCCAGGGCATTCTTGGCCTATGGAAATGTTGTAGTAGGATAAGGAACTGAAATCTCTTGGGACATGTCCTGAGTGAAAAGTTATTGGACACTAGATAATCTTCCATGAGAATAATGGCAATATATAGAATGAAGAAGGAATAGCTGGGAATTTGCAACATCCTTAAGGATAGGTGGCTGATATCAGGAAGATAACATAACTCGCACCAAATTAAGTATCTGTTTAGTTTTTTTTTCTACTCAACATGATGTTTCTATAATTTTATATGTGTCTGAAAAACCTCTTGGTCAGGAAAATCCACTGGGTAAGACAGGATTTTGGAAAACCTACTTACCTTTATCTCCTCTTCTAAGTGCCTCTTGAGTTCCTCAATCTGTTGGGTGAATGCCTGCTTGCCTCGAGACAGCTGAGAAATCAGAGCATCTTTCTCCTCCACCTGGCGTGAATATTCACCTGGGAGAGTTTGCAGTCAAGTAAGAAAAAATTTATATTAATTTTTAAAATTTTTATCCTCAATAATCAAATACACGTGAAAATTATTTTGGTAAATAACATTTTATTTCTCTCAATGAATATTAATCACTGATCTTCCATATCTCTGAGTAAACTATTCATTTAGAGTCAGGTCATGAGATTAATTACTCTTGCTTGTTTGTTATTTGATTATTTTTGCTTTATGTTTGAACTAAGTTTAGTGGTCACTTTGAGATTACAGCATGAGTACTAAATAGCGCATGTGTAGAGGTGCATATTCCTGACATCTCCTGAATTTTTCCTGGCAAACAGAGGGATGAAGTCTAGTTTAGGAGATAGATGTATTTTTCCTTCAAACTACAGTGCCTTAAACATTTTGTTGGTCCTGTGCTAGACTGGCTCCTGAATATCTCCAACTCTGACACTGGCAAGTGTAATACTGGACACAGCACTCCAGGGTGTGACCTTAGCAGTGCTGCATACAGGGAAGGGCCACCTGCTCCATTCAGCTCCTGCCAACACTCCTCCTAATGCAGCTCACTATTCCGTTGGCCTCCTTTGCCACAGGAACACATTGCTGGCTTATGTTCTATCATGTCCGTGTTCATGTTCATATTCATATTCATGTTATGGTTTCTATTAAGACCCCAGGTCTCTATGACCCCTTTTTGACCCCTTATTTCTAAGCTCCTGGCTATTACTGTGTTGTCTTAAAAACCACAAATGTCTTACCTGACTCTGTTTGTAGACGAGCTTTCTGTGCACTGATGTCATTAATGGTGCGCTGTTGCTCCTCTTCCTTTGTCTTAATTTCACTGAGTTGATCTTCTAGGGAACGACACATCTTCTCTAAATTTGCCTATTTGCATGAAGAACAAAATGAAGGATGATTGGTGATTTAACATAATTACATCGGAAGTCTCATGAATAGCAAAAAAATGAAGCTAATAATTTAGAGTATGCTAAGTCAATATATGTCAAGTAACTGATATATCTTTCTATATTTCTGCATCCTTTATTCCAATATTTATACAATTAATTAACATACAGTCTGTTTTTGAAATACATAAAAAGGATGATGGCACACTGTGCCATTATTTTAAACTTCTGCTTCACATTTATTATGTAATTGATGCATTTAAGGGAGGAGGAATAAAATAATAGGGAAAAAAGAAATGTATGACTGAAGCAATTTCTAATTTAGAAAAAACTGAAAACCTGCTAATGTCAGTGTCTTTCATTAAAATATCAAGCACTGAATCAAGCAGTGAGTTCTCTATAGATCCTTATATTAGGTGCATCAGCTCAACATTTTCACCTTTCAGCAAAAAGATGCAGTGCATTATTACACTAATCTAGAAATGTGTAAACTCAAATTCAAGTTGTAAAAGACAACTACTTATTGTAAAATATGATTATCATGCACTTTAAAATATGAATACTTGCTTATCAGTTTGAATTAATGTAAACATGTATTTCAGTACCTTAGCTTTGGAGACAGACTCCATGTTGCTGGCCAAGTCATCAATCTCCATCTTCAGCTCACTCTTCTCCTTCTCCAGCTTCTGCTTGACTCTTTGCAGGTTGTCAATCTGCTCCCCAAGCTCCGCTGTGCTGTCCGCATGCTTCTTCCGCAGGGCGGCAGCCGTGGCTTCGTGCTGCAGCGTGGCCTCTTCGAGGTCACGGCGCATCTTCTGAAATTCTGCCTCACGCTTCTTGTTCATCTCGATCTGAGCTGCCGTAGCCCCTCCTGCTTCCTCCAGGCGCTCACTGATCTCCTCCAGCTCCCTGGAGAGATCAGCTCGGTGCTTCTCTGCTTTTGCCCGAGAGGTTCGCTCTGCCTCGATTTCCTCCTCCAGTTCCTCAATACGGGCCTGGGGAACACCAGGGACCCTTCACACCCATGTCCTTCTCCTACCTGACCTCAATCTGTGTGATAGAGAAAAAGAACCCGAGACTTGCCTGCAGCTCCTTGATCTTCTTCTGTAACTGCATGCCCAGGGCTTGCTCATCCTCAATTTTGCTTTGGATTTGGCTGATTTCAAAGTCTTTCCTTTTGCACAAAGCAAACTGTGTTAACACAAGAAAAAAAACCTCCTATGTGCACCTGCCCAGCACTCATGTGTCCCACAACCTCACTTACTTCTTCAGTTTCTCATCCAGCTGCTGTTTATCATTTTCCAAGTCCATTGTGGATTCCTGGGTCATTTTCAGGTCTCCTTCAAGTTTCCTCTTAGCTCTCTCAAGGTCCATACGCAGCTTCTTCTCTTGCTCCAGGGACCCTTCCAGCTAAACAGAATGAGATCATTAGCGCTCTGCCAGCCATGTTTATCTCCACAACTGTCCTATAATAGCCATATGCTTTTGTTCTTACATCGTCCACTTGCTGCTCCAGCTTGGTTTTAGCTTTGGTCAGCGTACTGACTTTGTCTTCTTCAGCCTGAAGGTCATCCAGTGTCTGCTGATGGGCCTCTTGGAGGGCTTTCTTCTCTTTTGTCAGCTTGGCAATTGTCTCGTCCAGGGCTGCCATTTCCTCTGTGAGGTTTTTCACCTTTGAAAAGAAAGAATCAAGTGCAATTGAAGCTAAATAGGTACAAGACTCCAGTAACAGCATAGTGCTCTTTTCTGCAGTGTGAGTGACATCTTCTGCCTCATACCTTGTTTTCGGTGGCATGCTTTTCCTTCTCAACCTTGGCCAATGTTAACTCCAGGTCATCTATATCTTTCTTCAGCTCTGAGCATTCATCCTCCAGTTTCCTCTTCTTGGCTGTCAGCTCAGCATTCATCTCTTCCTCATCTTCTGCTCTCTCTGTAAGCTCCTTAATTTTGGCTTCCAGCTGGATTTTGGTTTTGATGAGCTGGTCACACCTTTCCTCAGCATCAGCCAAACCATCTGCTTCCTGCACGTTGTTTGAATAAAATATTTTTTAAAATGCTATTTGTTTGTAAGTCATTATTTCTCCATTCTTTAACTAGCAAGGATTGATTATTTTCAGTGCATCTTTATGATGATATTTCTACTTAGAACTTGTTATCATAAGAGTATTTATTTGTTTTGGAATGCCTCAAGCACAGAAGGTAAAGGAATATATATTTTTAAATGTCAGACGATAGTTATAGATGTTGAGAACTGTTGGGTCCAGTTGAAACCTATCCCTAATCCTTTGCCAGTAAAGACAGTTCTGAGGGGATCATGTCTGCTATGCTTTTATTTCCTGGGAAGGACAGGACTCCATTCTCATCAGTATTTTTCCTCAGGAGGCAGGGACCAGAAATGCTAGAGAAATGCCTCTCACTCTCACCCACTCTTACTCCAATTGAATCCCTTTGTAATTCCCCATGTTAAGATGGACCTTAACATGGACCTCCAAGCTTGATTGGACCTCCAAGCTACCTTCACTAATCAGTTTATAACATATCAAAATTATATAGTAAATGAGGCTATTTAGAGGCATAATAATTGCTGCTGTAATTTGTCAACTACGATTTAAATATCATACTGTAAATTGTAGAATTTACTTGGGAAATGGATTAGTTCTCTCTTGATTTAAAACTGTAAGGAACCAAATGCCATAATTAATTGCAAATTTGTTAATATGTATTTCATCTTAGCTTTTTAATGTGTTTTTTCCTTTCTATTTTAATAATTGATATTTTAATATCCTTCCTATTTAAACAATTATTTATATGCTGTTTAATACTGGTTTGGAATAATGTGTCTGTTACTGAGACAATTGTGATAATTTCACATGGGGCATTATGAGAGCCAAAGCATTAGCAGTACTCACAGCCTGCACTTGGAGCTGCAGATCATTTTTCTCCTGCAGCAGGGACACCATTTTCTCCTCCAGCTCCTTCCTCTTTGCCTCAGACTTTGCAAGCTCTTCCTTGGTCTTCTCAAACTCTTCCTTCATGTTGGCCATCTCCTTCTCAGATTCTGCACTCTTCAGCAGGGGCTTGATCTTGAAGAACAGCTTCATCCAGGGCCAGTGCTTGACATTCATGAATGCACGAACGTTATACTGGATGCAGAAGATAGATTCCCTAAAAGGTATTGAACATATATATTATCTTATATATTTTTAAATGTGTAATACATAATTAACTGTCTATATAACAATATATATATTATGTAGTGACTGTTTTACATGAAATACTTCATATAGTTCCCTATGTAATGGATTATAGACACACAAACATATATATATTATTTATATTTTATGAATATGTGAAGCAAATGTCCTATTGTGATGTAGAGATACCCAATTTGTATGAACAGATTTGAAGTTCAGATGTTTGACCCATTTTTATGGCCAAAGAAAAGGAGCATCTCCAGGGGGGGACTTGGTTCATTTCATTACAGTTATTCAAGGGAAGAGAATGCTCCTCTTGTGCTAGAGGTATGTTTCTCCCCTTTGATTGTAATGGTAACCTAAAATAATTGTGAATAATTATTTTATTTTTAATTTATATTTATTATTATTATCGTATTTATTTACAGTTATTTTAGATTGAATATCTGAATTCTGGACATTTAAAGACTTCAGTAAAAATTACTACAAAGGGTGACATAAGTTAAATATGTATTTTTTTTCATCCAAAAACAGGGCTTTATACTGGATTTTTAGTGAAAACAGGTTTTATACTTCATCTACTGTCATTGTACACTTTCAAACACATCCATACTGATAAACTGAACTAATGAGAAATATATGAGATTCATTGAGATGGAGCTAATTTTCAGTTGTGTTCATGTCATTGGTGTGTGATGAGGATTGGCCCAGCAGGCCAAATAACTGTATATATCTACCTTCTTTCCATCATTTTCTTGAACTCAACTCTCATCAGGAAGCCCCTGCACCTGGCCTGAGTGCGAGTGATGAGCTGTGCCAGCTTCTCATCTCTCATCTCCTCCAAGAGCCCCAGCAGCCCAGCTTTGAAGAACACCTTGAGAAAGGGAACGTTGCAGCACATAATTTTCTGGTACTGCAAAGTACAGATACATAGCACTTCAGTCANCCCCCCCCCGCCTCCCCAGTTGAAAGTGCCTGACACTCTTACCTTAGAGATTTCTGAAGAAGGACAAGACACACTAACCCTAAGGTACTTTTATAGGGTCTGATTTGCATACGTAGCAGCCACCTCCTGTTTCTTATGTCAAAACATTTTTGGCAGTCTTAACTCCTAGCAGAATTCCCATTCATTAGAAGTGAATGGATATAATTAGACATAACAGGTCTGTGAATCTGTCTCCTATAAATAATTTGACAAGAGCGTGTGAGAAGAGGGGAGGGAGTACTAAAGGAGATGAAAGGGACTGCATGGACTGCATGGACACTGTAATCAATGAGATGATAACTTGAGCAGAGAAAGTGAAGTGAAAGAGCCAGCATATTGTAACGAAACATGATGGAGAGACGAAGGTGCAAACTACTGCCTTCTGCAAATGCTCTGAGCCTGCAATGTGGAAAAGCACAAGAGCTCACAGTGACATGCAGGGTCATTGTTAGAGAAAGGGAATCCCAATACAGGAGGAAGCATCTGAGTAAGAACAGAAGTCACAGGAGTGAGGTTTGAGGGGTTCAATGTACGACCAAGTAGAAAATAGGCTAAAGATAAAGCAAGAGAAGGGGGAAAAAATAAGTCTTTGAGATAGCGATAAGGAAAGAAGGCTATGAGATTAAGGAAAATAATGTAAGTAAGAGTGTGTGTCCAAGGGGATAACACTAGGTCACCACAGGTTCAAGGACCAAGAAAAACAAAACAAGTTAAACAAATCTAGAGTTGAAGACAGAAGCCTTTAAGACTGAAATAACGGCAAGAGAGCTCAGAAGAAAGGAACAGAAATTTAACTCTTGTTTCTGGGCTGAACGATTCAAGGATCATATAAACAGAGCTATTGAGCTGCTCACTAAACTTAATACGTGTATCTCGTTGGAAGCAGGAGGAAAATGTGCTGTCTCAACATAACAGAATGGTTTACACTGCTTCTGCAGTGTAAATGTGCTAGATGGAGGGAAAGATGAATAAATTTAGCATCTTTGAAAGAGGAATCGTCACGTCATATGCTAGCTTGGAAGAGAAGTAATAAGCATTAGAAAGATCCAGTCCCCATGCTAATGCAAAAAGAGACTCTTTACTGTGCTGATCACTGAGGTTGTCTGCAGCTGAGATTGTGAAGGATATTACACGTGTTCTGCAACGTAGCAAGGAAATGAAAAGTAAGGGGGGGCAGTGCAACCCTTTACTTCGTTGAGAATTACTTTCACTCTCATGCAATGTACCTTGATTTTTTTCCATACAGTTCCTTCTACAAACAAGGAAATCTGTACTAAAACAAAATTCAGCAGCTTCACCTGATCCCTTAGCATACTGCTGCCCTACTTAGCAGCACCTGTTGTGTCTCACTCCCTCTTAGCATCACTTACTCAGAGGTCTAGATAAGAAAGCAAGGAAATTCCTTCCTCCTCTTCTCTCAGCTGACTCTCACTGTGATGGTACTGTAATCCTGGGGCTGGGGAGGAAATTGGCAGAGGTCAAATTCACATTTGGAGTAAAACCACACTGAAGAATGACATTGAATCCTGTGGTTTAACCCTAATAGATAGATCTTTAGCTAAGTTAAAAAACAAAAACAACATTACTTTCATGTCTTTAATGCAATTACACTGCTTGAGAAATGGTATCTGCTGAGAATTTCAGATATCTTATTGACTGTGTATTGCCTCATTTCACTGGTACTTGCACTTCTGATCTGGATTAAAATTGGCTAAAACAAAAGACTCGTGTATATTTTAGTATACATGATTTTCTCACAGTCATGTATATAATACTGACAGCTAATAGCCTTTATGTGCAAGATGTTTTCAAACAGAAAAAAAAATTGTACATAACTTTTGGAAGACGAAGGACATATAAGGAATAATTTTTCAATGTACTTTTCAATATAACATTGAAAATATTCACAAGCTAAATTTTTGCTTAGTCTGTTTTTCTTGTTCTTTCCCTTTGCTTTTGTTTCCATGTGAATACTGGTTCTCTCTCTGAATTTATTCTTGCTTTTGCTTTTTCCTTTTTGTGCTTTTGAGAGTAGTTTTCTTAATTTGGAGAAACTCTGTAGTCATCAAAGAAAAACTGAAACTGTGACTTTCTGAGATGAAAAATCTTGGAAAAAGCATAAGCAAATAAAAGATGGAGGTCAAGAAAAAGAGTGTGTGTGTGTGTCTGGGGCTGCGGGATTACATTTTGTATAGAATTTATTTTGTTTCCTTTGGTGGTAAAAGAAAAAAATAAAAAAAAACCTAATTGTGTCAAGTCATAAATATATATATATATATACTTTCCCTCTTCTAAAGTGTCAGGAAATCTTTTGTTTTAAATGAACATTACTAGTTGGCAACCCTGCCTGTGGCAGCAGGATTGGAATCTGATGATCCTTGTGGTCCCTTCCAACCCAAGCCATTCTATTATATGTTTCTGTGATTAGTTTCATTTCAGCAAGCAGAACAAAGACAGCCAAAAGTTTTCACAGCTTTTCACATTGGACATTCTGTTTTTTTTCTCCTTCCCTACCAAATCCCATGCTGCTTCCTCCCTACCTCCTGCATGAGTACAGCTCTTCCAGTGTATACCAGCATTCCACATTTGCTCAAGTCCTCCACCTCCACCAATCTGTCATTCCATAACAAATTATATGCAGACATGCATGGCCTCCTCCTGCAAGCTAGTTATCCGAGATCCCATTATCAAAGAATCATAGAATGGTTTGGTTGAAAAGGGATCTTCAAGATCACCTAGTTCCAACCCCCTGCTATAGGCAGGGACACCTCCTCTAGACCAGGTTGCTCACAGCCCCATCCAGCCTGGCCTTGAATGGTTCCAGGGAGGGGGCATCCACGGCCTCTCTGGGCAACCTGTTCCAGTGTCTCATCATCCTCACAGTAAAGAATTTCTTCCTAATACCTAGTCCAAATCTACACTCTTCCAGCTTAAAGCCATTTCTCCTTGTCCTGTCACTACATGTCCTTACAAAAACTACCTCCTCAGCTTTCCTGTAGGCCCCCTGGAAGAGCTATAAGATCCCTCACAGCCTTTTCCAGGCTGAAGAGCCTCAGCTCTCTCAGCCTTTCCCTGTAGGGCAGGTCCTCCAGCCCTCTGATCATCTCTGTGGCCCTCCTTTGGAGCTGGTCCACTGATGGAGCTCACTGATGGAGCTCAAGCTCATATGTTCTGGAGAGCAATTCAATTGTCCTCGTGTGGTTCAGGGAGTGGGGCCAGGCCTGTGAGTGGGGACTAGCCTGCTGGGGCCTGTGGCAGGCTGTGCCAGACCAGCTGCTGGCTGGAGCTCGGGGTAGGCTCTGGCCATGAGGCGCTGGGGGCAGAGCACAGCATGACCAGGACAGGGAGAATAGTGAAAAGAAAAAGGGGAGTGTTGAAATTCCCACACAGCTGACTAGACAACCAGAAAAGTTTTTAAAACCAGCTCTTAGCTGACATTTGTTGGCCCATGTCCCTGCATACTTGCAGGCCAGTCGAGAGCTGCTTTCACCCCAGGGCGCGGGCAGCACTACTGCGCTCCTCACACACCCAGCGGCGGGGGGAGCTGGCCGCAGGCAAATAGCAGCAGAAGTGATCTCTCCCGTGGTGAGAGCCCAAAAGAGCAAGTGTGTTACCAGAAACACCTCGCTTATCTCTTGCCATCCTCTCTGAAAAGCAGCTGGTACCAAGAACCGTGATCTTTCAGTGTGGGCTTGTGGTAGAACCCTTGGAATAACAGAGCATGTGTTAGCACACTAACAAATTCTGCTGTGGGCGACACTTCTTCACATTGCCACTTAGGCTGTGTTCAGCATTACAAGTGTCACAGGGAAAACAGGTGCTGCTTATGCTAAGGGCACCACAATAACCCAAGGGGTTCAAAGTGCACTAAAAGCACCAGAGATGTTTAATGACAATTTCTAAAATGAACTGATCCTTGTCTCTTCTTACCTCTAGCTGTCTTCTGCTGCCAAAATGTTATTTACATATTTTATTAAAAACCATTATCGTTTGAAGCCAGTGTTTTTTATGGCGATTCAGAGTTGGCTGGTGGATTGGAAGAGAATATCCAGAAAGGACACATGAAGGTCAGCTAGGGATTGACAATTCTGGAGGGATAGCCAGAGATGTTTAGCACTTACTTTAAATAAACAGCAAGATTGAGATAGCTGCTAAGGCTTGTCATGTGTGCCAAAAATACCAACCAAGTCAATCACACACACTCTGTTGCTTTGCAAAAACAAATTTCTTGACCAGTAAAAGGAGTCCCTGAAGAGAAAAACAACTTCACTTCTAATTAGACAGACCCCTTAGATACACTGTGTGCATTTCCAAACCATCTAATTTACTTACTAGACTGAATGTTGCTGAATGTTTAGTTCAGCACAACACAAATACAATGTTTGGGGCTAATAACTTGTTCTTAGGAAAGTGGAAAAGTCCAGCATGTTGAGAATGACAATAATCACACAAGAAAATTAGCCTGTGAACAGAGGAAGGGGAAAGAAGGGAGATGAAGTGAGGCAGCGGGAAGGTTGGAGCAGGACACACAGAGCCACTAGTCTTGAGGCATGAAGTGGGCCCATGGACAGAGTTGGCTCATTTTGTTCACAGAGGATCTTGGTATAGTGCAATAGTCTCCTCCACATGCTCTGGAGGTGAGGAGTGCATCACCACCTTCTCACTGCCTTATTTCTTGAGGATGGCTGGAGGCTTAGCACTTCTTACACTTGCCCACAATGCTGGCCTTACTTGCAATTTGTGGAAAGGAGCACAGACTCCTTTCATCCAGTGCTAAAGCTTTGCCTCAGTCATACAGGGAAGAGAGCTATAGCTTTTAAGAAGCTGCCCAGACTGGAGGTTCTCTTGCCCTGGAATTGGCTGTGTAGACAGGAAAATAGTAGTGGACTTGTATGATATGACAATAGCATTGCATCTGAAGAGAAGAGTTTGCCTAGCTGGCATGTTCATCTAGATGTGAATGATTAACAGCAGTAGTCACTGTAATGTCACTTGTATTCTATGAGGTGACAGCTATACCTTTGCTATGGATCTGGACCCTGGCACCAAACCCATAATTTCCCAAGCCCATTCTTAGATGGCTATACGATAGACCCTCCCTGGGCAGAGAGAAAGTAAGGACTTAAAGAAAGGTAGGGGAGGGCTTAACTCAAACTGTGCGTATATAAAATGTACTGAGATTACTATATCAAATGCCCAACATAGGGCATTCTTCCCTCCTCTAAGGACCTTTTGAAATACACAGCAATACAATGTGGAAAACAAATGAGATGCTTGGGAAGAAACACCCTGTTTCTTATTTACTCACTCAATTTTCCCTGTGGTGAAAGGGCTCTTGATCTACAGACTGGGGCAAACACCACTCCTTTATCCAACCTGGCTCTGCTGTTCCCGAACTGCAGTCTCCATACTCTGCTGGACCCTACATTCCAAATAACCCAGGCTATTTGAGAGCACCAACAGTGGTCTGTGAGAGCAGGTTTTAGGATGCCCTTAGGCAAAGATGCCCTTGAAGTGACTGTTTAGCTTGTAGAGACAATTCAGAGAGCATGTGTGCACTCAGGAATCCCCTTTGGTGTTTTAATCCTCTGACAGATTCTTTTAAGCCAGCAGTGATCACTGCCAGAACGTATCTCCATGTTTGTCTGATTTACTTTATGATTTCTGGATGATGGATCATGATGACAATTCAACAGCACAAGCCAGTTCTCCACTGAACACTTATGATCAGTTTTGGTCGTAAAGATTATTAAACTATTACATATGAAATATGCACCATGTGTTCTTGCTCCATTTTCCCTGTAGGCTGGCCATCCAGCTTCTGTCTAATATCTAGAACATTACTGTGATGTGATAGCTTAAAGAAGGGGTTGTTCTTCTTAGGCCTTTGCGTGACATTTTTTGAATTTTGGCTGGAATCCCTTTGAACTGTGTGTGATGTTGGCTGGGACTTAGCCCGTGTTGAGAACAGGTCATGGAGCAAGAGAGACTGCAAGTAGGGAAGAGGAGTAGACAGATGCTTTTAGGTAGGAAAACAGATTTTTGCCACTTGTGAAAGTTTCTGTAGCAATGCAGAAACATGCCAGTGTTGACAGACCTTCCAGCTTACTTCTCCATTATCATATACTTCCTGTTTTCTTTGCCATAATTAGCTGCTGTCACCACCAGGTTTCGAGTCTATGAGGACCTGAAAGTGATTGGTGCAATCTCAGCCAAGAGGTGTGTAGTGGAATTCCAAGGTCACAGCCTGAACCAATGGGTGAGCTATGTGAGATTGTGAGTGCCTGGAGCGGGCGGGCNAATACCTTCTCAATGAGCTCAATGCAGGCAGCCAGGTCCATGCCAAAGTCAATGAACTCCCATTCAATGCCTTCCTTCTTGTACTCCTCTTGCTCCAGAACGAACATGTGATGGTTGAAGAACTGTTGCAGTTTCTCATTGGTGAAGTTGATGCACAGCTGCTCCAGGCTGTTGAACTGCAGAATGCAAGGAGATTCACTCACTTGTAAAGTTCAGTTCCATGAACACATGAGATTTTCTAGTATGTCTCATTTTCAGCCCATTAAGGTCTCACTGAATCATGGAATGGCTTGGGTTGGAAGGAATCTTAAAGATCATCTAGTTGCAACCCCACTGCTGTGGGCAGGTTTGCCACCCACTAGATCAGGCTGCGCAGGGCCCCATCCAACCTGGCCTTGACCATATCCAGTTATGGGGCATCGACAGCATCTCTGGGCAACTTGTTCCATTGTCTCACCACCCTAAGAGTAAAGAATTTCCTCCCACTCTTCTGATTGAAAACCAGCAACTTTGTCCTATCTCTACATGCCTGTGTAAAAAGTCACTCTCCATCTTTCTTGTAAGCCCCATTTAAGTACTGGAAGATTGCAATGTGCTCCCCTCAGAGCCTTATCTTCTCCAGGCTGAGCAAGCTCAGCTCCCTCAGCCTTTCTTCATAAGGGAGTTGCTCCAACCCTCTGAGCATCCTCTTGGCCCTCCATGAATGTGGACCTGGACTGGTGACTGGAGTATTCCATACTTTAATATATTTACACTTTCAAGCCCTAGCCCCTCATGAACATGAACTGGAAAACATTCAGAGCTTACATCAAAATGCTAGTTATCACAGTACTTTGCCTTCTTAGATTTGGCTATACTGCTGGTCTATTCCCAAGCAATCAGAGGGAATCTGGCTTCAGCATTAACAAAGTCTTCAAGAATACAAGTTTTAATTTCCTCACAAACTATTTTAGCCATCAGTTATTAAACATTCTGATAGCACTTTTAAGTACTATTTTCATTGCTGCATGCAACAAACCTACAGCCTTTGTAAGTTAAGTACTTTGTGAGTTAAGTAGTGTATAATGAAAAATAAAAAAGAACTATTCCAGTTTCTTAATGTTCCTTCCATTAAACTAGTAAGATCCTCTTACATCAAAGATCTCAAAGCCAGCGATGTCCAGGACACCAATGAAGTACTGCCTGGGCTGCTTGGTATCCAGCTGCTGGTTGATGCGAACAACCATCCACAAGAACATCTTCTCAAAGACAGATTTTGCTAGGGCACCCACTGAATTGTATACCTAAACAAATATAGAATAAAAAGTTAACATCTATGATAAAAGCAGAAGTCACTCTTTTAATTCATGCCATGTGTTTTCTGTCATCACTTGTTTCTTACCTGCTGCACGGTTTGACCCTTGGTCACATACTCATTCCCAACCTTGACACGGGGGTAGCACAGGGCCTTGAGCAGGTCTGCTGAGTTCAGACCCATCAGGTAGGCAGCCTTGTCTGCAACTAAACAAACACACAACACGATAAAGTATTAGCTCCTCAGTAGATGTATCTTTTAGTAATTTGGAATGGCTTCTGCATAAATCACACATATTCTGAGTCACGTACTCACAAGAGTGGTACCCTCTCTTGATTTACTGTTTGATAGTGGGGGTTTTGTGATGGGTTATTTTTTTAAATTTTTTTGTCCAGTTGAGATTTTTAAATGTAAAAATTCTTCCATATGAATTTACAATGTCCAAGCAAATTTTAAAGTGGCTAGCCAAGCAAAAGGCCATTTCTTTAGCCTTTTGCCAAGTTACAATTTCTGAACAAACAGAAAAAGAAACAGGTTGGTAACAAAATATGCTGTACTTATTGGAGTTAATGAAATTCTATGGGTATTAGAGAGAAAGATTAGTGAAGCATTATGTCACAAGTTCAAATACGGTATCTAATATAGCATTCATAGCAGGACTGCATTTTCTCTAAGGATAAGTTTCAAACACATAGGAGCAATACACAGGACAAATAAGTTTAATAAACTATGAGAAAGAGAGGGGGAAAGGGTAGGAAAGAGAAGAGAAAGGGTAGGTCTTACAAAAAGGCATCTGACATGAAAGTGCATATGAAGCATAGGTGTGTAATTGAATTCCTCCATGCAGAAAAAATTGCACCCATTGATCACCCATTCATCTACGCTTGCTAAATGTTTACAGAGACCAAACAGTTGAAGTCAGCTGTGAGGGGGCAGAGGGTGTGTTTCATCGATGACACCATAACTGCAGCTGTGAAAGAGTGGGTCACAGCTACTGGTGCAAACTTTTATGATTGCAGTATGCAGGCACGAGTTCATCGCTTCAAAAATGCATAGTTAATGGTGGTGATTGTGTAGCTGACAATTTGCTCTATCAAATAATGTTATTGTGCTCTTTGCTGTAATTTTCACAGAAACAAATAGGAAGCATTACTTTTGGATCGATCTACAAATATACAAATCCTAGTTTTGAGCTGTTTCTCTTGCATGTGTTATTTATGCCTATGTATTTTAATTGCATTTATCACTAGAAAAATAGGAAAGGTGAATTTTTGGAGGGTTTTTTTTTTTCAGTCAATTTTACAGGCTATTTTTAAAATAATTAAATAGTCCTTTGATTCTCTTTACAACCATAGGAATTATAGTCTTATATAACTTCTCTGCTTAAGATTATACAATGACATATTTTCTACGTGGAAATAACTCTGGTTTTTAGAAATACTTCTAAAAACTTGTAAAGGAATAAACCCTGAACAATTCTAGGGAAAGGAAACACAATAGATGTATGTTAGCTGCCTGTTTTTCAAATGGAAGCCCTGGAAACATGCTTAAACTCAACAGAAAATGTAAGAGCCACATCTGCAGTATTAACTGCTGTTCCTTTTTAACCTCCTGTGTAAATTAAAACGGCATCATGCTCTCACTTCAGGCATCGAGAGTTGCTCTCAGAACACAGGCTTTAGGGCAGAGCAGCGTCAGGATTCTGGCTTATTTTTACCTGGAAATAACAACTTCAGGAGGTGACTACCACTGATGGCAAATGATTGTAGCTGCCTGGGTACATGAACCCAGTGAGCGGCGTGGTTCTTGGTTATGTGCCAGATGTAGAAAGCTGCCAGTCGGAAGAACAGCAAACCTTGTCTTTCTTCTGCCTGCCTAGTACTGTGTCAGCCAATGGAAGTGTGGTTCAGGATTCCCCGGCCCTTGTATTTGCATAGTTCAAAGCAGTCTGTATCTCCCACTGGGTTGTGTTCTTCCAGGGAAGACCTCTATTTAGGACACCCTTATACGATGCAGTAGGAACATCAGGGGAAAACTGTGGGCAGAGTCAATGACTCTGAACAGGATCTACTGCCTGTATTAACGAGTGTTTCAGTATGTATTGTGCTAATACCTTCTGTGCCATCGGGCTCTGCCTGCTCTTCACGCTGCTTCTGCTTGAACTTCAGGTTGCCATAGTGCATGACAGCCCCTGTCAGCTTGTAAATGGCTGTTTTTTCATCAGGAGTGAAGCCCAGGATGTCAATGGCACTCTAACAAAGGAAGAAGTGAGGAATACTTAGACGTAAGTACCATAGAATCATAGAATCATCATAGAATCACCAAGGTTGGAAAAGACCCACAGGATCACCCAGTCCAACCATCCACCCATCACCAATAGTTCTCACTAAACCATTTCCCTCTACACAATGTCCAAAGTTCCTTGAACACCTCCAGGGTGGGTGACTCCACCACCCCCCAGGGCAGCCCATTCCAGTGCCTGACCACTCTTTCAGAGAAGTAGTATTTCCTAATGTCCAGCCTGCATCTCCCCTGGCGCAGCTTGAAGCCATTCCCTCTAGTCCTATCATGAGAGAAGAGGCCAACCCTTGTGCCTGCTTCTAGGTCAGAGTCCACCCAAGAAAACTTCTGTGCATTTCTTACATCAGTGGCCATCAACTCCTCCTGGTCATTAATGCTGGGCACTGTGATCTCGCCTTGACTCACATAATGATAGTCATACGGGTTGGTGGTGATCAGCAGCATCTCTGAGAAGAAGGACAAAACACATACGGATCAAACAGAATTGGCATGGAAAGGAATGAAAAAGATTGTCCAGTGTACTGTGTTTGGAGAAGTTCCTACCAATTAGCTCGGGCTTCTTGTTGGACATGATCTGATAAAAGATGTGGTAGCTTCTTTCTGCCTTGAGCTGGAAAGTGACCCTGGACTTCTCCAGCAGATCTGTCAAGGATGGTAGGAGAGATTTAGCACAAAAACCAAGGACGATCAGACAGAAACCGATCAGGCGTGGAGGGTCTCTTACATGTTTCAATGTCAGCAGAAGCCAGTTTGCCTGTGGCACCAAAGTGGATTCTGATGAATTTACCCTGAAAGAATAAAAAAATGTGACCTAGATCCACCTTCCCATCTCTGACTGTGAAAATATTTCATTTGTTGCATTGAAGAGGAAAAGGTTTGTTTCTTCTTAGGCCAGCAACAACTTACAAAGCGTGAGGAGTTGTCGTTCCTCACAGTCTTGGCATTCCCAAAAGCCTCCAACAGAGGGTTGGCACTGATGATCTGATCCTCGAGTGTCCCCTGGAACAGAAGTCTTGTTATGCTACAGCTCAGAAATCAATCTGACAGTTGCAGGGTTCTACTTTTAGGAGCTCACCTGCATTTTGCCTGCTGGCTGCTCCTCCTTCTTCTTATCTCCACTAGCTGCAATTGTTGCAAAGTACTGGATGACACGTTTCGTGTTCACAGTCTTCCCTGCACCGGATTCTCCGCTGTCAAACCGAACAGGGAAGCAGAGAGCGTGAGGTCAGGGAGAAGGTCCCCTGGCACAGGGCAGCCCCACAGGGGCCCAAGCAGGGAGCGTACTTACGTGATCAGGATCGACTGATTCTCGCGGTCTGTGAAAGAGGCAAAAGGAAAGTTTAACCACTGCCCTGAGTAGCACTGAGCTGACTTAAAAGTAAAGCTGTAAGTTGGAGCTTCTTCAGAAGCACTAATTCCCAGGGAAGGGAAATGGATTTGCTTCCATATCCCACAGTAGCAGCACAAATGGAGGCATACAGCTGTCAGAGGCACATGGTCCTCACACAAACTGTGTATCCTCTTGCCCCTCACACAGTTCTAGATCCAAGGAATCTAGACAAAATGCCTGCCTGTGTTCAAAGTAAACGACTGACTAGAACAATAATGCTTTCTCTTCCATCATTGTAAAATAGTAACAAACTCCGAGTCCAGCTTTACTTCTGTGCTAGGAAAGTGTAGGATTTGGTACAATGCAGTGTAAATAGCACACAGTGCTGAATCTGTATGTGTGTCTGGAACAGTTTGTCTTAACATTAATTCCTCCTTCACTTGCTGTCATACGGCTCTGTGGTGTTTGGTGCTGGTTTGCCACATAGTCCAGTAAGAGCAATGGGGCTCTTCAGTTCAGGTTGCTTTGAAGGAGATCAGGCACTCACCAGTCAGCATGAACTGATAGGCGTTGTCAGAGATGGAGAAGATGTGAGGAGGGGCCTCCTGGCGCTTTTTGCCTCGGTAGGCCAACACCACCTCCGGGTTGTACACCGGCAGCCACTTGTAGGGGTTGACAGTGACACAGAAGAGGCCCGAGTAGGTCTGTGAGGAAGGGACACAGCACGTTGGCTTCCACTCAGCCTGGCACAGCAGTCCTCCCCAGCTACGCTACCCAAGCAAGAGAGCTGCTGGTACTTACGTAGATCATCCAGGCTGCATAACGCTCTTTGAGGTTGTACAGCACAGCGGGTTCATGGAGGTGGGTCATCATGGCCATGTCCTCGATTTTATCGTACTTGGGAGGGTTCATGGAGAAGATTTGATCTTCCTTCACGGTCAGAGTCTGCCAAAGAAAAGACAAATCCCTGCATGTCAGCTCGGAGACTGCTGTGGGAATTGAATTCACCTTGTAAATCTTGCCGTTTACTCACTTCTCCAGCTTCAGTCTTGACAGTGACCTTCCCCGATTCTTTGCTCTGGATTGTGCTTTTCACATAGGATTCTTTAGCATGTACCACAAAGACTGATGACTTGGCATCAAAAGGCTTGTTCTGGGCCTCAATCCTCTCCTTTTCTGACTTTCGGAGGTAAGGGGCTGCCTCCCCAAATATGGCCATATCAGCATCTGTAGCCATGGTTGCTGTTTATTGGGAGTAATGCAGCAAGTATCTGTATGGGTATAAAATAAATTAGAGTAGTGCACAACAAAGGAAACCCTGGCACATTACAGTGGCTTTTTATGGTGCTCTGCTACAGCATCACAGAATCATACAGTGGTTTGGGTTGGAAGAGACCTTAAATACCAGCTAGTTCTTACTCCCGTCAGCATGGGCAGGCTTGTCTTCCTCTAGTCCAGGCTGCTCAATGCCCATTCCAACATTGCCCTGAACACTTCCAGGGATGCCTCATCACTATCAGAGTAGAGAATTTCTTCCTAATACCTAATCAAACTCTACCCTCTTGCAGTTTAAAACCTTTATCCTTTGTCTTGTCACTACACTTCCTGATTAAGTGACTCTTCCCAGATTTATGTAGGCTCGCATTAAGTGGTGGTAGGCCAAAATAAGGACTCTACCAGAAGCCTTCTCTTCTCTGAGCTAAGTAAACCCAGCTTTTTCTGACTGTCTTCATGGAAGACTTGTTCTAGCCTTCTGATCATCCTCATGACCTCCTCTGGACCTATTCTAAGAGGTCCATGTCCTTCTTACACTCTGTTTCCTAGATTTGAATTCAGTATAGGTGGGGTCTCCTTAAAGCAGAATAGAGAGGGATAATCATCTCCCTAGAGCTGCTGGCTACACTTTTTAGTAGTAGTCCAGGATGTGGTTGGCTTTCTGCACTGCAAGTGCACATTGCCAACTCAATCCAATTTTTCATCCACTAGTATCCCCAAGTCCTCTTCTGCAGGATTGCTCTCACCCTCTCATCACCCAACCTTACTGATACTGGAGATTGCCTCACTCCAGCCATAAGAGTTTGCATTTGGCCTTGCTGAACTGCATGAAGTTTACCTGGGTGAACCTCTCAAGTTTGCCAGTGTCCCTCTGCATGACTTCCCTTCCTTCTAGCATGTCAACTGCATTACTCAGCTTGGTGCCTTCTGCAAACTTGCTGAGGGTGCACTCAATTCCTCTGTTTATATTGCCGATGTAATGTTAAATGTAGCACATCAGCATATGTATCATCCAATTTAACTGATAACTGATGCTTTCTTTCATTTTTTTTTCTGCTTATGTAGAGCTCTGTTCTCTCTATATTTTTTTTTAATAAAGTAAGAACACTAGGCTTACTATACTACTGCATTTTCAGATGAATGTTTCCATGGTTCTGCTCTCAGTAGATATTCCACATTTTGAAACTGTGAAAGCCCTATTGTGTCTTCTCTGTTTAGTATCTTTCAGACTACATGTCTACAATTAAGAACTGGAAGAGAACACTTGATGTGCAGACAGCTAGTATTATTAGCACTTCTCATTAAAGACTTTTCCTTGGGATAAAATAGCCCAAGGTGTTAAATTTTTCAATTATTCCACAGATCCATCTGCTAACAATGTTTATGTTCTCTGTGTTGATCTGTTTCTCAGTTTCACAACAGAAACTGAGTAATCTTACATTCATTCACCACTTCTGAGTAACACCATGTATTATTGCCAAACAGTTATCTTGAAGGAAAAATTCCATGCAATTGTGAAGCCAGTGAAGGTATATTCTTCAAAAATGAACAGTGTTTCTAATTAATCCTTTATTTTAGCCTAATTTAAACTAGATACACCATCTCCAATTCAGAATTTGAAAAAGTTTCCCTAACAAATTAGGAAGCCTATTTCTATTGGATACTTTTACCTACCTACGTAGGTAGGTAAAGATCTTTAGGTGAAAATCAAATAATCTATTTGCTTTTCTTGAGAAACTATTTCATTTTGGTTGTGCGAAAGACACGCTGAATTTTGAATACTTTTTATACTGTTTTCTGAATCCTTTACTATTTAACAACCTCTTCACTGAAGAGATGGTCAGTGTCCAGCCTAATTGAAATAGTATTTTAATAATAATCACAGTATAATTGTGCATTTTAAAACTCATTCCACTCAGTATTCCATCTAACTATGTTTTCAACTTAGTTGACTTAAAATAATATTAAATAAGTGAGACCATTTCACAAAATGATTATATAGGTTTGTAAAATGAATTCAATATTTCGGCAGTTGTTTTAACACTGTATTTAATATTATTCAAATAAACATATGTTTTTTCCCACTGTTTCCAGGCCAGTACGAGTAGCCTTTCAGGCTTGAGGTAAAGGCAAAGAAAAGGATGATTGCTGGCTTCAAGAACATATTTAATTTATGGGTAAGTAATTGAAAACTGCTACCTGATCTTTTTTTTCTTCTTAGGGCCATTATTCATAAGCTTAGGACTAAGTGTCTATAAATGTGGGAAACCACTCCCTGTGGAAGAATCCGGGGGAGAATGTAGGCATTAGAACACCTTTCAAATACTGTCTTTGTGAATTCTATCTGTTACAGGCAATCCAGCCCACGTATCACACTGTAGTTCCACAATGGACATAAATAGATGGGATACAGGGATTGCCAGCACAACTACATAGAAGCTCTGTCTTAGAGCATCTCTCTCTATCCTGAAAGAGCAAATAAATCAGTATCTTACCTTTTGTGAGACCAGATGAATGGCTTGCAGACTGGAAGCTGGTCTGTATAGTAAAACAGAAGTAGTAATTTCCTTCTTACTGCTGCACAGATTTCCAGAGAAAATTTATAAACGGAAAATGTACATATGCCTTGAAAGCAGATTGAAAATCCCAGCTGATGCTGGCAGTCTCCCATGGAATGAATATAAGCGTTTGCAGGANCGTTGCAGCACATAATTTTCTGGTACTGCAAAGTACAGATACATAGCACTTCAGTCAAGCAGTATTTGTACCTTGGTGTGACCAAATTTGTACTGGGTATGGTCCACATCGATTGACCCAAGAAGCTTCTCAGAAGCTTTCTTGCTGTCAATGAACTGTCCCTCAGGGATGGCACTGGCATTAAGCACCTTGTATCTATGGGAGGAAGTAGAATATGAAGAACAGATTCCTGAAAACTCAGTCAAACCTGTATCAACTGATTCCATTGTTAAGTTTTTCTGCAAGAGAAGTCAAGAGTGGAAGTAAGCTTGAACTCTGCTCTGTTTGTTAGAAATGACATTTTCATGGATAAATGTATTTTTAGAATAAAACATTCACTTTCCTTAGTCCAGAAATCCTCGACACAGAATTAATACTGCTTTTCATACGTAACCGCTGACATATTTCCCATGCCTTATAAGGCATATTTAATGCCTTATCTTCAAAGGAGAACTCTATGTGCAAGAACAAAACATGGGGATGAGAAACAATTCCTCATCCAAAATTGTTGTAGTACATGCTCTTAGTGTACTTTCCAGCTGATACATAGCAAGAAGAAAAACCTAATTTTTATTTAGTTTTCCAAAAATTTAGTCTAGCATATTTTGTAGCTGCTTTATTCACATTCATATCCTGATGCCTGCAAGTCATTCTTCTTTGCTATCTAAAAGTTAACTAAGTCCAAGCTAGTCAACTTTCTGGATGCTTTATCACATACTAAAGAATGAATAAAAGACTCCAAATTGCCCTTTGGAGGTGGCTCTTATAGTCAGCTATAGAAAGAAACTAGATACTAATTTAGACAACTGACTTTAGTATGACTGAAGATAGGTACTATAAAACTTCCATAACATCCACAGTATTTAAAATAGTTAGGAAATAGAAATTATTCAGTGAAGATCTGGTAAACAGTGAATTAAGTGGAGTCTGACCTCTGTTTAAAGTCTGCATAAAGTATTCTGCTCGGGAATCCTTTCCTGCAAATCCTGATCCCTTCCAGCACGCCGTTACAGCGCAGCTGGTGCAGCACCAGTTCATGCTCCATGGCACCTAACAAATGACATTATGAATTGGTACTTCATTGTACTGCACAGAGAAGAACAAATTTCTCACCTGTTTGAACCTGAGCTACTTACCAGGTGTTTTTGTTTCATTGGGAATGAGGCACCGCACAAAATGGGGATGTGTGCTTCGTAGATTGCTCATCAGTTTGTTTAAATTTTCCTTAAGAACAAGAGCAAAGATAGTGTTTTAAAATGTTACTTATACAGTCTCATTATTAGATGGAGTAAAACTGCTGCATTAAGATCATGATCATAAAACAATTTTTTGGCAGTTCTGTAGTAATTCTTCCAATGATTTGATGAAAACCCTTTGTTATGAAACATAGGCCTTTACTCTTTCTGAACATAAATATTTTATATATTATATTGATCTAAAGCTTTTTTTCCTGTACTGATTTTTTTGTATCTTTTTCACAATTTAGTAAAGTTTACAATGCTTATTCTACAGTACCCGGAAAAGAGCTGAGACAGTCTGGAAAGAAGACCCCTTTTTCTTGCCACCTTTCTTGCCACCACCACCGCTCTCTGAAAAATAATATATATACTTTTAAAAGAAATGAATAACAAAAACATGTAGTTAGAATTTTAAAAACTATGTATTTTTATCTTAAGAAATAGAAACTGTAGTGATATGAGAAAAAATAACAAATGCAGACAGTGTCTCTAGTTACAATATAGTGTTTTTCAAATAATAGCAGAAGAAAATGTAATGACTTTTCTTAACACAGGTTAAGAAAATGGAAATGGGAAATAAATGCAATATCTTGTACAGTAGCATAATTAAGGAATTAACTCATGAATGAATACAGCAGATGCAACAACTTATTAGTCTTTAAGTATCTTTACATCTAAAATTACACATAAATGTAGTACCATTGTTTTGCGTTTGATATTACTTCCTGAAGTATTTGGGAATGTGCCTTACTACAGAAATTATCTGGTGTGTCAGCAAGTCTTTGTAAATTCTTTAGTGTAGCTGTCTGATCATAAAATCAACACATTTATTAGTTTCTAGGAAAATGTAATATCCTTACTAGTCTGAGCGACTGAATTCCAAGTAACAGACAAGATTTTGGACTCACAAACTTTTCATTATTTTAAGAAACCTTTTATATATACAAGCCTTGTTTTCTGTATATTTTAAACTCAAAATAATACTTGCTACATTTACTTACGAAAATGGAAGTGCTCCATTTATAAAATGTAAATATTACTGAAAAATGATGCAAAATATTATTGCAAATATTTATTTATTATTGTAGAATTTATATAAAATAAATTACCTGCTTCTGCCCCACCAACAGAGGCAAACAGTAAAGCCAGTGTCTTCAGGGATGATTTCTGGTACAGCCCCACAACAGTTTCATTCAGGGGGTCTTTGTTCTTCTCCAGCCAGCCAGTGATGTTGTAGTCCACTGTGCCAGCATAGTGCACCAGGGAGAAGTGGGCCTCAGCCTTGCCTTTGCCAGGTTTAGGCTTCTGGAAGTTGTTGGACTTGCCCAGATGCTGGTCATAGAGCTTGTTCTTGAAAGAGGTGTCAGTTGCCTTGGGGAACATGCACTCCTCTTCNTCCCATGCAATCTGAGTCTGCGTGGGTCCCCCTTTTCCCCCGCCCTTCTCCTCCTGCAGCGGGATGGTACGAACGGGGGAGGGTCACATTCCTTAGCTCGTCCTTTTCCCTGGACTGTTGCCGGGAGGGGTTAGTTAATTCCTCTTTTCTATCTTTCCCTATAACACCTATTTCTCAAATAAAGGCTTTTGCCTTCATTTGTGCTACATTTTGGCAAGCCAGGCAGCCAAATATCTTTAAAGGTACCCAATTATAAGCCTCCTAAAGTGATTACCATGGCATTTTTGAACAATATCATGGGATGGTTTGCACGCAGGAAGTCTAGCCCTATGAGTGAAGTTTTGCCAGGGCACATCCCGGGATTCCTAGGATCCCCGTATCATGGGATTGCTTGTATCGTTGAAACATGGGGCCCCCTGTGGGACAGAGGATATGTCCAGGAGTCCCCGGCCCGCCTAGCTGAGTATTTCAATAGTCTAAACAAAAATGTACTTACTACTCGAGAACGACAGTTAGCTGCCTCCACGGTGGCGTGGCCACTGCTGATGGCCTTGAACCGGCTAAATATAACTGAAGCAGCTCTCGCTGGTGAAAATCAACTCCTGTGTGACCGTATTGAAGAACTAGAAAGACAGGTCACAGTTTTGAGGGGGAAAAAACCTAATCCTATCATTCCCCTACAAAAAATCTGGAATATCTCTCTAGAAATTACTGGGGACCCTGTACAAGAGAATCCACAGAAACTGGACTCTGTAAAAGAAAGCACTAAAAGGTCGGATCTTGAGGCTCCATTAGAGCTATATCCCTTTGAGATCTGACCCGCTGTAAAGCAAAAAAAAAAAAAATGCAGGATAGGCCAGCCGGGGTACCCCCTGACCAGTGGTCTCCTGCCCAGAGCATGCTACATGTAACAGCTCGCCCATACACGGCAGCTGAATTGGTGGACAAAATAGCCAGTGGGCTGAGCTACCAGCTGTGCTGTGTGGATGGTGATAACTCAAGAGCCTGGCAGTGGCCAGCGCACTGAACATCTGCACGGATAGTTGGGCAGTCTACCATGGGCTCACGCTCTGGATAGCACAGTGGGCCACTCAGGATTGGATGATCCATGCCCGACCTATCTGGGGCAAAGATATGTGGGTTGATATATGGAACGTGGTTAGGCACAGAACTGTACGAGCATACCATGTCTCTGGACATCAACCCTTGCAATCACCAGGCAATGATGAGGCTGACACACTGGCTCTAGTCCGATGGTTAGGAAATACATCAGTGGAAGACACAGCCCGCTGGTTGCATCGCAAATTACGACACGCAGGACAGAAAACCATGTGGGCAGCGGCTAAAGCATGGGGGCTGCCCATACAGTCACCAGATATTGTCCAGGCATGTCAGGACTGTGATGCTTGCTCATGAATGAGACCAAGACCTCCTCCAGAAACTACGGCCCATCTCACTAGAGGACACAACCCATTACAGCGATGGCAGATCGATTATATAGGTCCCCTCCCTCGATCTGAGGGGGCCAGATATGCCCTAACTTGTGTTGATACAGCAAGTGGATTAATGCAAGCCTATCCTGTACCAAAGGCAAACCAAGCCTATACTATCAAAGCTCTAACTAGGTTAATGGCATCATATGGGACTCCTGAGGTCATTGAGAGTGACCAAGGTACACATTTCACAGGTGCAACTGTGCAGAAGTGGGCTGGAGACAACAACATTGAATGGCGGTTTCACCTGCCCTA
Source organism: Pavo muticus (assembly GCA_016647715.1). Classification (NCBI taxonomy): domain Eukaryota; kingdom Metazoa; phylum Chordata; class Aves; order Galliformes; family Phasianidae; genus Pavo; species Pavo muticus. The sequence continues at coordinate 3,977,323 of JACDJE010000165.1, read as the reverse complement.
TAATCCAACAGGAGCAGGCCTAATAGAAAGATATAACGGGATCCTGAAGGCTGCTCTGAAGGCAGATTCACAGTCCTTGCAGGGGTGGACTAAGAGGCTCTATGAAACCCTGTGAGACTTGAATGGGAGACCAAGAGATGGCAGACCCAGTGCTTTAAGAATGTTGCAGACAACCTGGGCTTCCCCACTTAGGATCCAAATTACAGGCAAGGACACCTCGCTCAAGCCACAAGTTGGCACCATGAATAATCTTCTGCTCCCTGCCCCTGAGGACCTAGAGCCTGGGAGACACAAGGTAAAATGGCCTTGGAAGGTGCAAGCAGGACCAAAATGGTGTGGTCTCCTTGCACCTTGGGGGAGATTGTTAGAGGCTGGGGGATCAGTAAACCCTTCAGTAATCGGTGCATGGCCAGCAGAGGTAGTAGTTGACACCCCTGTTTTCATTTCAAGGGGGACATTAATTATGTCCATGTGGCAAATTAGAACCCCCCCTTTGGTACCTGATATAGTGATTCAGCCACAGATATCAGGCCAAAGGTTGTGGTATCGAAGACCAGGACTTGCCCCAGTACAGGTGGAGGTGTTGACTCAGGACCGAAATACGGCCTGTATCTTACCGTGGAGGGCAGACCTACCCCTCCTTGTACCTATTAAACATCTGTTTTGCTCCCCTTGAGGTTATAAGTTCACAGGATAGCCAGCAGGAGCAGCATCACTCCAGCATGCTCCAGTGTCCATGAGGAAATATCGTGATACCCTATGGTGCACTGCTGAACTTTTGGGAACTGGCAAGCATGAATAAGAACTGCTACTGGTCCTTCAAGAAGATGTGCCTCGAGAAAGAACATCAAGTACTGGTCCAACAGAACTGTGGAAAAGACTTTCAATTATCGCCTTTATTGTCTTAACATTCTACATTGCGGCGGGTATTGTACATGCGTCGCGATGTACATTTGCTTGGTCATTGGTTCATGCTGTGAAGGGATGGAGTGTAGTGGAATTCCAAGGTCACAGCCTGAACCAATGGGTGAGCTATGTGAGATTGTGAGTGCCTGGAGCGGGTGGGCGGGGGCCCAAAAGAGCAAGTGTGTTACCAGAAACACCTCGCTTATCTCTTGCCATCCTCTCTGAAAAGCAGCTGGTACCAAGAACCGTGATCTTTCAGTGTGGGCTTGTGGTAGAACCCTTGGAATAACAGAGCATGTGTTAGCACACTAACAAATTCTGCTGTGGGCGACACTTCTTCACATTGCCACTTAGGCTGTGTTCAGCATTACAAGTGTCACAGGGAAAACAGGTGCTGCTTATGCTAAGGGCACCACAATAACCCAAGGGGTTCAAAGTGCACTAAAAGCACCAGAGATGTTTAATGACAATTTCTAAAATGAACTGATCCTTGTCTCTTCTTACCTCTAGCTGTCTTCTGCTGCCAAAATGTTATTTACATATTTTATTAAAAACCATTATCGTTTGAAGCCAGTGTTTTTTATGGCGATTCAGAGTTGGCTGGTGGATTGGAAGAGAATATCCAGAAAGGACACATGAAGGTCAGCTAGGGATTGACAATTCTGGAGGGATAGCCAGAGATGTTTAGCACTTACTTTAAATAAACAGCAAGATTGAGATAGCTGCTAAGGCTTGTCATGTGTGCCAAAAATACCAACCAAGTCAATCACACACACTCTGTTGCTTTGCAAAAACAAATTTCTTGACCAGTAAAAGGAGTCCCTGAAGAGAAAAACAACTTCACATCTAATTAGACAGACCCCTTAGATACACTGTGTGCATTTCCAAACCATCTAATTTACTTACTAGACTGAATGTTGCTGAATGTTTAGTTCAGCACAACACAAATACAATGTTTGGGGCTAATAACTTGTTCTTAGGAAAGTGGAAAAGTCCAGCATGTTGAGAATGACAATAATCACACAAGAAAATTAGCCTGTGAACAGAGGAAGGGGAAAGAAGGGAGATGAAGTGAGGCAGCGGGAAGGTTGGAGCAGGACACACAGAGCCACTAGTCTTGAGGCATGAAGTGGGCCCATGGACAGAGTTGGCTCATTTTGTTCACAGAGGATCTTGGTATAGTGCAATAGTCTCCTCCACATGCTCTGGAGGTGAGGAGTGCATCACCACCTTCTCACTGCCTTATTTCTTGAGGATGGCTGGAGGCTTAGCACTTCTTACACTTGCCCACAATGCTGGCCTTACTTGCAATTTGTGGAAAGGAGCACAGACTCCTTTCATCCAGTGCTAAAGCTTTGCCTCAGTCATACAGGGAAGAGAGCTATAGCTTTTAAGAAGCTGCCCAGACTGGAGGTTCTCTTGCCCTGGAATTGGCTGTGTAGACAGGAAAATAGTAGTGGACTTGTATGATATGACAATAGCATTGCATCTGAAGAGAAGAGTTTGCCTAGCTGGCATGTTCATCTAGATGTGAATGATTAACAGCAGTAGTCACTGTAATGTCACTTGTATTCTATGAGGTGACAGCTATACCTTTGCTATGGATCTGGACCCTGGCACCAAACCCATAATTTCCCAAGCCCATTCTTAGATGGCTATACGATAGACCCTCCCTGGGCAGAGAGAAAGTAAGGACTTAAAGAAAGGTAGGGGAGGGCTTAACTCAAACTGTGCGTATATAAAATGTACTGAGATTACTATATCAAATGCCCAACATAGGGCATTCTTCCCTCCTCTAAGGACCTTTTGAAATACACAGCAATACAATGTGGAAAACAAATGAGATGCTTGGGAAGAAACACCCTGTTTCTTATTTACTCACTCAATTTTCCCTGTGGTGAAAGGGCTCTTGATCTACAGACTGGGGCAAACACCACTCCTTTATCCAACCTGGCTCTGCTGTTCCCGAACTGCAGTCTCCATACTCTGCTGGACCCTACATTCCAAATAACCCAGGCTATTTGAGAGCACCAACAGTGGTCTGTGAGAGCAGGTTTTAGGATGCCCTTAGGCAAAGATGCCCTTGAAGTGACTGTTTAGCTTGTAGAGACAATTCAGAGAGCATGTGTGCACTCAGGAATCCCCTTTGGTGTTTTAATCCTCTGACAGATTCTTTTAAGCCAGCAGTGATCACTGCCAGAACGTATCTCCATGTTTGTCTGATTTACTTTATGATTTCTGGATGATGGATCATGATGACAATTCAACAGCACAAGCCAGTTCTCCACTGAACACTTATGATCAGTTTTGGTCGTAAAGATTATTAAACTATTACATATGAAATATGCACCATGTGTTCTTGCTCCATTTTCCCTGTAGGCTGGCCATCCAGCTTCTGTCTAATATCTAGAACATTACTGTGATGTGATAGCTTAAAGAAGGGGTTGTTCTTCTTAGGCCTTTGCGTGACATTTTTTGAATTTTGGCTGGAATCCCTTTGAACTGTGTGTGATGTTGGCTGGGACTTAGCCCGTGTTGAGAACAGGTCATGGAGCAAGAGAGACTGCAAGTAGGGAAGAGGAGTAGACAGATGCTTTTAGGTAGGAAAACAGATTTTTGCCACTTGTGAAAGTTTCTGTAGCAATGCAGAAACATGCCAGTGTTGACAGACCTTCCAGCTTACTTCTCCATTATCATATACTTCCTGTTTTCTTTGCCATAATTAGCTGCTGTCACCACCAGGTTTCGAGTCTATGAGGACCTGAAAGTGATTGGTGCAATCTCAGCCAAGAGGTGTGTAGTGGAATTCCAAGGTCACAGCCTGAACCAATGGGTGAGCTATGTGAGATTGTGAGTGCCTGGAGCGGGCGGGCGGGGGTTAAAGCCCCCCTTCTGACTCCGCAATACTTCCCGTGCAATCTGAGTCTGCGCAGGTCCCCCTTTTCCCCCGCCCTTCTCCTGCTGCGGCGGGACAGTACAAATGGGGCAGGGTCACATTCCTTAGCTCGTCCTTTTTCTCCGGACTGTTGCCGGGAGGGGTGAGTTAATTTCTCTTTTCTATCTTTCCCTATAATACCTATTTCTCAAATAAAGGCTTTTGTCTTCATTTGTGCTACAGCTGTGCTCAAATCTTCCTCCAAAGAGATGTTCTTCAAGTATTTCTAGTCTCCTTTCTGTCAGAAGCTGATGCAAGTGGCCTTCCAGCAAAGCGCAGCATGAGGAATGCCAGGGGAGGAGCATGGAGTGTGGCACAGCACCCAAGAGAGGTACAGACACACAACAGACATCTGGGTTTGGTGCACTGTCTTTCTAGTTAGGCTTTCTGTCTGTTCTTTCCTGGGTCTGTTCTCACTGCGTGTTGCTTGGGGTCTTAATCCCTGGGAGTTACTGTTACCTTTCCTGTCCTGATTTGTAACAGGAACCCACTGTTCACCCAAAATCCCTTACCGTGAACATGGTATGGGAGAGCTGGCATGGATCCTTTGGGATTTTCTTGCTTTTCCCAGCAGTGGCGACCAGCTCGGATGTGCCAGAGGACATCACGGACATTCAGNGCTTCCCTGCTATCTCTTACCTGGGGTTGCACACGCCTGCACAAATACCAGTCCTACGCACTCTGGCCTCCAGCTTCTGGATTTGCTTCTTGCCTCCCTTCAGGGCCAGCTGCTCTGCCTCATCCAGACGGTGCTGCAGGTCCTTCACCGTCTGGTCCAGGTTCTTCTTCATCCTCTCCAGGTGGGCACTGGTGTCCTGCTCCTTCTTCAGCTCTTCTGCCATCATGGCCGCCTGCAGAAGAAAGAATCACTTTGTGACTGGAGATACTTGGGGGAGAACGCATCCACCATCAGCAGTGAAGGAGTGCCTCAACTCACATCGGTGATGGCCTTCTTGGCCTTCTCTTCAGCATTGCGAGCTTCCTGGATGGTGTCCTCCATCTCACTCTGAATTTGGGAAATGTCTGATTCTAGCTTCTTCTTGGTGTTGATCAAGCTGGTGTTCTGTTGAAGAAAAAGCATACTGTGTTTTCTCCAGCAGATTTAATATACCATATTTAGTAAAAAACAATTTACCCACTTTATTTATATAGAGTTCTCTTAATGTTTATATGAAGAATATCCCATAAATAGTTGTAGCAGAAGACTGCTGAAGAGCCATGGGATATACTCATAAAAAATGAAAATCGGTTTTATAAATATGTGAGTTCTCTAAGAACTGTTTCTCACATTTGACTCTGAATTTGGGAAATGTTTCCAGTTTCATCCTGGTGTTGATTATCTTTTGTGTTCTGCTGAAGATCATCAACATCATCATTTTGTTTCCATTACCTTGTAACATCAAATCAAGAATACTGCAAAATATTGCTTTCAAATATGAATTGTGCCATCAGGTCTCGTGGAACTCTGTTCCAATGGAGTCACTGGGGTAGCTTTTTTTTTTCCATGGCTGTGATATGCTTCAGTAGTTTGGAATGTACTCCATAAAACTTTTCTTACAGTTTGTGGGTCAACATGGAAGGAATTTATACTTGCCAAGAAAATCAACATAACCTTCTCTTATCACTTTCAGACTAGTTGCCAAAAGCAAATTAGCCCGATCTACAGAATACTTACAGTGACTTTGCTACTGACTTTTCAAATATTTCTACTGTAGCCTAATGAAACTCCTGCTATATCTGCAGATGAAAACTCACTTTTACTATTTCTTACTTGTACTGTAAACATTACAACACATCATTTACTAAATGCTATTTATGTTCAAGCAGTCCTTAGTTATTTTCTTTGTATAGAGCAGAAGTATGAATATCTATTACCTTTATAGACTGACCTGGGTATGGAGGAGCTGCACACGCTCACTTGCATCCAGAAGCTCCTGCTCAGCCACTTTCCTCGAGCGCTCCGTCTGCTCCAGGGCTGCCCGTAGCTCCTCAACCTCAGCCTGCAACAGGTTTGCTCTGCGCTCCATCATGGCCACCTGCTCCTTCAGGTCCTCCTGTGACCTGAGAGCATCATCCAAGTGTATCTGGGTATCCTGGTAAGAGAGATGAGACATTGTGAGTCATATTTTTCCTGTTCTGCTGTTTTCACATCAGGGTAGAACTGATAGAGTTGAATCACAAGATCATTTTTACATTTGTGAGAAATCAATGAGTGCATCTTTAGTTTTGACATACCTTGAGCACTCCTTGGGTGTTTCTCAAGTTCCTTTGTGCCTCTGCAGCCAAGCGGTTGGCATGGTTGAGCTGGATCTCCATTTCATTCAGGTCTCCCTCCATCTTCTTCTTCAGCCTCAGGGCTTCATTCCTGCTCCTGATCTCAGCATCCAGGGTGCTCTGCATGGACTCCACAATTCTGAGGTGGTTTCTCTTCAGCTGGTCAATTTCCTCATCTTTCTCTGCTATCTTCCTGTCAATCTCAGACTTGACCTGGTTGAGCTCCAGTTGAAGGCGCAGGATCTTCCCCTCTTCATGTTCCAGGGAGGCCTATCAATAAATTATAGAATTGAAAATATCAGTAAGTTTACATGAACTGTTCTGCTGAAGAATTTAATACAGCATCATGTCTAATCAGCAAAGGAAAACAAAGGCTTCGTGTGTATCAAAAGGGTAATGATGTTCAATGTATTTTGTATAAGAAATGAAGATTTACTTCTGCTTCCTCTAGAGAGGCTTGAAGTTCAGATTTCTCCTGCTCAATCTGCTTCTTGACTTTCTCCAGCTCATGAATCGCCTTTCCTCCCTCTGCAATCTGCTCCGTGAGGTCAGAAATCTCCTCTGTGTGAGGAAAATTATATTGTAATACACCAGGCAAAAAAATGGAAGAGCCCTGACACATTAATGCAAAGATATCTTTGTAGATCTTCAGGCAAACAGACATGTGGAGAGGTGGACAGACACAGTTAAGAAAAAGCCCTGATAAGAGCAGTGGACCGTGGACTTACGCTGCAAGTTCTTGTTCTCACGCTTCAGTGTTTCCAGTTGGTCCAGAGACTCCTCATAGGCATTCTTCATCTTAAACAGCTCTGTGCTGAGGGAGCGAGACTCCTTCTGGGAGGCCTCCAGCTCAGCCTGCGTTTCCTCGTACTTCTGCTTCCACTCTGCCAGGATCTGAGGAGCAAGAGGGCGTGAGTACGGATGTGGCAATCACGTTCTGCTCAGGAAACACAGGGCTGGAGCCCAGAATACCTTGTCAAAGTTCTTCTGCTTCTTGTCCAGAGCTGCACAGGCAGAATTTGCTCGCTCCACTTCAATCATCAGGTCCTCCACCTCATTCTGCAGCCTCTGCTTTGTCTTTTCCAGGGAAGCACATTTGGAGTTCACGGCTTCGACGTGTTCCTCTGCATCCTGCAGGCGCTGTGCCAGCTTTTTCCTGGGAGGTTGTAAGCACAATTCCCAATGAGAAAGCAAATTCTCAGGTTCACGGTAAGTTGTGGTGTGCAGCCAGTATGTTACAGCCAGTATATTACAGTGCTCTCCTCAATTTTCTGTTATTACTTTCTGCCAGCCTTCCCCACTTTCCCCACATACTTGGCCTCCTCCAGCTCCTCTGTGCGCTGAATAGCATCTGTCTCATATTTGGTTCTCCACTGGGCCACTTCGCTGTTGGCCTTGGAGAGGGCACGCTGCAGTTCACCCTTGGCTTCCTGCTCCTCCTCATATTGTTCCCGGAGCAAGTCACAGTCATGGCGAGCAGACTGCAAGCCATGGGCTAGGGCGTTCTTGGCCTGTGGAGAGAAGTTGTAGGATGATGAAGAATAGAAATCTCTTGGAAAGTGTCCTGACTGAAAAGTTATTGGACTCTGGATAATTCTTTCCTGAGAATAACGACAATATATAGAATGAGGAAGGAATAGCTGGGAATTTGCAACATCCTTAAGGATAGGTGGCTGATATCAGGAAGATAACATAACTTGCGCTAAATTAACTATTTTTTTTTCCTACTCAACATGATGTTTCTGTAATTTAATATGTCTGCAGCAGCAACTTTTGGTAAGGGGGATGCACTGGATAAAACAAAATTTTGGAAAACCTCCTCACCTTTATCTCCTCCTCTAAATGCCTCTTGAGTTCCTCAATCTGTTGGGTGAATGCCTGCTTGCCTCGGGACAGCTGAGAAATCAGAGCATCTTTCTCCTCCACCTGGCGTGAATATTCACCTGGGAAATTTGCAGATACACAGGCCTTTAATTACCATTGATGACAGTGTTGTGGACAATTAGGGCCGGGCTTTAAGACAGTATATTTGGCAGAGCTTTCAAAAACTTATAATATTAATTCATACATTTCTCCTTATAGGAGAGACAATTCTGTCAGACAGGCCTTGTGGCCAGAAAGGTAAATTATACACTAAGTTAATCACAGAAACACAGAATGATTAAGGTTGGAAAGGATTTTCAGAGGTCATGTGGTCTAACCCCATCTTGAAGAGAGTCCCCTAGATTAAATTGCTCTCTGTGATCCCCTCTGTGTCTCCTCTACTTTAAATGGAAGAGACTCAACTCTCTGACATTGTCCAGTGACATATGAGAAATGTGAAAGTCTCACCTGATTCTGTCTGCAGACGAGCTCTTTGAGCATTAACATCATTGATCATCCGTTGATGCTCCTCTTCTTTTGTCTTAATCTCACTCAGCTGATCTTCCAGTGCTCGGCATGTCTTCTCCAGACTTGCCTATATGTCAACATACAGAAAGAGAATTAGCAGTTCTCACTCCCCATAAAGGGGTGAATTCCACAGAATTCCAATGAGGCAACAAGCCTATAAGGTAATGCAGTACCTTAGCTTTGGAGACAGACTCCATGTTGCTGGCCAAGTCATCAATCTCCATCTTCAGTTCACTCTTCTCCTTCTCCAGCTTCTGCTTGACTCGTTGCAGGTTGTCAATCTGCTCCCCAAGCTCCGCTGTGCTGTCCGCATGCTTCTTCCGCAGGGCGGCAGCTGTGGCTTCGTGCTGCAGCGTGGCCTCTTCGAGGTCACGGCGCATCTTCTGAAATTCTGCCTCACGCTTCTTGTTCATCTCGATCTGAGCTGCCGTAGCCCCTCCTGCTTCCTCCAGGCGCTCACTGATCTCCTCCAGCTCCCTGGAGAGGTCAGCTCGGTGCTTCTCTGCTTTTGCCCGAGAGGTTCGCTCTGCCTCGATTTCCTCCTCCAGTTCCTCAGTACGGGCCTGGGGAACATCAAGGACCCTTCACACCCATGTCCTTCTCCTTCAGATGTTTTCTGAAGGGCAGGAGGGAAGGACCAGAGACTTGCCTGCAGCTCCTTGATCTTCTTCTGTAACTGCATGCCCAGGGCTTGCTCATCCTCAATTTTGCTTTGGATTTGGCTGATTTCAAAGTCTTTCCTTTTGCACAAGATAAATGGTGTTAGTGCCTGTACAAAACTCTTAAGTGTACCTCTCCATCAGTCAGGTTGCCCCAAATCGTACTTACTTCTTCAGTTTCTCATCCAGCTGCTGTTTATCATTTTCCAAATCCATTATGCTATCATGGGCCAACTTCAGGTCTCCTTCAAGTTTCCTCTTGGCTCTCTCGAGGTCCATGCGCAGCTTCTTCTCTTGCTCCAGGGACCCTTCCAGCTAAACAGAATGAGATCATTAGCGCTCTGCCAGCCATGTTTATCTCCACAACTGTCCTATAATAGCCATATGCTTTTGTTCTTACATCGTCCACTTGCTGCTCCAGCTTGGTTTTAGCTTTGGTTAGCGTATTGACTTTGTCCTCTTCAGCCTGCAGGTCATCCAGTGTCTGCTGGTGGGCCTCTTGGAGGGCTTTCTTCTCTTTTGTCAGCTTGGCAATGTTCTCATCCAGGGCTGCCATCTCCTCTGTGAGGTTTTTCACCTTTGATAAGAAGGGAGCAAGTATAATTAAAGCAAGTAGGTTCAAGACTCCTGTAACATTTGGATTTACAATCCTCTTTTCCAACTCAAGACATTCTGTATTTCCAAAAGCACAATGTTCTTTATTGGGGTGTGAGCAACATCTTCTGCCTCATACCTTGTTTTCAGTGGCATGCTTTTCCTTCTCAACCTTGGCCAATGTTAACTCCAGGTCATCTATGTCTTTCTTCAGCTCTGAGCATTCATCCTCCAGTTTCCTCTTCTTGGCTGTCAGCTCAGCATTAATTTCCTCCTCATCCTCAGCCCGTTCTGTCACCTCCTTAATTTTGGCTTCCAGCTGGATTTTGGTTTTGATGAGCTGGTCACATCTTTCTTCAGCATCAGCCAAGGCATCCGCTTCCTGAGGGGAAAGATAGTCATTTTTTCTACTTCCAAATTTTAGCAGTCTTGGAATAGGAAAGGAGTCTTTCATTTTGAAAAAGAAGACATGGAATTTCTATTTTTTCTCTTGTGGGAAATGTTTTTTTTTTTTTTTTTTTAAATCAGAATTGCTTTTTAGTTCTATTTTATCCTCAAGTCTTCTCTTGCTGTATTTATAAGTAAGATTTAGAGATATATAAAAAATCATTTTTTACTGTGGACTTTGTTTCCTTTGCTTGAAAGTTTATAAGTGGGTATAATTGTGCAGAGATCTTTTTGTTTTATGTTTGCGAAGAGTTTTGTTGGCACAACTGAATTTGAATTTGGTAAAGCAGTACATAATCTAGATGCAACTGTGGGCGACCACTTGAATCTGACTGTATTCTGAAGCTCTGAAGTAGACTCTTTAATGGCTCAAAAAAATTGCCAAGTGTTGCCAAAACTTTTGATGTACAAAAGGGCATTGTATACATTGAATGGGCTGGCAGTTGTATTTGGATGTAGAGGGTATTTGTGTCTTTCTGGAGTAGTAGTAGCTGCAGGAGTACAGGTGAGATACCATATATCATAAGAAATGTCACAAGGCTCTTTTATTTTGACAACTGATTAAGGACAGAGTTTGTAGTCAACTCTAATCTCTCTCCATTATCTGTATACACTAATTCACTACTGACTACATCTGGGACTTACAATGTGAACTTACTTGGAGTAACATACCTACAGGCTCTGAGACTTACAAAATTCTTCCCAAGCTGGAACTCCACATTATAATGGTGACAATGAATTTTACCTCTAGTGATTCAGGTTAGAATAGTTTTAAGGCAGTTTTGTATGCAGTTGGAGGGTCCTGTACTGTGAAAGAGAACTTAAAGTTTGCTTGTTTCCCCCCAGGAATAAATATACTAATAATACTCACAGACTGCACTTGGAGCTGCAGATCATTTTTCTCCTGCAGCAGGGACACCATTTTCTCCTCCAGCTCCTTCCTCTTTGCCTCAGACTTTGCAAGTTCTTCCTTGGTCTTCTCAAACTCCCCTTTCATGTTGGCCATCTCCTTCTCAGACTCTGCGCTCTTCAGCAGGGGCTTGATCTTGAAGAACAGCTTCATCCAGGGCCAGTGCTTGACGTTCATGAATGAACGAACATTGTACTGGATGCAGAAGATGGACTCCCTGAAGCATAATTAAAATGTACATTTGATTATTTTGTGTGATATGATCATCAGCACTTTCCCCAAAGTACAGTGCCTTTAATGGAAGATGGGGAACACCTACCTCCTCTCCACCATTCTCTGGTATTCCACTCTCATCAGGAAGCCCCTGCACCTGGCCTGAGTGCGAGTGATGAGCTGTGCCAGCTTCTCATCTCTCATCTCCTCCAGGAGTCCCAGCAGCCCAGCTTTGAAGAACACCTTGAGAAAGGGAACGTTGCAGCACATAATTTTCTGGTACTGCAAAGTACAGATACATAGCACTTCAGTCAAGCAGTATTTGTACCTTGGTGTGACCAAATTTGTACTGGGTGTGGTCCACATCGATTGACCCAAGAAGTTTCTCAGAAGCTTTCTTGCTGTCAATGAACTGTCCCTCAGGGATGGCACTGGCATTAAGCACCTTGTATCTGAGGAATGAAAGAAGATATGAGTTAATGTTATCTCAAGTCATAAGGTTATGCTGTTTTATTGAAATTAATGTATTCTTTTCTGCAGAACGAGCCTGTGGCATTCCATCCCTTTTTATAGATAACATTAATAATTAAGTCCAAATCCAACAACAAAATAAAAGTAAGTTTTAAAGTCTAGGTGTAAATAGAATGCTGATCTCTAACTATTGCATTCTGTTATCTTCATTTCTTAAATTATGGTGTTGTTCTTAAATACAAATTTGCTAGACATTGCCACTGTGTGCTTGGTAAGAAATCTGGATCTTTCCCTGAAACTAGCAGATACAATGTCTAAAGCATTCTGAGTTTGTAATTTTTGCATAAGAATTTTTTCTATCCAGGTATCAATCTTCTTTTTTTTTTTTTAATCTTGTGAGCACAAGCTTGTGTAGCTCTAGTTTACTTCCATAGTCAGACACTTTGGCAAAGCTTGATTTTTTGATGAATAAAAATCAGTGAGGACATCTGATGAGCCCTTCATTTCTCAACAGTTTCTCCTATGCTAGACATAAATGTTGGTTTTGGTTATACATTCCAGGAATTTTCCTTTGTTTCAGATTTAATTAGGTAGTTTTGGAATTCAAAATAACCATCAATCTTAAAGTAGTTAGTTAAGTGCACTTAAGCAGTAAAGACTCAATGGAGAGCAGGAAAGAGTCTGACCTCTGTTTGAAGTCTGCATAGAGGATTCTGCTGGGGAATCCCTTTCTGCAAATTCTGATTCCTTCTAGCACACCATTACAACGCAGCTGGTGCAGCACCAGTTCATGCTCCATGGCACCTAAGCAAATGAGACAGTTATTTGATATTTCATTATAAAGCATAGAGCATAATGGCTGCATCACACTCTCTGCTTCAGGTTCTTACCAGGAGTTTTTGTTTCATTGGGGATGATACAGCGCACAAAATGGGGGTGAGTGCTCCGTAGATTGGTCATCAGCTTGTTCAGGTTCTCCTGTGGAAGCAAGAACAAAGGTTTTGCATTAACAAATGTTACCTCTGCAGTTCTATGAGATATTGGAGCTGTTGTAAAGGAATAATGGACTTGATATTCCCATGTAGAACCATACCAATTTGAGGTTTTTTTTATAGTTTTTAGTCTTGAAGTCCTGGTTTGGAGTGATGGCAAAGCTGTTCAGAGATATACATATTTTACACAGTATGAAAAACTGTACAGGATGCCAGATCATATCTAGTATTCAAATAAGAGTGTTTCCATCTGCCTTACTCTCTGGAGGGGTGATAGCTGGTGTTGGCATTTCTCTCTTGCTTTGTTTTCATGTGTGTAGTCATTTGCTAATGTATGTAAGATCCTGACTAGACACTCCTTCAGGCAGACATCCATATCCACCATCGTCCTTCCAGGACAGAGGAGAGCTTAGTCCTACTAACCCACCTGCATATAATTTAACGAAACTGTAGCCTGAACTAGGCTACTTTTTCTAACATTCAAGGAGAGACTAAATCAATATCTATCTTTCCCCCGGCCTCATCTGACTTGAAGTTAGCCCTTTCATGAAAAACTTAAAAGATGTTTTTGATACAAAGAAAAATGTTAATAGGTTCAATAAAATGCCTTGTTGAATTTAACTTGGAGTGTCAGAATCTTCAAGAAGAAAAAAGAGAAAGATCAAGAGACAATTACTTCTGTACTTACCCTAAAAAGAGCTGATACAGTCTGGAAAGAAGAACCCTTCTTCTTGCCTCCTTTCTTGCCACCACCACCACTCTCTGAATAATAGCCAAATAAGAAGGTTTTACAACTTTGAGTTGTAGAATTTTTCTCGTGAGACTGCAAGAATCTTTGTCATATGTAATGATCAAACTAAGAAAGGAAACTAGGATAAGGCAGGAAGTAAAGAAAACATTCAAACTAAAAGAACAGAGGACCAGGAGTATTGATGAACTGGAATCTTCGGGATTATCATAGCTGAGTGGATGCCTGAGACAGATTCATTGGTTTTCCTTTATTAATAAACTCCAGTCATGGAAGACCCTGCACAAAATGCAGTTTCTGAAGAACATTCTACTGATATTCACTGTTATCAAAGAGTCACTAAATAAGAAAATAAGAATTTCAAAGGACTGACCTGCCTCTCCACCAGCAGAGGCAAACAGTAAGGCCAATGTCTTCAGGGATGATTTCTGGTACAGCCCCACAACAGTTTCATTCAGGGGGTCCTTGTTCTTGTCAAGCCAGCCAGAGATGTTGTAGTCCACTGTGCCAGCATAGTGCACCAGGGAGAAGTGGGCCTCAGCCTTGCCTTTGCCAGGCTTGGGCTTCTGGAAGTTGTTGGACTTGCCCAGATGCTGGTCATAGAGCTTGTTCTTGAAAGAGGTGTCAGTTGCCTTGGGGAACATGCACTCCTCTTCNGGGGGAGGGTTAGAGCCCCCCTTCTGACTCCGCGATACTTCCCATGCAATCTGAGTCTGCGTGGGTCCCCCTTTTCCCCCGCCCTTCTCCTCCTGCAGCGGGATGGTACGAACGGGGGAGGGTCACATTCCTTAGCTTGTCCTTTTCCCCGGACTGTTGCCGGGAGGGGTTAGTTAATTCCTCTTTTCTATCTTTCCCTGTAACACCTATTTCTCAAATAAAGGCTTTTGCCTTCATTTGTGCTACAAGGTGACACAAGATTGTCAATGTTGCCTTGTTGAGAGGTATGTCTTGTAGTGTTCTTGATCGTAGGGACCTCCCAAACTACGTTCCTAGATGGAAAAGATGAGAATGGGTGTATGACTGATCTCTCTCCTCTACTTGCAAGTGAGGAAATCTGTATTTTGTGCTCCAAAACGCACCTTCTCCCAGTGGTGCCATATGAAATCATGTCTGGCTGCGCTTGGCCTGTCAGGGAAGACCTAGGCAGTCTTCCTTTCAGTTCTGCAGGGCATCTTTTTGCAGGGACTCCCTCTAATCTTTCCTTCTCCTAGTCTCTTCCAGTAGTGACAGATACTCCTCCCCACCTCTTGCCGTCTAAGCACAACAGGCACAGACAACTTTTCGTGCAGGTTAGAATGCAGAGAATATAGTAAGCCATGAGTGTCCAGCATTTTGGCTTGCCTGGGCTACACTGAGTGAAGAGGAATTGCTTTCAGCTGCATATAAAATATATAAAATATTTAATGTTTATAAGTAACAAAACTTCTTTATATATATATATATGTATATATATATATTTAAAGAGCAACAAGAAGATAAAACCAATGAGATATTTGAGCTTGTTTTTGTGAAACTAATGCATCACCCTGGTTCAACAGCAATGGTTGCAATTCTTAGTGAGGTCTCAAGGTGTTCACCAGAGATTTCTGATGAAATTTTATGCTTCCTATACTTCATCCCTTAAAACAGTTGTTCACAAATATACGTACTGCCAAAAAGTGATGGCATGAATACGGCATGATTGTGAAGTGAGGGGTATATTTCTCTGGTAAAAATAGCTCTTATAACAGTCTGGTTAAGAGACATGATCAGATTTTCTAGTTGAACATCTGACTGAAACCCTATACATTCAATTTGAAAATTTGCAGGTAATGTATTTATGTCAACTGAAAATGGAGTTGCACGTATACAAAAAAATTGGTGATGTTTTGTTGTTAGTGATAAGGGTGCGTCTGGGGCCAGGGCGGGCTGCTTGGTGGGAAGAGTTGCTGCCTTTATGGTGCAGGGCAGAGGGTGGCCGCAGGACATGCTGGGCCAGGGCACATGTGGGTGTGGGCCACGGGTTGGACATACCTGTAGTTAAACCAGAAGAGTATACTTGTTTTCCACAAAGACTCCTTCTGCAGGTTTTCCTTCAGCAAACATTCATGCAGGAAATAGTGAAGTGAATCAGTGAGATGAAATAAACACTCCAATAGGTGTCTGCCCTGCATTGCAGCAAAGCAGGTGAATCTCACTCAGAACATAATGAATTCATTATGAAATGATGCTTGATTACTATAGAAGGCATATTCTATACATATACATCAACAGATGAAAAAGGTTTCCATCCACTGTTGATAGCTGCTAAGCCTCTTCTAAGCTTTTGTTTATGCTTGTGAATTTTTATGTTAAAAATTTTCATTACTGTGTAAAAACCTCAAACCAAAGTTGGAGTAGATTCTGCGTATCCTTTCTTTTAAGTTAACTGGATCAGCTGTCATCACTTAACATGAGATGACTATCTTGCACTCCAATATTTGCTCCTAGTACTGCTATTTAGCAAAGTTAGCAGTAGACTGCAGCAGCCTTTTGTTTCACAGAGAACTTTCTGGAAGAATATGAAGCCTGCAATATTATTTTTCTTTTTCTATGATATAAAAATACCTACCCATATTCGAACTCAGCCTCTGTGTAGCTGACTTTTTTGATGTAATACTAATTCCTTAGAAAAAAATATTATCATATTTCTTGATTTTCAATTAGACTATTTTTTCCTCCATGGTTTTTAAACTGTGGATTCTTGCCAATGGCCCCATTTTTGAAATGGCAATTAGTTTGTGCTAGTCATCATTATTCCCAATGCATTTTTAAAAATGAAAATTAAATATATTCTTGTTTACAATACTTTTAAATGTAAACATAAGCAGTATACATGCACTCTAAAAGTAAAGATTACCCCCCAAAATAAGTACAACATGCTAATCATATGCAAAGGTCTCTACTCTCTTTATTACCTAGACATAAATGACAATTACATAAAAAAGCAACACAGAGGTTTACATTTTATGCATGCCTCAGGTCATATTTTAGCCTTATGAGCCTCATTCCTCCTCTTCTATCTTCTTATGAAACTCCCGGCTCTTCACTCGGAGCTTGTTGACCTGTGACTCTGCAATGTCAGCCCGCTCCTCTGCTTCCTCCAGCTCATGCTGGATCTTGCGGAACTTGGAAAGGTTGACATTGGACAGCTCCTCCTGTGTGGGGAGAGGGAGTAATGAAAACAGCAGCATGCTTATGGTGTCAAAATGCCTAATGAGTGGATGTTTTCCAAGATATTTAATTTTTTTAGAAACAGTTCAGTATTAATAACTGCTCAGAGAAAAATCCAAATGCTGGGCAAGCAGGGCCAGCGTTCAAAGAATGACAAGGAAAGAAGCTGTTAAGTACAATATGTTTTCCAGAAAAGAAAAGAACATCAGGGTATCAGAAAGACCAAGAACATTTTACACACAGCACAGGCCCAACAGTTCATGGCAGGAGATTGGCAGCAGCTTCTAATAGACAGGGTAGTACAGAAAATAAGAGAGCGTGAAACTGACACTTAGAGCAAAACTAGAGATGGGGCAGTGTAGCCCGGCCCCAAAGCAACAGCTCTCAATCTTATTTTTTCATTGCCTTGTCTTGCAAAAGCATTTAAAAAGTCAAAATTTCAAAAGCTGCACAGAAAAAAAGCATGAAAACAAACCAGAAGAGATTTTGGCCCATTTCAGAATGATACTTACAGCCTCCTCAGCTTGCCTCTTGTAGGATTTCACCTTCATCTGCAGCTTGTCCACCAGGTCCTGGAGCCTGAGAACATTCTTCCGGTCTTCTTCAGACTACGAAAAAGGCAAATAATAGTAACACTTCCTACCCTCCCCCCTTAAATTTCTTCTAGCTGAAAGAAAGGTAGTAACACTCCTCAGAGAGCACTGCTGTCCAGTAGGACAAAAGAAAAAGACATGTTAACCATGTCAATGAAAAAGAACAACGGGAAGGAATCACAATATCAAAGAAATCGCAATGTCAGTGTGACAACATTCTTGACTTCATGAGAGAAGGATGTGTAAGAAAAAGCTTTTTCTGCCTTACCTGGTAGGTCAGCTCCTTCACCCTCCTCTCGTACTTGCGCACACCCTTCACGGCTTCAGCGCTGCGCTTCTGCTCAGCATCGACCTCCCCTTCCAGCTCCCGCACCTGCAATGAGAAACCCATCATTGGTGCTTCCCTGCTATCTCTTACCTGGGGTTGCACACGCCTGCACAAATACCAGTCCTACGCACTCTGGCCTCCAGCTTCTGGATTTGCTTCTTGCCTCCCTTCAGGGCCAGCTGCTCTGCCTCATCCAGACGGTGCTGCAGGTCCTTCACCGTCTGGTCCAGGTTCTTCTTCATCCTCTCCAGGTGGGCACTGGTGTCCTGCTCCTTCTTCAGCTCTTCTGCCATCATGGCCGCCTGNGATACCTTCTCAATGAGCTCAATGCAGGCAGCCAGGTCCATGCCAAAGTCAATGAACTCCCATTCAATGCCTTCCTTCTTGTACTCCTCTTGCTCCAGCACAAACATGTGATGGTTGAAGAACTGTTGCAGTTTCTCATTGGTGAAGTTGATGCACAGCTGTTCCAGACTGTTGAACTGCAGAATACAGGTAGAGTTTATTATTAATATAAATATGAAAAGGTAAGGATAAAGAACAGTGTTGTTTCTTTTTTAGCATATTACAGAAGGATCTGCAAGTGGATCCTTCTTTACTCAGCCAGGAGTTTGGAACTTGTCAGGATGTCACTGCTGTCAAGCTAAACTTTATTCATATGTTTATGAACTCCTTCAAACTTGTCAGTTTTGATATCTCCTAGACTGACCCAGTTCAGTTAAAGGATTTACAGTTACTGATTTAAAAGCATGTCACAAATCATCTAAGCACAGACTGTGTCTATGAAGTTTGTTCCTATGCACTAGGTACAAAGTGTTAATCTGCTGTTTATAAACAGTAAAAACCCTACATTTATGAGTGTCAATTGGCATATGTGCAACACAAATCTATTCTCAAGGAATCTTTGTAGAAGCTTTGATGCTTTAGATGCAATCTGAAAGAATCAAAACCCATTCTGAAAAAAAAAAAAAGACAATTTCTTCTTAAATCCTTCAACACACAGCAGAGTTACTTTTAAAACTGTGTTAAAACACCAATCTTACATCAAAGATCTCAAAGCCAGCGATGTCCAGGACACCAATGAAGTACTGCCTGGGCTGCTTGGTGTCCAGCTGCTGGTTGATGCGAACAACCATCCACAAGAACATCTTCTCAAAGACAGCCTTTGCCAGAGCACCAACTGAGTTGTACACCTAGAACAAAACCAGAAGATTTGCAGTTATCGTGCAGAACAAAAGTGAAAGTCTAGGGTATCATAGGGTATCTATGACCAGATGCTGGTCATAGAGCTTGTTATTGAAAGAGGTGTCAGTTACCAAACACCAGATTTTTGTTACCTGCTGCACAGTCTGACCCTTGGTCACAAATTCATTCCCAACTTTGACTCGGGGGTAGCACAGGGCCTTGAGCAGGTCTGCTGAGTTCAGACCCATCAGGTAGGCAGCCTTGTCAGCAACTAAAGACAAAAAAAAAATCTGTTGCTGGAGTACTAGGAGACATTAGTGTTCTTCTAAAACAAGCAGTGAATGACAATTCCAATCAAGTTAAGAATTTTGATTTAGAAAAATACATATTTACAATTTATCATAAGAACAATTCCCAGAAGTTATGGAACACATACACTGTTTGCATTTTTTTCACTGATGGATTATTTTGAATTTTATTGAATGAAAAATTAATTTAGAGACTTTTATGTAAGCGAAAATCAATAGTAAATGCTTTAAAAAAGAAAAAGGAAAACTAAGTCTAGGATGATAGTGAGAAATCAGAGATCCTTACAGAAGCAAATACAGTGCAATTTCTATCAGTGACTACAGGTAGAATAAGGTTAAAGATAGGATACTCAAGAGAGGAAAATACTGAAGAACAGATAATGCCTACATCTGAGCGAAGACCAATTTTTAAAAGTGCATCATCTAACAGGTCAAAATGTTGGCATTTTAATTTCTGCTTCTACTTCTACCATGGAATTTTGATCACAATTGATCAATTTTTTGTCACTGGCACAGGATGCAAAAGGATTTGTCCAAGAATGCCTGAATAAGTCATAGAAAATGTAACAAGAAACCATAGCAGATTGATTTATGATTATTAGAAGTGTATTCTACTGTTACTATTCAGAATTAACACATTCACTGCTGCTGTAGTCCTTGAATATTAAACTTATATCTCAATTTCCTAAGAGAAAAAAGAAAATATAACATATTTAACATATGTGGAAATATAACTCTGGTTTCATGGAAATACTTCCAAGAACTTGTAATGGAATAAACCCTGAATAATTCTAGGGAAAGGAAACACAATGGATGTATGTTAGCTGCCTGTTTTTCAAATGGAAGCCCTGGAAACATGCTTAAACTCAACAGAAAATGTAAGAGCCACATCTGCAGTATTAACTGCNAAATCAGAATTGCTTTTTAGTTCTATTTTATCCTCAAGTCTTCTCTTGCTGTATTTATAAGTAAGATTTAGAGATATATAAAAAATCATTTTTTACTGTGGACTTTGTTTCCTTTGCTTGAAAGTTTATAAGTGGGTATAATTGTGCAGAGATCTTTTTGTTTTATGTTTGCGAAGAGTTTTGTTGGCACAACTGAATTTGAATTTGGTAAAGCAGTACATAATCTAGATGCAACTGTGGGCGACCACTTGAATCTGACTGTATTCTGAAGCTCTGAAGTAGACTCTTTAATGGCTCAAAAAAATTGCCAAGTGTTGCCAAAACTTTTGATGTACAAAAGGGCATTGTATACATTGAATGGGCTGGCAGTTGTATTTGGATGTAGAGGGTATTTGTGTCTTTCTGGAGTAGTAGTAGCTGCAGGAGTACAGGTGAGATACCATATATCATAAGAAATGTCACAAGGCTCTTTTATTTTGACAACTGATTAAGGACAGAGTTTGTAGTCAACTCTAATCTCTCTCCATTATCTGTATACACTAATTCACTACTGACTACATCTGGGACTTACAATGTGAACTTACTTGGAGTAACATACCTACAGGCTCTGAGACTTACAAAATTCTTCCCAAGCTGGAACTCCACATTATAATGGTGACAATGAATTTTACCTCTAGTGATTCAGGTTAGAATAGTTTTAAGGCAGTTTTGTATGCAGTTGGAGGGTCCTGTACTGTGAAAGAGAACTTAAAGTTTGCTTGTTTCCCCCCAGGAATAAATATACTAATAATACTCACAGACTGCACTTGGAGCTGCAGATCATTTTTCTCCTGCAGCAGGGACACCATTTTCTCCTCCAGCTCCTTCCTCTTTGCCTCAGACTTTGCAAGTTCTTCCTTGGTCTTCTCAAACTCCCCTTTCATGTTGGCCATCTCCTTCTCAGACTCTGCGCTCTTCAGCAGGGGCTTGATCTTGAAGAACAGCTTCATCCAGGGCCAGTGCTTGACGTTCATGAATGAACGAACATTGTACTGGATGCAGAAGATGGACTCCCTGAAGCATAATTAAAATGTACATTTGATTATTTTGTGTGATATGATCATCAGCACTTTCCCCAAAGTACAGTGCCTTTAATGGAAGATGGGGAACACCTACCTCCTCTCCACCATTCTCTGGTATTCCACTCTCATCAGGAAGCCCCTGCACCTGGCCTGAGTGCGAGTGATGAGCTGTGCCAGCTTCTCATCTCTCATCTCCTCCAGGAGTCCCAGCAGCCCAGCTTTGAAGAACACCTTGAGAAAGGGAACGTTGCAGCACATAATTTTCTGGTACTGCAAAGTACAGATACATAGCACTTCAGTNATAGATGTATGTTAGCTGCCTGTTTTTCAAATGGAAGCCCTGGAAACATGCTTAAACTCAACAGAAAATGTAAGAGCCACATCTGCAGTATTAACTGCTGTTCCTTTTTAACCTCCTGTGTAAATTAAAACGGCATCATGCTCTCACTTCAGGCATCGAGAGTTGCTCTCAGAACACAGGCTTTAGGGCAGAGCAGCGTCAGGATTCTGGCTTATTTTTACCTGGAAATAACAACTTCAGGAGGTGACTACCACTGATGGCAAATGATTGTAGCTGCCTGGGTACATGAACCCAGTGAGCGGCGTGGTTCTTGGTTATGTGCCAGATGTAGAAAGCTGCCAGTCGGAAGAACAGCAAACCTTGTCTTTCTTCTGCCTGCCTAGTACTGTGTCAGCCAATGGAAGTGTGGTTCAGGATTCCCCGGCCCTTGTATTTGCATAGTTCAAAGCAGTCTGTATCTCCCACTGGGTTGTGTTCTTCCAGGGAAGACCTCTATTTAGGACACCCTTATACGATGCAGTAGGAACATCAGGGGAAAACTGTGGGCAGAGTCAATGACTCTGAACAGGATCTACTGCCTGTATTAACGAGTGTTTCAGTATGTATTGTGCTAATACCTTCTGTGCCATCGGGCTCTGCCTGCTCTTCACGCTGCTTCTGCTTGAACTTCAGGTTGCCATAGTGCATGACAGCCCCTGTCAGCTTGTAAATGGCTGTTTTTTCATCAGGAGTGAAGCCCAGGATGTCAATGGCACTCTAACAAAGGAAGAAGTGAGGAATACTTAGACGTAAGTACCATAGAATCATAGAATCATCATAGAATCACCAAGGTTGGAAAAGACCCACAGGATCACCCAGTCCAACCATCCACCCATCACCAATAGTTCTCACTAAACCATTTCCCTCTACACAATGTCCAAAGTTCCTTGAACACCTCCAGGGTGGGTGACTCCATCACCCCCCAGGGCAGCCCATTCCAGTGCCTGACCACTCTTTCAGAGAAGTAGTATTTCCTAATGTCCAGCCTGCATCTCCCCTGGCGCAGCTTGAAGCCATTCCCTCTAGTCCTATCATGAGAGAAGAGGCCAACCCTTGTGCCTGCTTCTAGGTCAGAGTCCACCCAAGAAAACTTCTGTGCATTTCTTACATCAGTGGCCATCAACTCCTCCTGGTCATTAATGCTGGGCACTGTGATCTCGCCTTGACTCACATAATGATAGTCATACGGGTTGGTGGTGATCAGCAGCATCTCTGAGAAGAAGGACAAAACACATACGGATCAAACAGAATTGGCATGGAAAGGAATGAAAAAGATTGTCCAGTGTACTGTGTTTGGAGAAGTTCCTACCAATTAGCTCGGGCTTCTTGTTGGACATGATCTGATAAAAGATGTGGTAGCTTCTTTCTGCCTTGAGCTGGAAAGTGACCCTGGACTTCTCCAGCAGATCTGTCAAGGATGGTAGGAGAGATTTAGCACAAAAACCAAGGACGATCAGACAGAAACCGATCAGGCGTGGAGGGTCTCTTACATGTTTCAATGTCAGCAGAAGCCAGTTTGCCTGTGGCACCAAAGTGGATTCTGATGAATTTACCCTGAAAGAATAAAAAAATGTGACCTAGATCCACCTTCCCATCTCTGACTGTGAAAATATTTCATTTGTTGCATTGAAGAGGAAAAGGTTTGTTTCTTCTTAGGCCAGCAACAACTTACAAAGCGTGAGGAGTTGTCGTTCCTCACAGTCTTGGCATTCCCAAAAGCCTCCAACAGAGGGTTGGCACTGATGATCTGATCCTCGAGTGTCCCCTGGAACAGAATTCTTGTTATGCTACAGCTCAGAAATCAATCTGACAGTTGCAGGGTTCTACTTTTAGGAGCTCACCTGCATTTTGCCTGCTGGCTGCTCCTCCTTCTTCTTATCTCCACTAGCTGCAATTGTTGCAAAGTACTGGATGACACGTTTCGTGTTCACAGTCTTCCCTGCACCGGATTCTCCGCTGTCAAACCGAACAGGGAAGCAGAGAGCGTGAGGTCAGGGAGAAGGTCCCCTGGCACAGGGCAGCCCCACAGGGGCCCAAGCAGGGAGCGTACTTACGTGATCAGGATCGACTGATTCTCGCGGTCTGTGAAAGAGGCAAAAGGAAAGTTTAACCACTGCCCTGAGTAGCACTGAGCTGACTTAAAAGTAAAGCTGTAAGTTGGAGCTTCTTCAGAAGCACTAATTCCCAGGGAAGGGAAATGGATTTGCTTCCATATCCCACAGTAGCAGCACAAATGGAGGCATACAGCTGTCAGAGGCACATGGTCCTCACACAAACTGTGTATCCTCTTGCCCCTCACACAGTTCTAGATCCAAGGAATCTAGACAAAATGCCTGCCTGTGTTCAAAGTAAACGACTGACTAGAACAATAATGCTTTCTCTTCCATCATTGTAAAATAGTAACAAACTCCGAGTCCAGCTTTACTTCTGTGCTAGGAAAGTGTAGGATTTGGTACAATGCAGTGTAAATAGCACACAGTGCTGAATCTGTATGTGTGTCTGGAACAGTTTGTCTTAACATTAATTCCTCCTTCACTTGCTGTCATACGGCTCTGTGGTGTTTGGTGCTGGTTTGCCACATAGTCCAGTAAGAGCAATGGGGCTCTTCAGTTCAGGTTGCTTTGAAGGAGATCAGGCACTCACCAGTCAGCATGAACTGATAGGCGTTGTCAGAGATGGAGAAGATGTGAGGAGGGGCCTCCTGGCGCTTTTTGCCTCGGTAGGCCAACACCACCTCCGGGTTGTACACCGGCAGCCACTTGTAGGGGTTTACAGTGACACAGAAGAGGCCCGAGTAGGTCTGTGAGGAAGGGACACAGCACGTTGGCTTCCACTCAGCCTGTCACAGCAGTCCTCCCCTGCTATGCTACCCAAGCAAGAGAGCTGCTGGTACTTACGTAGATCATCCAGGCTGCATAACGCTCTTTGAGGTTGTACAGCACAGCGGGTTCATGGAGGTGGGTCATCATGGCCATGTCCTCGATTTTATCGTACTTGGGAGGGTTCATGGAGAAGATTTGATCTTCCTTCACGGTCAGAGTCTGCCAAAGAAAAGACAAATCCCTGCATGTCAGCTCGGAGACTGCTGTGGGAATTGAATTCACCTTGTAAATCTTGCCGTTTACTCACTTCTCCAGCTTCAGTCTTGACAGTGACCTTCCCTGATTCTTTGCTCTGGATTGTGCTTTTCACATAGGATTCTTTAGCATGTACCACAAAGACTGATGTCTTGGCATCAAAAGGCTTGTTCTGGGCCTCAATCCTCTCCTTTTCTGACTTTCGGAGGTAAGGGGCTGCCTCCCCAAATATGGCCATATCAGCATCTGATGACATGGCTGCAGTTTATGCAGTTCAGTGCAGCAGGGGGCTGAAGGGAACAAACATACCAGTGTGCTCAGTGAAGGAAGAAATGCCTTTGTACTACACATCACTTTACTGTGTTCTGCCATGTCCATTCTTGAGTTTTCCCTCTCTGTCTAATCTTTTTTTCCCCTACATTTACTTTTAATTTATTTAGGTCTCAGATATGACAGAGGTCTTTGATTTAGATTATTTTTACTTTCTTTCTCTTATTTCCAGTTTTCATGTTCCATTCTTTAGATCTATTGGATTTTCAGTAGCCTACAGAGGAAAACTGCTGCAAATTTAGGTTCTACCAAGATATTCTCCTGAGTTAGAAATTGGAGCTCTGGCTTCTCTAGTGGTTCTGCCTTCTCCTTTTGAACTGATCCTTTAAGATTAAGCTGCACCAAAATAAGGAAACTTTTCAATACAAAATATTCAGAGCAATCTGAGAAGTGCATCTTCTCTTCCATGAATTTCTATGCACAGGCAATTTCTTATTAATAGTTCTGTTTGGTAAAAGGCTAAATATTTCCCAGCAGGTATAGGATGTTTTATGAAAAAAATAATAATAATAATTCTGTTTTAGACAGCAAACCCAAGTAGGAATGCACTGCATTAATTTGTACTGATCTAAGGGGTTGTAGCAAGTGCCCACATAGCTACACAAAACTCCTCTTGGAGGCTCTATTCCTATGGAATATGTAAATCAGAGTCTTACCTCTTGTGACACCAAGCGGCTCGCAGGCTGGATGCTGCTCAGTGCTGAAAAACACAAATGACAGATTTGTTCTTATTGTTGCACCGAATGCCAAGGATAAACCACAAAGTGAAAACATGCAAGTGACTTGAAAGTAGAAAGAAAATCTCTGCTGACAGAAGCAGCTCTTTGAGGAAATACTTTCCACAGGCAGCAGAAATGCAAAGAGATTCTGCCAGCACCCAGCCAACTATATTCCTACCTTGAAGGCTTCTGTGGAGACAGAACAGGCTTGTCCTAGCAGTGCTTTTATAGGTTCTGGTCAGCATATGCAACTCCCTCCTCCTCTTTCTTAGGTTAAAAAAAAAAAATTGGCAAAGCATTGTTTGGCAAACTTGATTGAGTACATGATTCTCATTCATGTTCATCATGGATATATTTAGAAATATTTGAAGTCTTACTTGGTACATGAATAAATCTCCTATAAATATTTTGACTAGGGGTCTGAAAGGAGGAAGTGCTGTCCAGCAAGTGGAGCAGGACTTGGAACTGTTGGCTTCTGTTCTCCTGACTCCTGAATTGCTGTTTGACATATAAGATTTGTGTGCCTCGCGACTCAGCAGCAATGAGAAGGATAAATATTACGAAGAGCAAAGAGGGAGATTCTATTCCGAGATATTCTTGCAGATAAAGACTAGGAATGTCTTGCATAATCTAGTTGCAAAATTTTGGAGAGCAATGTCATCTTTATCTTACTGCAACTACTTAAAACTCACTGTTTTTCTTCTTTTCTTTCAAAAGGTTGTTTACCCTATATATTTATTTACATCTTTTACTTTCTTTTGATTTGTCACAAGTTGGCTAAACTAGAAACTGGATTTCAAAAGTACTGCCTTGCCGTTTACCATATCTGACTGTAAGAGGTCCCTCAGACATATGTCTAGCAGAGGTTTCAGTCAGGTTAGATCAGCAGCAATTACTGGCTTTTTGCTTCCTTTGTCTTTTAGGTTTATTGACAGTATTAACTCAGCACTCTACTGCTACTGTAAAGACCTTGAACAGTGGCTATGGTTTCCAAATTAAAGTATGGGATTTAGATCACAAATATACCTCTTCCAGCCTTCCCAGCTCCCAAACAGAGACTACACAGAAATATGCAGAACTCTTGTGAGATTCAGAGTCTAGACAGGTCTAACCCGTGGATGTAGACAAGACATTTTTATTTCCTACAGCAAGCAATGCAAATTCTGAGTAGTGTAGGTAGATTTGTTCCACCAGATGCTTCTGCTAACATAAAGTAATAACAAAACTAACATAATTGTAATCCTTAGCATACAATTTTATATCAGTAAAGATGTTTTTTCTTAAACTTGGAATACCTTTTCATTTTAAAAACAACAGCAAAAAATGAATAATTAATTTGAGGAAAATTCACTAAGGTTTTAGATGCTATTTACATGGAGGAAGAAGAGCACTAGTCATGTTCTGATACATCAATAATGATGTGTTGTGACTTCGGAAGGCACCTTGTTTACCCATGTACAAATAAGTTTCATTGTCTAGATAGCTTTTAGACTTAGCATGATAGTTCTCAGTGGAGGGGAACATTAGATATACTTGGAAGAGATGCATTAAATAATTGAAAACTGTTCATGTGTTTTTGGAATTCATAGGGCAATTTAGGCAATGTGATGTGTCCATATTCTCTGGTGCTACAGATAGGCAGTAGATAGATAGAACTAATGTTTATCATCTTATGGGAAGGGAGTAAGGAAAAAGACACAAGTAGAATGCTAGCTGTTCTATGTAATGGAAGTCTGAGATTCATGAGTTTTCTGGGAATAACTTCTGGAACCTGCAGATCTGTAGTTTCCTTTGCAAAGAGTAAGGTGCACTCTACCATTTGAATTCTTTCCATGGAACAAAGACGAACTGCTCTGACTTTTGACATACTGACTTCCAAGTTGTGCAGGAACAGAAAGTTTAGCAGCTGAAATCCATATAGTGGTAAGAAAACTGTCAAAACTTTCATTTTGATTAAAGCTTTCAGTGCCCTTGGCAATACCCACTTACACAGTCCTTTCTTTGTCATTAAGTCTAGTATTAGTTGAAAACGATTCTTTATTACTTAGCTCGCTTTTTAGGTCCTCTGCACATGTTAATTGAAGAGGATGACTAGGATTCCAGTACAGTGGTTCAAAGATCACATTAACAATATATCATCCTGTCTGTCAGTTTGATACTTTGTATTTTGTTTCACCTCCTAGGGCTAATAGGAATAATCTGGCAAGGCAGTAGTTTAAAGAGGGAATTACAGATGACTTCTTGTTTTTCTGTTCCCTGTGTTTTTAAACCTGGTAGTAATGGGCCACTTTCTACAACCCATGAAATTCATTTCAGGAGATAGCACCTCACACATATTGTTTCTGCAGCATGCGCACCACCATGTCCCAGAGACATCTTGTGCATTGCCTTGCATCTCCATATAGCTTGGAAAAGTGAGAATGGGAAGACCATAACCAGCCTTTATTTCCATCACGCCAGAAATATTTTTCCTTGCTTTGCTGAATGAGAAGAGATACTCTGTCCTGATACTCAACATACTGATCAGAAACACAACAATAAGTGCTCCCCAAATTCATCTGTCTCTAGTAGAAAAAGAAGTGGTACTTCATTGAACCATAGAAATGTCAGGGGAAAGGACATCTGGAGGATCCTAGTCATGGTTTCAAGTCATGAAACCTGTTTTCAAATCATGAAACCGTGATTTTCAAGTCTCTTGAAAACCTGTTGCAACGGTGCACTTTCCTCCTAGCAGAAAACAATGTGCAGGCTGAACATTCCAAGCCACTACTTGCAGCCACTGCCACTGTTTCATCATCTGATGCTCTCAGGAATAATTTGTCTTCATCATCTTTTCAGCTGTCTGTCAAGCAGTTTTACTCTGCCACACCACCCTGCAATCTATTTGCAAGACTGAATGCCTTGTATGCTGTATGTGCTGGCCAATTTAGTAGCTCACCAACCCACTCTCTCCTGTTTCTTCACGTTGTTCTTTAATAGAGGGGCAATAATATCTTCCTCCCAAGTGTTGATCACACTCTTTCTAACATATCCTCATATACGATTTGTTTCTTTTCACAGTAAAAGTGGTCCTGGGAACCTTCTCTAGGTGTCCCTGCATGAGCAGAGAGGTTGGATCCGATGACCTCCAGAGGTCAATCCTTAACCATTCTGTGATTCCAGTGCAATTCTTTTTCCTTCCATTTTTCCATCACTTAAATGGGTGTTCTGTGACTTCTGAGGACTACTTAAGTTTTTAAAAGAAAGAGAGAATGAAAAAAAAAAACAACTACCAAAATAAAAAATACTTAGAAAAGAACAAATAAAAAATGCTTTTCCATTCAGCATCTTCAATATTGCAATGATAATAAAGAAAAAAAAAGAGCATTAAGTGGGGAATATATAACCAACAATTTAAAGTTCATTCAATTTCAAAATTAAGTTATACAATATAGTATAGCACCAATATCTGCCTCTGACATCATGGGCCAATATAATAAAATATGAGGCATTACTTTTGTAGCAGCCCTCATAGTTCCTACATGTTTCTCCCTCCTCACACTTTTCCCCCACTCTAGCATGGAATGCAGTTCCTTCAGAAAATATCTGCCTTTGTCAGAACTGAGTTCACAATGGGCTGCAGTGTGGATATTTATTCTGCTCCGGCACAGTCCTCTCCATGGCTGCCTGAAGCATCTTCTCACCCTCTCACCCTCCTTCTGATTGTTCTAGAAGTCAACGTCAAAAGGCTCAAAAGCTTTGATAAATAAATTCAACATAGAAACTGTTCTTTTGCTATCCACTGAGCTGTTTATTTCATCACAGAAAGCTATGAAGTTGATCAGGTATTATTTCTTCTGCTGAGTAGTCCCAATCATCCTCTTTTTTTAAAAAAAAGTGTGTGGAAATAATTTCCAGGATGATTTACTCTATCATTTTCTCAGGCATCCAGATAAGGCTGATTGGCATGCAATTTCCTCCTTACTTTTCTTGAAGATAGTTCATTTGCTGTCTTCTGGTCCTCAGGAACCTCCCCAGTCACCACAGTCTCTTAAAGATGGTTGATTTGCAGTGACATCTGCCAACCCTCTCCAGCACTTGCAGATGTATTCCATGAAGACATTTGGATTTGAGTACATCCAAGTTCTTCAATTGTTGTGTTGCAGTCTAATCCTATAAGGCAGCTAGGAGCCACACAGCTACTTGCTCATTCTCCCCAGACTGGATGGGGAAGAGAATTGGAAATGGAAAAGCGCAAGAACTCCTGGGCTGAGATAGAGACAACTTGATATGTAAAGCAAACATTGCACATGCAAGCAAAGCAAAACAGGGAATTCATTTTTTACTTCCCATTAACAGGCAAACATTCAGCTACTTCCAGGAAAGCAGGGCTCATCATGCTTAATGGTTACTTGGAAAGATGCCATCCCCTTCAACTTCCTCCTCCTTTACTCTAGCTTTTATTGCTGAGCATGAGGCCACATGCTATGGAATAACCTTTTGGTCCATTTGGGTCAGCTGTCCTGGCTGTGTCCCCTTCCAATGTCTTGTGCATCCTACTCATTTGCAGGGCAGAATAAGCAGCAGGAAAGTCCTTGGCTCTGTGTAAGCAATATGCAACAACTAAAAGCATTGGTATGTTATCACCACTGTTTTAATTAAAAATCCAAAATTCAGCAACATATGAGCCACTATAAAAAGTTAATTCTACCCCAGCTGAAACCACAACACCTTGTCTAATCTGATTCTAGTCTTCATTGTTTCATACTTGCCTGCTGATCTTAGGATTCTGAAGACAGCTCTTACCAGGGAAAATGAAGGTGAAATATGTCTTTCAGTACCTTGCCATTTTCTATGTCTCCTGCCACCAGGTAAACTGCTCCACTGAGCAGCAGACCTACCTTTTATCTAGTCTTTATTTTTGCTGATGCTGTATTTCTAGGAGCCCTTGTTTCTTTTTACATTCCTTTGCCAAATTCAAAGTTCCAACTCAAGTTGGAATTTGACTTTCATTACTCCATCCCTACACACTCACACATCTTTATAGTTCTCCTAGGTGATGTGACCTTTTGTCCATCTCCTGTGTGCCTCTTTTGTGTTTGAGTTAGGCGTTTCTACTTCCTTGTTTATCCATGCATGTTTCCTGCCCCTTTTCCCTGACTTCCTGAATGTCATGATGGACCAGCGCTGAGCTTGGAAAAGGTGATAGAAATAATCTTGAAACTTAGCCAGCTTTCCTGGATCCTTCTCTCCAGAACAGTCTCCCATAGGATTTTTCCAACCACAAACAGGCCAAAATCCAGGATATCCAGGATTTTGATCTTGAAATTCTATTTTTTCTCTCCTCTCAGGATCCTGCATCTCACCATCTCATTTTCACTACAGCCAGGCTTTCACATCCTTGACTCATTCTTCCTAGTTTGTAAGTATCAGATCCAGCAGAGCATTTCCCTTTGCCACTTCCCAGATCATTGCGCTCCAGTTTGTGCCTATTGCTCCTTGTTCTGTCATTAGCACCACCACCGGAAAGAGCCTGGCCCATCCACTTGACTCCCACTCTTTAGATGTTTATAAGCATTGATATGACCTCCTTCTCAACCTTCTTTTCTCCAGGCAGAAGAGTCCCAGGTCTCTCTGCCTTTCCTCCAGGCCCCTAATCTTTGTGGACCTCCACTGGACCCTTTCTAGAAATCCCTGTCTTGAACTGAGGAGCTCAGAACTGGACACAGTAATTCAGATGTGGCCTCACCAGGGCAGAATAGAGGGGGAGAGTTACCTCCCCTGACCTTCTGGTCATGCTCTTTATAATGTACCCCAGGGTACCACTGGCCTTCTTGGCCACAGGGGCACACTGCTGGCTTGTGGCCACCCTAATGGCCACCAGAACACCTAGGTCCTTCTCTACAGAGCTCCTCTTCAGGAAGTCAGCCCCTGACCTGTACTGATGCATGCAGTTATTCCTCCTCAGGGGTAGGACTCTACACTTGCCCTTGTTGAACCTCATCAGGTTCCTCTCTGCCCAACTCTCAGCCTGTTCAGGTCCCCCTGAACGGCAGCACAGCCTTCCGGTACACCAGGCACTCCTACCAGCTTTGTATCATCCGAACTTGCTGAGGGTGCACTCTACCCCTTCCTCCAGGTCACTAATGAAGATGTTAAACAAGACTGGACACAGTGCCGATCCCTGGGGAACACTGGTAGCTAAATGCCTCCAACTAGAGTCTGTGCCACTGATCACAACCCTCTGAGCTCTGCCAGTCAGTCAGTTCTCAGTCCACCTCACTGGCCACTCATCTACCCCACACTTCCTCACCTTATCTACGAGGATGTTACGGGAGACAGTGTCAAAGCCTTGACGAAGTCAAGGTATGCAACATCCATTCCTCATTTACCCAGCTGGTCGTGACATCATAGAAGGCTAACAGACTAATCAAGCATAATTTCCCCTTGGTGAATCCATGTTGACTACTCCTGATAACCTATCAACATGGATTCACCAAGGGGAAATCTTCTCTTCCACTTGCCAGCTCCCTCAACACTTGTGGGTGCATCCAATTGGAGTCAATGGATTTCAGCATGTTCAGTTTACCTATGTGACCTCTGATCAGATCCACCTCAACCAAAGGGAAATCTTTCATTCCTCAGACTCTTTCTCTTACCTCCAGGGTCTGGCATTTCCAAGGGGCAGTCTTAGCAGACTGAAGCAAAGAAAGTGTTCAGTAAATCCACCTTCACAGTGTCCTATGTTACCAGAGCACCCATCTTATTCAGCAACAGGCCCATATTTTCCCTAGTCTTCCTTTTGGTATTGACATACTTTCTTGTTGTCCTTGACATCTCTCACCAGATTTAATTCCATGTGGGCCAAAGCTTTCCTTTTCACATCCCGGCATGCCCTGAACTTGTTTCTATATTCCTCCAAAATGGCCAGTCTAAAGCTATAAAAGAGAAATGTCAGGCTCATGATTGCTGCACAAAATTCCACAGACAAGTCATAGGTCTCCACTATTGGGAATGGAGTAGGGAAAGAATTTCCAGGAGTCTACACAAAAGCCTCCTGAGGCTCTTTTTTTTTCCTTGTGGACAACTACTTTCTAAGAGTAGATACAGAGCATCAGGTACAGTATTAGAATGTGGTCCTCCTCTTTCATTTTATGCACTAGTTTGCTCTTTGATGCATGGACTTCTTTTCTGCAATGGTGGGTTTGAGGAAGGGAGGTCTGGAAGGTGGTGCTCAGATGACCTTCCTCTAGCACGTAGGAGGATAGTAATCTGTGAATTTCTTTTTATTAATATTTGCTATTCCCTATTTGCTATTATGTAATCATATTTTTTTCATAGAATCACAGAATCCTTAGAGTTGGAAGGGACTTTTAAAGGTCATCTAGTCCAATTCCCTTGCAATGAACAGTGACACCCACAGTTAGATCAGGTTGTTCAGAGCCCGGTCCAGCCTGACCATAAAAGTCTCCAGGGATGGTGCGTCCACCACAACTCTGGGCAAACTGTGCCTGTGCCTCACCACCCTCCCTGCAAAAGACTCTTTCCTTATATCCAACCTAAATCTCCCCTCTTTAAGTTTGAAACCATTTCCCCTTGTCCTAACACCAAAGACAATGCTAAATAGTCTGTTGCCTTTTTTTCTGGAGCTCCCCTTCAGATACTGAAAGGTTGCTATTAGGTCATCTCAGAGCCTTCTTTTCTCCAGGCTGAATAGCCCCACCTCTTTCAGCCTGTCTTCATAGGAGACGTGTTCCATCCCTTGGATAATTTTTGTGTCCCTCCTTTGGACACGCACCAACAGGTCCATTTCTCTTCTGTACTGAGGATTCCACATCTAGATGCAGTACTTCAGAATAGAGGGGCAGGATCACATCTCTCACCTTGCTGGCCACATTTCTTTTGATGATGCCCAGGATACAGTTGGCTTTTCGGACTGAGAGGGCACACTGCTGGCTCATGTCCAGCTGCCATTCACCACTACTCCCAGGTTCTTTTCAGCAGGGTTATGCTCAATCCTTTCATCCCCTAGCTTGTATTGGTAGTGGAAGTTGCCTCAACCCAGGTGCAAGACCTTGCACTTGGATTTGTTGAACCCCATGAGGTTTTCCTGGTCCCACTGCTCAGCCTATCTAGATCCCTCTGGATGGCATCTTGTCCTATGGATGTGTCAACCGCACCATACAGCTTGGTGTCATCTGAAAACTTGCTGAGGATGCACTGTCAATGTAATTGATGAAGATATTAAAGAGTATCAGTCCCAGCATTGACCCCTGGGGGACACCACTCATTACTGATCTCCATCCAGACATTGAGCTGTTGACCACCACACTCTGGATTCAATCCTGAACCCAATTCTTCATCCATCAAACAGTCCACCCATCAAATCCATATCTTTCCAATTCTGAGAGAAGGATGTTGTGAGATAATGTGTCAAAGGCCTTACTGAAGTCCAGAGAGATGACATCAGTGGCTCTTCCCTTGCCCATTGGAGCAGTGACACCATCATAGAAGGCCACTAGGTTGGTAAAGCAAGATTTGCCTTTGGTGAAGCCATGCTGGTTCTCCCATATCACCTCCCCATCTTCCATGTGCCTTAGCACAGCTTTCATGGGGATCATCTCCATGATCTTTTCTGGTACAGAGATGAGACTGACAGGTCAGTAGATCCTGCAATCATCCTTTTTATCCTTTTTAAAAATGGATGTGATGTTGCCTTTTTTTCCAGTCATCAGAGACTTCACCTGACTGCCATGACTCTTCAAATATTATCAAGGGTGTCTTGGTGACTACATCATTTTTCACTACTAGAGGTTTTTCAGACTTGACACTGTCTGACAGTAGTATGTCTGAATGTCTACATGTTGTTGGTATGGCTAATCTCTTCTTGAAAATTCTCATATCAATCTAGCCTGCTGGAAGGAAGATTAGCCCCAAATTACCCAAACATGTGTGAATGGGAGAGGTAAAGCTGAGGTCTCAAGATGACTGCAGACCTCTCTCCAAACACGTACAGATAGTTAACACAAATGTATATAAAGGACGTACTTTTGTTCCACTGATGTACATGTTAGGTAGCAATATTCCCCGTGTCTATCACAGTGCTTTCCTCTGGCTGTGTAAAGAGGGCAGGACACAGATCTATGTTCCTAGTGCTTTCCCTTAGTTTGTACTACATCCTTTGTACAACATCCTTAAACATATACTTACATTCCTCGCATCATTAACTGCTTGAATCAGTCACATTTATTGGGGTCCAACTATGATGGGAATTAAGGAAATTCAGGTGTGCATTATCCTTTTGTCTCACACCAATTCCATCAATTAGATTTCTCTAGCTTTGCCTTATAGCCATACTTTCATATATCCTACCAGAAGAACATATTATCCAGTATTTCTCAGTTTTCATCACTCTGCAGCTGTCTGTCTCTGCATACTCTGCTAGGTGGAGCGCAGCTTCTGACAAAATTTAGATGTACAGTTATCATGTCTACCACATCATAGGTGTTGACTTTAGAACTACCTTACTCTCTTACCTTTTCCTGCTATGCTTTGTGTCCTCCAGCAACGTACCAAATCTAGTTTAAAAATAGATGCTTGTGAATCCAACTGGGAGACCTACTGATGCTTTAGAAGAGAGGATAGCAGGACTTCACCTCAAAGTACATGCTCTTCTGTGTTCTCTCAATGTTTGGTTTAAAAACTCCTCTACACATTTTTATTTTTGGTATAGTATTTCCCAACTTTTGGGAAAATTTTGCTCAAGTAGGCTTGCTCAGTTATCTTTACCCCCAAAAGAGACAGAGGAGAGCCTTTAGCAGTGGGTTGTTAGAGTTAGGGTAGTATGGTTGGGTTGTGGTTGGACTCGGTGATCTTTAAGGTCTTTTCCAACCTGAGCAATTCCATGATTCTACAATTTAGCTGTCTTTATTCTATTAAAGGGAGAAACCACTACAGCACATCCCTGTGGGATCTCTCAATCTATTAGAAGTGACAGCTTCTTTTTTATCCCTTGTCCTGACACATTGTCCCTCCTCCTTTCCTCACTGGCTGAAGTACTTGGTGGTTACAGACTTCCTGGTCCACTTAATACATGTCCCCACTTGCGTGTGACCTATTAGGCCTGCACAGTAGGTCCAAAGATCATCAGTTCAAGTTGTCTATAGACCTTTGTAACTAAAAAAGCCTTATTTGATAAGAGTGTACAGACTGAGTGGAAAGGAATTGGCAAGCTTCTGCACAACAACTTGCAAGCAGGGGCAAATCATTCGTGAGCCTCTGAGTAAATTATTTTGTATACAAGGGCATCTTCAAGCTTCTTTTATTTCACTCACTCTCTACTTCTTGGAGGCAGGCAGGAAAATTGGTCTACTCTGCCCATAAGAACTGATGGAAAACACCTTGAATTGAACTTTTTCAGCTACAGCTGCAGGGGTAGGTAAGAGCAGAGATAACTGCATTGCCATGATATGACTGTTGCAGAGATGAGTCTTTGGTCCTCAGAGCCTTTATTGAAGGAGAAGCTTGGAGTCCTACCCAGAAGACCAGAAAATTTTGATCAGTTGATCTGAGCAGCCACACTCTCCCGTTCCTACTGTACCAGCAAACAAACAGGCTTAATTAAAGACTGTATTACTGGAATGATGATACGAAAGGAGTAATATGTGAAAGGGTAGTGGTGTCTTCTTTCTCTCAAGACTCTGGCCATTTCCTGATTCTCCCTTTCCTAGGGTCAGAGTCTAGCACATATGTTTGCACAAGTGTTAGCATCTGCTGGTCAGTTTTGTTTGATCACTATCCCTGGCAGCTGCCCTTTGCCATCCTGTTATCTGCACCTGGCCACTAATAAACCTCACAGATCCTTGAAAGTTACTCCTGAATAGCTTTACACCTTCCTCTGACATCCTGTCTTCAGCATGACATGTACTCCTTGCTGTAAATAAAGAAACTTCCAAATATATGCCTCTTTCCCTCCTTTGTCCAGGCTTCCTTCAACCAAAGTTGTAATTTATGCAGTTTATGAAACTGCTGTTCACTCTAGATATATTTTTTCTTATGTTCTTTGAGTAGACTGCAGAGATTTCACAACAAAGATGCAGGTCACTGAATGGAAGGGAGGAGGAAACTTGCAAAAAGATGCACTGAGTGTACAGAGAAGGTTCACTTGTAAAGCCACTATGCTTCTGAACTGTCCATTTCTGATTTTTTTTTTTTAACGTTCTTATGAACTCCATTTAAGTAGGATCAGGTTTGATGGTACAACAGTCCTATAGTAGTGCTGATGGCATGACCTTAAAAAAAATTATTTCTGCAGAATAGCAACGAAGATTTGATCATTTTGGGGTCCTGGCATAGGTCCTGGCATATCCAGCCAGATATCTCAGAAACTTTATAAAAAGCAATTAAAAATGTGGCACTCAATTGAATAGGTCAGAGTTTGGCAACTCTCAAAACATTAATAGAATATAAAAAGAAAATACAAACAGGAAAAATTATTGTGCTATGCTGTTAATTGGATGAGGCGTGCATATCTTGACTAGGGACCCCACGATTACTCCAGTTAAGAAAGAACACAGTAGAACCAGAAAAATTTAAAAAAAGAAAAAAAGAAAAAAAGAGAAAAAAAAAGAAAAAAAGAGAAAAGAACGATCAGTGATTAGCAGTGGCCCATATATGAAATACACTATGTAAGGTAGGACTCTCACTTTTTGGAAATGCAAAATCTCCACAGAACACTGCGAAGATCATGAGATGGATGCATTAAAAAGAAGTTGTGTTTTTGTCTGTTTGTTTGTTTTGTGAGATTTCAATAAAATTAAGAATAATTTTGGGGGAATAAGTCCATTTTGATCCATCAGCTGAACACAGTTCTCTGAACAGTGAAGAATACACAGCCATGATTTCCATTTTGATATAGAAGTTTGAGAACAGGTTTCAAGATTGCAAAAAAAAAAAAATCAATTCATGTTTGCAACACCATTTTCAGTTGATATAAATACATACCTGCAAATTTTCAAACAGAACGTATGGAGTTTCAGTCAGATATTCAACTCAAAAATCTGATCTCTTTACCAGACTTTCATACTCCCTCTCTTATTAGAGAAAAATAGCCTTCAGTGAATAATCATGCCTATTCGTGTCATCGTTTTTTGGCAGTACGCACATTTTTAAGCAATTGTCTTCCAGAATGAGGAATAGGAGGAGTGAAATTCCTTCAGAAATCTCTGATGAACACCTTGAGACCTCACTGAGAACTGCAGCCGCTGCCATCGAACCAGGGTGATATGTTTGTTTCACAAAAACAAGGTCACATATCCCACTAGTTTTATGTTTTTGTTGCGCTCTCTCTCTTTTTTAAACATTTTAAGAAAATCATTAAAAATTAAAATGTTTTTTTATATTAACAGTATTGTATATTTTACAAGGTCTGCTCTGAAAGTAATACCTCTGATGTTATGATGTTGGCCCATGATGTCAGAGGTGGATGTTGGTGGTATTGTCATCCAAAATCCATGAAGAAAACTCCCTAATTCCAATGTGGTGTTAGAAAGCGGCATTCCTTTATTCCTTGTGATACATCTCTGGCCACTTGAAAAATCAAGCACACTCTCAGAGTTCAAGTTCTACATTTAAACAGTTAATACATATATATGCAGTACATTGGTATACATATTCATTCTTTTCCAAGCACTCATTAATATATGCTAATGTCCCTCAGTGCTTGTGCAGTTGCATCTAAGGTGGTTGTACAACCACATTCTTTCTCCCCATTTTTCCATCATCAGCTTCAACACTGAGACCTTTGGCTGACCTTCAGCTGTTTTTCCAAATTTGGTGGATTTCCATTGCTTGTTACGCCATAATGAGCAACTTCCAAAACAGTGTATGTGAAATGCAATGAAAAAGCCTTGCATCTGGTGGATGCAAAGAGAATGGCCTATTATGATTCCAGTGCTTCTTGTGGAGCAGAATAATTGAGAAAAGCAAGACTGCTCACACACCAAGCAAAGCTGAAATGGAAAGTTTTAGAACTAGCACTCATTGATTCCTTTTGCTAAACTAATGTATTGGTCCTTAAACTACTATACTGATCCCTATTGCTAAACAAATCAGCCTATATCAGTGTGGCAGCAGAGGCTGCATCTTCCCACCAATATTCCATTACATTTTGTTGCTGTGTGACAGACGGCAGCAGAGGGGCAGTCTGAAAAAATGATGCCTGACATGGAAGTGTATATGAAACAAAAGTGTGTCATTGAGCTCATCCATGTGGAAAAAATGGTACCCACTGACATTCCTTGCCTCTTGATGAACGTTTATGAAGACCAAGCAGTCGACTTGAGCTTTGGGTGGTGTGTTTCAACAGTGGCAACTGTGGGTCATCTCCGCTGGTGCAGATTTTTATGAGCATGGCATGCAGGCTCTTGTTCATTGCTGGTAAAAATGCAAAGCTAATGGTGATGACAATGTTGGCAAATAGTGTTTTGCAGCTGAGAATTTGCTCTATCAAATACTATTATTGTGCTCTTTGTATCTGTTGTAGTTTCTGTGGAAATAAATAGGAGGCATTGCTTCTAGAGCAACTTATTTATATTTGGCCCTGACGAGCCAAAAGGTTGGACATCCATGCACCATAGCATGTTGTTTGCAATTTTCCCACTTCTGCCCAGGCTTCTTGTTAAACTAGAGAGCCTTGGACAAATACAAGTATCACAGGATATCATTGGATACCATGAATACTGTGGAGCTATCCAGGGCTGGTGCTAATCCTTCTTCCACGTTGAACATC
Organism: Pavo muticus; assembly: GCA_016647715.1. Classification (NCBI taxonomy): domain Eukaryota; kingdom Metazoa; phylum Chordata; class Aves; order Galliformes; family Phasianidae; genus Pavo; species Pavo muticus. The sequence goes on along the minus strand of JACDJE010000165.1, from coordinate 3,937,974 downwards.
AAGATACATTCCCTGATGATTCAGAACAGCCTGCAGTTAGCACCCACCTTTATAATGTAATTTTCTACTGTCAGATAATATCAGGACTCTGAGTATGTAATAATGCAAGTACACTTTAAGATAGGTCAGACTGAAGCTTTATAGAGAGAATGCTCAGGCATCATTTCTCCCCAGTGCCCCTGTGTTCTATCCCCACTGTTTGCAGAAATCTGGATTATATCCCATTTCAAATAAATGAAAGAGGTAAGGAACATCACTGTAGTGTTTAGAAAGCCAGGTGTGTGTTTTTGGGAAGAATGGACTTGAGGCAATCATTCATATGTTAATGAAGCCAAGGACACATTCCTGGGAGCGATGGACTTCTTAGATATCTTGTTAATTGCCACAGTCGTAGAATCATAAAATCATAGCATGGCTTGAGTTGGAAAGGACCTCAAGGATCATCAGGTTCCAACCACCCCGCTACAGGCAGGGTTGCCAATTGCTAGATCACATACTAGATCAGGTTGCCTTGGCCTTGAACACCTCCAGGGATGGGACATCTACAGTCTTTCTGCGCAGCTTGTGCCAGGGCCTCACTACTCTCTAAGTGAAAAACTTCCCCCTGACATCTAATCTACATCTCCCCTCCTTTAGTTTAAAACCATTCCCTCTTGTCCTATCACTATCTACACATGTAGAAGATTATTTCCCTCCTGTTTATAATCTCCCTTTAAATACTGGGTGGCCATAATGAGATCTCCCCACAGCCTTCTCTTTTCCAGGCTGAACAATCCCAGCTCCTTCAATCTGTCTTCATAGGAGAGGCACTCCAGTCCTCTGAGCATCTTTATGACCCTGCTCTGGACCCTTTCCAAAAACTTGACAACTTTTCTCTGTTGGGGGCCTCCGACTGGATGCTGTACTCTAAATGGGGCCTCACGAGAGCAGAGTAGAGGGGGAAAATTCCCTCTCTCTCCCTGCTGGCCACCCCTCTTCTGATGCAGCCCACATTGTCCGTTGACCTTCCGGCTGCAAGTGCACACAGCTGGCTCATGTTAAGTTTTTCATCTACCAGAACACCCAATTCTTTCTCAGCAGGGCTACTTTCAAGGTAGTATACATATCTGGGATTGCCTCAACCCAAGTGGAGAACCTTGCACTTTGTTTTGTTAAACCTCATTAGGTTAACAAGGGCCCACCTTTCGAGTTTATCAGGGTCCCTCTGGATGGCATCCCTTCCTTCTGCCATATCAACTTAACTGCTCAGCTTGGTGTCACCAGCAAACTCACTGAAGGTGCACTCAATTCCACCATCTTTGTCATTGATTGAGATGTTAAAGAGTACTGGATCCAAGACAGACCCCAAGAGACACTGCTCATTACTGGCCTCCACCTGGACTTAGAGCTACTAAACACAAGCCTCTGGCTGCAACCTTCCAAACAATTCCTTATCCACTGAAGCCTTTAAATCCAGCCTTTAAATCCATCTCTCTCCAATTTAGAGATAAGGATGTGATGGAGAACGATGTCAAAGGCCTTACAGAATTCCTGGCAGATGACATCTGTTGCCATCTCTTTGTCCACCAATGCTGTCAGGGCCTGTAGGAGGGGCACATGCAGTATTACATTGTCTCAGAAGTGTGAGATAGAAACAATCAGACTGCTAGATTTTGGTTGAATATTCCTTTTGTTAGAATAAACTTCTTAGACCTCTCATATCTTAAATGTTAATAGTTTTTTCACCACAGTACTCTTTAGGTTCCTGGGATCTTTATCCACCTCATCCTAATCTGTGGCATGGCATAAACATGGCTTTTCTCTCTGGGTCTGTTTAGCCTTGAGAAAAGAAGACTGAGAGGGGACCTGATCCAGGTCTATAAATATCTAAGGTGTGGGGAGCAAAGTGGCGAGACCAGACTCTTTTCAGCAGTGTGTGGAGACAGGACAAGGGGAAACAGCCAGAAACTGGAGCATAGGAAGTTCCGCACCAGTGTGCGCAAGAACTTCTTTACGGTGAGGTGATGGAGCACTGGAACAGGCTGCCCAGGGAGGTTGTGGAGTCTCCTTCTCTGGAGATATTCAAGACCCGCCTGGACGCCCACCTGTGCGACCTGGTGTAGGGAACCTGCTTTGGCAGGGGGGTTGGACTCGATGATCTCTGGAGGTCCCTTCCAACCCCTACGATTCTGTGATTCTGTGATTCTTTGAATATTAAATCTTCTTTATCAACAGCTGTCAAATGAGTAGCCTAGAAGAGATACGTGGTATTCATTACAGGTCCAAGCAGAGATGATGAAGAAATTTGTCAAGATTTCTTTGGCAATGTTGTCGGGGTCAGCATGTCTCACTGTTTTGCTCCAGTTTGATTCTGTGTACAGACATGATACTTTGCTCCCAGAGTCCAATCCAGCAAGCAAACTTGTTCTCTCCATCAGGCAGCTATAGCACAATGTGATAATGTTAGTTCACCCCAGGGTCTGATCCACCAGTCAGCATAGTTACAGAACAGGCTGTCAGAGTCACTATTCAGAAACAGTTTTTAACAAACCTGAAAGGAAGGTTAATTTGCTAAAGCACTAATTTTAGCCTTTCTTTTCTCTTGTTTTCTCTTCTTTTCAATTCTTTTCCTTTTCCTTTTCCTTTTCCTTTTCCTTTCCTTTCCCTTTTCCTTTTCCTTCCCTTCCCCTTCTCCTTTTCTTCCCCTTCCCCTCCCCTTCCCCTTCCCCTTCCCCTTTACGTTTCCTCTTCCTTTTCTTTTCTGTATTATTTTCTGAACTTCTTGTGCACATCATCCCTCCTTACCTTCTCTGAGCATTTTTCTGTGGTAGAGGTATGTTGTCTGGTCATACAGACTACCGTCTGGTCATAAAGACTACTGGCTTTAAATGATGCTGTTGAATGGCCCAGTCAGAGGGACCTTGGCAGGCTGGAGAAACGAGAAGACAGGGATCTCAAGAAGTAAAGGGAAATGTTCATAGTTTAATGTCAGGTAGGTACAATCCTAGGGAAGTAGAAGAGGGAAAGGATGTGCATGTCTGTATGTTTTAAAAGCAACAACAACTAAACACAAAAAGTGTTCCTACAAAAGAGGATATGATTGTGAACAGAAACACAGAATGGCACTTGAAGTTCACAATGGGGTTGCATTCAGCCTGTGAATCCATATACCATATCAAATCAGGATTCAGCTACACAATGTAGAGGGAGTGTCCTGAAAGAGCCAGCAATATCTTGATCCAAATTGGAAACAACCAAGCTCCTGTCAACAACTAAATTTCTGTGAATCCCTTTTCCATCTCTTACAGCTGGCCTCCAGTAGTGCTGAAAGTAAAACAACACAGTCAAATAGAAGTAGTTGACTGAAAGCCATCTCTGGATATATAATATCCTGCACTGCTATGTGGTGTGAGCAAGACACTGGATTGCTGACATTCTATGCAGAGGAGGGGGGATTTGGGTATGCAGAAAATAGATCCTTCCTGAGAAGATGATCTGGCAGCTGCCTCACACTGCCAGCTCCAATGACACAATGTCCCCTCCCCCATGCTGAAGGGGCCATAAAGGAGGGAGGTAATTCCAGCAGTTCAGATAAGATTGAAATGTCTCAGAATTTTCTGTTTGTTGTCTGGCATTGCGAGAGCCTCAGGAGAAGTTAACTTCCTCCTTTTCTTGCTGCTGCAGTGCTGATGGTTACATTTCAAGTGTGAATAACCGAGTTGAACAATGCACTGATTTGAAAGGAGTATTTACTCATAAAGAATACAATCTCTATGGTGTTATCTTCATCCAGTAGTATCCAATTTTAGTGGACAGTATCCATATTTTAAGGTAGCACACTATTTTGTCAGTGCAATCAGCTAGAAACCTGCCTATAATTTGTTTATATGGCTCAAATTATTGGGAGCTTGCTAATCTGTGGCACCTTCACTTCTTCAATCCCTTTGCACTAATTCATGTAAATCGGGAAGAACTGTGTGATAACACAGCACTTCAAAGTAGATAGATATTAGAGGGCAGAGAAGAAAACTGTTGCATGGTTAGTTGCAAAAATATATATGTATGTAATCCGAAAACTTAAACTAATATACTGATCCCTATTGCTAAACCAGTCTATATCATATGTATATTTATAAACTCTCCTTTGGGCAATGGTTGAAACTGAACAGTTCTTCAGACCTGGGAATACATAGCTGTTTGACTTGCCTGATGTTGTTACACAGCCTAGTGCTGTTTTTTCAGTTCTTAGCAGACTCAAGGATTGTTGACAATAGAAGAAGAAACTGCTGCTCTGATTATGCCAGTAAAACAGGTCAGTTCAACAGAGATCACATCTCTTGTCAACAGCACAGCCCATGTACCATGGCCAGATGCTGAAATGGGAGTGTGCTCAGGTTCTTCACATAGATAAGGAACTGATGATGATGTTACGTGAAAGAGTTATGCGGATAAATAATTTTTTTCCGCCTGATCTCGATCTGATCTTGAGGTGTCACTGCTAATTCTATTTATGGGTACTTTATAAATCAGAAGGGAAAAAAAAAAAAAGGAAAATAATTTCAGGCAATAGAAAAAAGTGATAGAAGAGCTAAGTTTGAGAGAATAATGCAAAGAAGTAAGAAAAAAAGAACTGTTTATTATTGCAAAAATAACCATTATGGAGCCAGAAAAGTCAGTATTATTATTACACTTGCAAGAAATTTGTAAAGGTTAATGTTATGTAGGTACAATACCTTACCTTGTGCAGACCTAATATGATCAATAGTAATAATTTCTGCAAACCTTAAAATTCTCGCTACAGCGTTTTGGTGTTTAGTTTATATCAAACTCTCTTTATTTAACATATTAGGAGCTTTTTCCCATTTCCCATCTGATGTTACTGCTGGACTCCTAGAGTTTCCCTCCTGGGCTCCTTCTCAGTCTTTAGACTCTGATCCTGCCCATGACCGGTGTGATCCAATCCGAAGCTTCTCTAATCTACCAAGTTTTAACTGGGATCAGTGCTGAGGAGGTAGGTAATGGTAGTTATTGCCTAGACTGCATCTTTTCTAGACTGACTGTCTTCTCTGCTTCCAGCACAGCATAATGGAAACTTCTAGTCTTACCCATGCAATTTGCTTGTCTGGGTTCAAGTCCTGTCCCTCCTCCATCTCCATCAGCTTTGATGACAAGGAAATTGTTTTGCTTTGTTTTAGTTGGGCAGGATATTCGCATGGGCTCAGTACTCACTGCACCATTGCATGCCCTGTGCAACCTATACCAAGTGGTAGCTGCTGCTTGCTAATCATCTGTCAAGTTTGCCAGGAGGAGAGGAGTTTGAACTTGAGCCTTTAAGAAGGCAGCATCTCCTTCTTCATGACCTAAAGAGGTATAGCTGGCAGATGTCCCAGAACAGGTGATGACTCTAGCCAGCTGCAAGTAGGCATAGCAAAGCAGCAGCACGGTATGTCTGTCTGATTTGTCTGAATGGATTCTTCTGCTGACCTGAGCAATAACAGAACCTAGGGCATTTACTCTGACAGGGACACATTATTTGCCTGACTGCTGCCCATGATTTTATGTTGTTTTCAAAGTACTTATCATTAGTTATTTCTCACTCTATTGTTTCTTCCTTTTCTTACCCATAATGGTGTTACTTGTTCTCTTTGATAGTTTCTTTGTGTGAAAATATTTTGTATCTGGGGACTGTAAATTAGGTTGTGCAGTCTCTAGTGCTGACTTGGACTTGGAAATGTGCTAAAGACGTCCTTTCATAACAAGAATGAGGAAACTGAGGAAAGAAAAAATAGTTATTTATAGTTTTTATTCACATTTTTCCACTTCTGGGTGCTTCTGGGTGAAGCCTGAAGCATAAAAGGTCTTGAAGAACTGAAGTCATGAGATTGGCAATATAAAAGAAACTGCTGTCCTCAGAAAGTGTGTTTCTTCATGCTATGTGAAACTGCCAAGACATATCTAGTAAAGGAGCAGTAATAGGAGTCAGAAAAAAAAAATGCAGAGACTAATTAGTCTTTGCATAAACAGGCACTGGGGTTAGAAAGGAAGAGAAAGTGACTGTACATGAGAAAGCAGATGCAATATTGATTTGCAATCCTTCTTAGGTGTCTCTTTGTCTTAGGCAGCCCCTTCAAACCCTATGTGACATCTTTCCAGATTATTTTCCATACCTTCTCTTTATTTTCCCTCTTTCCCTCCCTCTCTTCCTTCCCAGTCCTGATAGATAAGGGCCCTAGATAACCTCCCCTATGAGACTGTGATGGAAGATGTGTTATCACTTAAGAACTAGCATGCAGCTTATGTTGCTTACTGGAAGTAACCTGAGCTGCTTCTACCTTCCTACCTTCATAATTGTTACATGAACTAAAAAAAAAAAGCAACAAAACAAAAAAAAAAAGAAATACAAAAAACCCTCCACATTTCAAGACTGTAATAGTCAGACATTTTGCACAAAATCAAAGTATTTTTAAGGATGTGCACTTCAGGAGTTTATGGGGCAGAATTAAAATGCAGTAACAGGTTCTGGTGAGTGTGATGCTTCTTCATCTCTTAAGCTTCTTTTGTTTTACACTTTTTTCATTACATGTTATACAACACATGCTCACAAATATGACTTTGTTCAGGAAATGAGTTTAAGAAAGCCAAATACTTTAACCACATATATCTAGTAGGTATTCAGGCAAAAATTATTTCTTTAAGTGCCATATAAATAACGTAACATATCACAGTACCTTAAAAACAAGTACAACAAAATAAGTCTCAAAATCAGGAGATGTAACCACAGCAGGTTTTCTCTGGTAACAGAAACATCTAACAACATCTCTGCAAGATTCCTTTGGTCTTGTTTGCAGTGTCATTGGCAGTAATTCTTCTCAAAGCTAAAAACTTCAGGCACTTGAAGACCTAAAGAAAAGAAGGTTCTGGGGAGACTTTGTAGAAGACTTCCACTTCTATCATCAGACCTACAGCAAAGATGGGGAGTGACTCTATCAGAGAGTGTACTGATAGGACAAGGTGGTACAGTTTTAAAACATAAGAGGGTAGATCATGGATATCCAATTTTTTGTCTTGCCTGGGCCACATTGAGTGAAATTGTCTTGGGTAGCATATATAATACATAATATATATAATATATAATATATAAAATATAGTTAATATATATAACTAACATAACATATTTTATCATTTTACATTTTATTAAAACAGTGGTTGCAATTCTTAGCAAGTTGTCGAGGTGTTCGTCAGAGATTTTTGATGAAATTTTACTCTTCCTGTGCTTCATCCTGGAAACCTTTTGTTCACAAATGTACGTAATGCCAAAAAGTGATGGTATGAATAAGGCATGACTGCGAAGTGAGGGGAATTTTTCTCTAGTCAGATAGGTCTTATAGGTCTAGTAGAGAGACATTATCAATTTTTTGAGTTGAATATCCGATTGCAACTCTGTACTTTCCATTTGAAAACTGGCAGATAATGTATTTATGCTGCCTGAAAATGGAGTCACAAATATACTAAAAAAAAAGAAAAAAAAAGAAAAAAAAAGAAAAAAAAGAAAAATTTTTTGCAACATTGAAACCTACTCCTAAATGCTTTTATCAGAATGTAAAGCAAGGCTGCATATTTTTTGCTGTTCACAGGACTGTGTTTAGCCAGTGTATCAAAATGCATTAAATAATTTGCCACAACTTGAGTTGACACTGCACTGTGCCTTCCCTGATTTCATCCTGGATAGTGCTTCTCACATTCTAATGGTTGGTTGTTGCTGAGTGATGGTGCTCACATGGCCACATGGTGGAGAAGAGCCCAGCCCCACCCTTGCTCTTAAGCTAAGTACCCAAATTTTTATTTCCATTAAATATCGATTCAGTCTCAGATTTTTTTCAGTCAGTTGGAACCATTCAAAGTCTTCCAGGATTAATCTTGGAAACTCCCAGGTTTGTAAGTGAAGTGGTATGCAAATTTTGGATTCAGATAAATCACCACTATATTTGCCACTAAAGATTCCACAAGGTTGTTTCTTTTTTTGTTTATTTCTATTCTGATTGTTTTGCTAGGAACACTATACCCATGGAGTCTTACCTAATATTGCAATAGCAGTACTCAAGTGGAGCTAAATCTACCAAAAAAAAACCAAAAACAAAAACAAAAAAACAAAAAACAAAAAACAAAACAAAACAAAACAAAAACAAAAAAACCCCACAAACTTCTGTCTCACCACACAAATCATTGAAATAACTAAATTTTGCTATATTAATGTGGAAAGCATAATGTTCAAAATGCACATGTAAACTCTGTCTACAGTGCATGAGTCTTTGAAAAAGCTGCAAGTAGCCGAACCTGCTATAATATTCCACCATTTCTGAAAGTCAGAGATTAGTGGGACTTCATCTAGAATCATCAAATCACAGAATTATAGAATATCCCAAGATGAAAGGGATCCATAAGGATCATTATGTCCAAATCCTGGCCCCATTCAGGGGGGCTAAAATTCAAATTGTATTTTTAATTGCAGTGTTGAAAAGCTTCTTAAATTGTGGTAGGCCATGTGCTGTGAACACTGCCCTAGGGAGCCTCTTCCTCTGTCCATCTACACTCTTGATGAAGAATACCCATCCTGACTCTCCCCTGAAGCTCCTCCATGCTGTTCCCTCAGATACTGTCGCTGTCACCAGAGGGAAGATGCCTGCCTGTTCCCTCAGATACTGTCGCTGTCACCAGAGGGAAGATGCCTGCCTCTCAACTCCCCTTGAGAGGAAGCTGTAGGCCAACTTTAGTGTTCCTCTCTGTCTCTTCTATAGGTTGGACAAACCAAGGGACCTCAGCCCTCGTTTGGATGCTCTCTAATAGTTTTACATCATTCCTCCCAAAACCACACAGAACAATTAAGGTTAAGCCACATCAGTACAGAGCAGAGTGGGACAATCACATCCCTAGACACTATAGATCCTCTTGCTCCAACAATCCTGCTATGAGTAGGGCTGCCACTCAATAGACCAGGGCCCCATCCATCCTGGCCTTTAATACGTCCAGGGATGAGGCATCCAGAGCTTCTCTGGGCAAACTGTTCCAGTGCCTCACCACCCTCTGAGTAAAACATTTTCCTTCTAATACCTAATATAAATCTCCCTCTTTTAGTTGAAAACCATTTCTCTTGTCTTATCACTATCTTCCCATATAAAAAGTAATTCTCAATTTTCTTTATAAGCTCCCTATACATCTTAGAAGGCCACAACAGGGTCTCCCTGGAGCCTTCTCTTCTCCAGGCTGAACAAGCCCAGCTCCATCAATCTTTCTTCACAGGAGAGGTGCTCCAGCCCTCTGAGCATCTTTTTGGCCCTCCTCTGGACCCACTTGAACAGCTCCAAGTCTTTCTTGTGCTGGGGGCCCCAGGCCTGGACAAAGCACTGCAGATGAGACCTCACAAGGGTGTAGTAGATAAGGACAATCCCTTCCCTGCCCTCTGCCACCCCTCTGTTAACGCAATCCAGGATACAGTTCATCTTCCAGGCTTCAAGCACACACTGCTGGGTCATTTCCAGCTTTTCTTCCATCAGAACACCCAAGTTCTTCTCTGTAGAGCTACTCAATTGAGTTATCTCAGTCTGCATACATATCTGGGATTGTCTTGACCTAAGAGCAACACTTTTCTCTTGATCTTGTTGAATCTCAGTAGGTTAATGTGGGCCCACTTTTCAAGTTTGTCCCTGTCAATGCGTGATGGGTGTTCTCTGTCTCTGCTCAGTATGATTTAAATGCATAGGAATTAAAAGAGGGGATATTGGGATATCTTGGTTTTCTTTTTGTTAAAAACTTTGTACTCTGCATAGAATAAGTAAATATTTTGAGGGCAAAGGAGATTAGAGATGTTTAAACACAGTGTTTAAGATAATCTGTGAAGATGAACATTTCAGTAGTATATGGAAACTTTTTCTTTACATGAACATGAGAGCATAAGAATTTACCACTACTGAATAAACTCCAGGTTTACAGACTGCATATTCTGGGATTTGTGGTTTCAAATCTCTCTAGGCAAAAGAAAGAGTTGATTCCAGGTCACTCAAATACAGAGTGGGTGCTCTAAGCATCAGAATATTTGATAGGCTGAGCAGGAGAACTTTACCACTTACTAAATAGAGGCATCTCTCTAGAGTTGAACAGGTGCTCCTACAAAGCTTTCTTCTGTTCAGATCTGTAGGCCTGTAGGTTAGGTCTCTGTTCATAGAGATTGACATCTATGATCTTGTAGGTCCTTTCCAACCTTGTGATTCTATGATTCTATGAGTCTATTTGCCACTGATAGCCGTTATTTATGTAAACGCACCATTGTAGTGTGACCTTTGGTGCATAATTATATGCATTTTAGCAAAGGAAGATTGTTCACAGTTCCCCCATGAAAGGCTGAAGTCTATGTCATCCCTTCAGAGAAAAAAATCCAAGCTGCCAGCCTGAGAGAACCTTCTGCCTCCTCTGCATTAGCAGATTTTAAGTGACCTCATGGAGTTAAATACAATCCCCATACAGTACAACACTGGATATTGAGATTTTACAGTTTGTTCACACATTCTCACCTCAGGCCATTTCATCTTGGGTTACTGTAAAAGTCCTTCTCTGGGGAGCTAATTAGAAACAGCATGTTCTTTTCTCTGGGGCAATAATAACTGTCTGAGAAGTTTCTTTCTTTCTAAGAATATTTCTGCCACTCTTAAAAACAAAACTTTTGAGGACAATTCATTTAACTCTTCTTCCTACCTCTGGTGCAAGTGAAGCAGGATTACATGCTTCCTTCCTACCTCTGGTGAAAAGGGAGCAGGATTAAATGATCTAGATATAGTAACCTGGTTGCAGATGTAGCGGCCTGCCATGGCTTCTTTATAGTCTGTGGAAGATCTACCTAGATAAAATTAAATGTGACCACCATTTAAATCATGGCAGACTTCAGACTACAGAAGTTTGGAATTCTAAAAGCAAATTGATTTCTAACCTGGCTTACACCAAATCACTATTATTCTTTCCTGTTGACCTAGGTTCCTGGGGGACTTATTCTCATACAGATCCAATGTCACCAGCTCTTCAGTAAAAATGCTTCATGCCAAAGCCTATTTCTCTTCTGCCTCTTGTGACAGGCAGCATACTCTAATCATACCTACCCACATCAGCTCTGTTAGTGAGCAACTGCTATGAGATTATATCAGAGATCAGTGTTCTTTGATCCTTTTAAATGTTACACATGAGGAGGGTTTAATACATAATACCAAGTTTACTTATTTGGAGGTAGTTGATGTTAGAGAGGATTATGATTTAGTAGAGTGAAACTGCGATGTGAAGAAATGACAATACAATACAAATACAGTATAGCAACTGCAATATATTCTTCAATTGCAAAACAGTTTCCATTAATGGTCTCTGTGTTCACCATTACTGGGCATCCACAATTTTTGGGAAGATATACCCCTCCTGTGCTGCTGAGATGGAGCCATTCCTACACTTGTTGATGACCTTTGGTGTGTGATACAAATGGAAAAGAGATCAGTTGAGTTGCTTAACTGATGAGCTGGTGGAGGTAGAGCTTGTGGAGGTAGAGCTGGTGGAGGTAGACCAGGTAGGGATTCTATGGGAGTTAATAAGTTTCCTGTGCCCGTTCCTGAAATGGCTCCCTCAGGCATACTTCAGCATTACCCACCTTCACATCTTTTTCGTGAGACTTCACCAGATTTTAGGCTTTTAAATTTGCACATTTTCCCTAAGCCTGCTTGGTTTCTAATAACAAGGACATATCATGGACCAAGTAGTTCTACATCAGAATTCAATTTCTAAGGACTAAGCTGGTCAGGGGATGGAAGCACATAATGTATGAGAAGAAACAAAAAGAAATGTATTTGTTCAGTCTTACAAAGAGGAAGGAAAAGGGAGACTGATGTCTACTGCTGTCTGATATGATGAGGAAGAGTGGATGCAAGCTGGAACGTGGGAAATTCAGATCTAAAGAAATATATAAGGAATATGAGATAGAAGAAGAATCACTTTTATCACAAGACTAATAGTATCATAGAATCATAGAATTATAGAATCCTTAGAGTTGGAAGGGACCTCTGAGGGCCATCTAGTCCAACTTCCCTGCAGTGAACAGGAGACTCCACAACCTCCCTGGGCAGCCTGTTCCAGTGCTCCATCACCCTCACCGTAAAGAAGGTCTTGCGCACATTTGTGCGGAACTTCCTATGCTCTAGTTTCTAGCCGTTTCCCCTTGTCCTTGACTGTCTGCTTCTCTGGAGATAGTCAAGACCCACCTGGACACCTACCTGTGCAACCTGGTGTAGGGAACCTGCTTTGGCCAGGAGGGTGGACTCGATGATCAAAGGACAAAGGACAGCAAGCCTGCAAACAGGCTGATGCTTCCCGTGGGCACTGCCCTGTTCTCCAGTGACTCCTGGCTCAGGCACACCCTGATTCCAATGTCTTTGCTGTGGGGGTGGTCAGATGTCTGTACCTGGGCCTCCCCCATGAATGTTCATGGAAACTCTTTGAATAATGAAAATGCATCCACTGGTGGTGAGGAGCTGTACAGATTAACTGCAAGTCATTTGAAGAATCCCTTCCTTCTGTCTTTGGCCACCTGCTAATTTCACTAATTGATTTACTTCTTGTTCAGGGAGATTTCAAGGATCCATCCACTCCCTACAGCCTCTCCTTGTCCTCTCTTGATTTTACAGACCTTATCTTACCCTTGCTGCCTGTCTCTTCTCAGGATTGAAAAGCTGAAGGCTGACTGGGCATTTTCGAGTGCTGAAGGACATTTCAGATGCCTGCACCAGATGACACTGAATGTTCTTTCCAGTGGGAGGGACCCCGTCAGGTTGCTTGAAAATTTCTCTCCTTCTGATTCTTGTGCATGTTGGAATAGATGAAAAAGTTGCCTGCCTCCCTCCTGTACACTAAATGTATGAAGATTTCCTCAAAATGGACTTGCCTATACTGGGAGAACCCAGTGGAGCCTGATTTGGTATCAGAATCTCTCAACTCAGCAATTCCAATACAAACACGTCTATGAAGACCCTAGCTGAAGTGCCTATTTTTAAGGTTATTGATATCACTGAGCACCGTCTCAAACCTGGGATCAGGTTTCAGTACAAAGAATCTAATTTTTCGCTGACATTGTAAATTTGGAGAAGGAGGTTAAATGTCTCTGGAGAGTAAATGAAGCATTTGGTTCCACCAGCTGCACAGGGAATATGATCTGGGCCAAATATAAGAACTCAGAGATTTATACATTTGTTTTAGATGTGAGAAGTTCATCTAAAGCGATGGTTCTATTTGCACCCATACCCGCACAGATGCCTGCCCTATACTATTTATGGAAGTTTAATATTTCTCCTTTGGATTGATCATGTTGTTGCTGTGCAGATTCTGAAACCTTCCTGGGAGGTAATCTCTGGATGAATGTGTAGATGGACCAGTTTTTCCTCAGAGAAACATGGACACTACTGACCATGCTCACTCTTCTGTTTCATCAGTACAGCTCTCAGTTATTGCCAATTAAATGAAACTACATTCATAGCTTTTTTTGGTAATGAAAGAAGTCACAGAGTGCAAGAGAATAAAAGTTATCCTCTTCTTATTTGATAAAATTGTTATTTTTAGAGAGCACTGCTGCTTTTGCAATGGGAGGTGCATTTATTTCCTCCTTTGGCAGCAGCAAAAGTGAGACTGTGGAAACAAAAGAAGATTCTGTATATATAGTTGGACTATCATTTTGCAGAGTCACAGAATCACAGAATCACAGAATAGTTCAGGTCGGCAGGGACCCCTGGAGGTCCCATGATCCAACCTGTCCTACTCATGCAGAGTCACCAAGTCCATCATCTGGGGCAGCTTTTGTATATCTCCCAGCAGGGAGATTCCATCTCCAGACCTCTCTATCAGTGCTCTGTCACATGAACAGTGAAGTATTTCCTGATGTTCACACAGAACCTCATGTGTTCCAGTTTGTTCCTACTGCTTCTTGTCCTGTCCTTGGGCACCATTGAAAAGCGCCTGACTCTGCCTCTTTGCACCCTCCCTTCAGGTGTTTATAGACATTAAGATCCTCCCTGAGCCTTCTGCTCTCTGGACTGAATAGTCCCATCTCTCTCAGCCTTTCCTCACATGTGAAATGCTCCAATTCCTTCACAATCCTTGTAGACCTTCACTCTCTCCAGTACATCCGTGTCTCTCTTGCAGTGGGGAGCCCAGAACTGCTCACAGTACTCCAGATGTGGCCTCCCCAGTGCTGAGTAGAGGGGAATCACTGAATTGTTAAGGCTGGAAAAGACATCTAAGGTCATCTAGTCCAAACATAAACCCACCACCCCTGTGTTCCAGCAGAAACTCAGGTTTATCTGGGGATAAATGTTCAAGTATCATGAATTATCTTAGGGATTTGTGACATGACCAGCATGTATCTAACCATCTGACAGATTGTGTGGAGATATTTCCTGTTACAATTTGCTGTGCACTCCAGTACATTGCTGAAAAATACTCCTAGATGTAGAGCAGCTATGAGCATATATTCAGGTATAAATATGTACAGAAATGTACGCATTAAGTTGGCACGTTTGATAAATCACGTGTCATGAAGATGGGTTTTGAGAGTGAAAAGACATTACACATGGGGAAAACTTCCATAATGCTTAATTAAAATCTAAATCCTCATTTATTTGGCACAACTGATTGATCACATTTTAAACAAAATGCATTAGTTTTACGGTTTCAAATGACTTTCAGGACTCACAGTCAGAGTTTTAGACTAAAATCAACACAGGCCAATTTAATAGTCTTGAAAATGTCAGAATATTAACACTTAGAATTAACTAAATCGTGGTTGACTACTCTATAATTATAGCTCATAAGTACAGGCATTGTAAGCACTTCTGCCTTTGTCAACATGTATACTCCTAATGTTCATCTAAAAACCTTGTTTCCTTCCTTATACTATAAACATTTCTCCACCCAGCCTTCGCCATTTGGATGAATTATAAACATATTTATTTCAGTAGTATTTGTCATTGATAATATCTTTTAGAATTGAGGCCAGGTGCAAGGTCCTCAGCTGAGATGCCCACGTGGAGAGAAGTCCTGCCAGAAGCAGTCCTGCAGCATAGGGCTTGTTAACATGCCCAGGAAACAATCCACACATTGAATGGCTGCTTGGATGGTTTGGGAACTGTCTGAGTGTCATAGAATCTACTAAACAGTGGATTATCTGCATAACAAGGAAGTTTGGCACCTACAGAGTTTGACTTCCACATAATGCAAAGCATTCAGGCTGCTTCCAGCACAAGCCAAGGGCTCAGTGTGGTAGGTGTGAGGCATACACAGAGCTGGTAGTTCTGAACCAGGACAGAGTACTGACATTAGCACAGCTTTGTCCTCCTAGATGGGAGAAGGGAAAGGAAGGGGTTTGCCCTAAGACTGCTTCTGTGTAGTGAAGATGCTGGAATGCTGTTTCTTGGGTTGCGAGCATCAAATTTCAGGTGACAAGAAAGAGCCCTTTCCAGGCTTTGTGTAGTTTTGTGAGGGAGTGCATGTACGTGTGAGAGTACATGTGTCTGTGCAGCCAAACACAGGGCTGCCCGCACACACTCTTGCATCTCCTACAGCCTTGAGCCAAGTGCTCTCCCACTTTCCTGCCACCTGCACTGTCACCCAAGGGAGAGCTCAGCATCCTTGTGCCAATGTGTCTGCGTTTTGCTCTGAAAAGTGCACTTTCATGATGTCTTTTTCTTTGGACATTTCACAGAATCGCAGAGTCACAGAATGTCAGCGATTGGAAGGGACCTCGAAAGATCATCTCGTCTAATCCCCCTGCCAGAGCAGGAACACCTAGATTATGTCACACAGGAACTGTTCTTTTCATGTGAACATGGAAAATGTCCCAGATGAACAAGGCCTTTACCAGTAGTCCTCTCAGGGCATATTGAGCTGGAGATAGTGATCACAAAACCACACCATTCTGTTCAGTTCCCTTCTCTTTTATTTTGATTGATTTGCTTTCCATCAAGCTTCCTCCTTGTCAGCACTGACCAAATAACAAGTTCTTAATATAGAAGACAAATAGTGAGGTTTGTGCCTTCCTGGCCAGGTCAGACACAGGAACTTTCCAACTATGTTTGTCATTCACTTGTTATCTAAGACACTGCCAGAGTATATTGAACAGCAAATCCCTGCAGCACTGCCAGATGACAGATTGTCTGTCCTGCAGGGAAACACTTCTTTCCCCACCTCACAATGATCAACCCCTGACTTTTTCCTACTTTGCCAGCAGTTTTCCTGCTGGCTTTGTTTCAGAGCCATTTCTTGTAAGACAACAGCTGAATCTGGTAGCCTGACAGAGGCAAGGCTGCTGCAGCAACAGAGCCAGGGGCAAACAGTAGACATGCAGCATATATATATACATACACACCTGGCCACACAGATGAGCACAAACACACTACACTGTCACATAGAGATAGAAACAGCTTGAACAGACTCTTCTTGTTTCCCTCTGTGACAATTCAGGATGAAGATTTAGTAGTGGAAATATATTTATGCATTCAAAGTGAATCTCTCTGATAACCAAGCATACGTACTAAGTCTGTCCCATAACTGCTCTTAGATACCAGTCTTCTTGGCCCCTAGTACAAGCACTGAGGCCATGGCACCATTCCAGTTGCTGGTACGGACTGTTGTGCCCATGCACACTGAGATACGCACATGCATATGCGCACCCACCCAGAGCTGGTTGGGACTCCCCTGGTGGCCTTGTCTCTCCGTGTGCCTTTGTGGGTGTGCAGATGCACTTCTGTTATGTCACCTCATGTTGCTGAAGTGCAGCTAGATCAGAAACATCACAACTCTTTTTCCCTGACAATTGGGCTTATTATCAGAGTAAGACAAAAGGTTAGTCTGTCTTTGGCCTGTCTTTGACAAAGTGCCTTTCATCCTTTTCTCTTTTTAGTCTTTTACAGACTCTGTTACAGACTGTTTCCACTTGCTGATAGCCAGAGCACGTTCCCTGATGTGCCCCCACAGAAGGACAGTCATTCGTTCTCAGGTCTTGTAATTCGTAGGCCCTGCTGTGGACCCTGCATGGCGTGCTCCCCTTGGTATGCAAGACGACAACTTTGGAAGTCTTTTCTGAAGGAGATTTGGGCAGGTATTAGACATCTTTCCCTGCTTTCTTCATGTACCCTGTGTTTGACTACCAGTTGCCAGCGTACAAAGCAGTGTTCTGCTGTTTTGCTTAAGAATAATATTTATAGGCTTTGAATCAATGCCTTCTCTTACAGTTCTATGAATTGAATTGTTAACTCTCCCTAGCTCCTTTGAGTTACACCTTGTTGAAATCTGCAGAAGCCTGCAGTCTGAGAATTTTTTTGGAAGTGCTTTGTAAGCCTTGGTCCCAGCAGCTCCAGTTACGTGATAATTGTATTTTCTTTGCAGTTATCACCAGAGCTGTTATTAATTTGGGCCTACCTTTCTGGAGTGAATATAAGCATGCTACTGTTTTTCTGTACTACATGAAATTATGATAATGGTGCATAGTAGATCTGTTACAGTCATTTATGTGGATAAACTTCCACATAGGATCATAGAAACATAGAATGGCTTGATTTGAAAGAGATCTTTCTTTAAAAATTTCTTCCTAATATCTATTCTAAATCTACCCTCTTCCACTTAAAGACATTCCCCCTTGTCCTGTCACTACATGCCCTTATAAAAATTTCCTCCCCAGCTTTCCTGTAGGCCCCTTCAGGTACTGCAAGGCCACTATAAGGTTCCCCTGGAATCTCCTCTTCTCCAGGCTGGACTCTCCCCAACTCTCTCAGCCTTTCCCTGTAGGGGAGGTGCTCCAGCCCTCTGATGATTTTCATGGTCCTCTTTTGGACCCACTCCAACAGCTCAATGTCCTTCGTGTGCTGAGGGCCCCAGAACTGGACGCAGTACTCCAGGTGGGGTCTCATGAGAGCAGAGTAGAGGGGCAGAATCACCACCCTCAATCTACTGGTCACACTTCTCTTGATGCAGCCCAGGATATGATTTTCCTTCTGGGCTGCAAGTACACATTGCTGGCTCATGTTGAATCTTTCATCAACCAACACTCCCGAATCCTTCTTCTCAGGGCCGCTCTCAAGCCATTCTCCACCCAACCTGTATCTGTGCTTAAGATTGCCCCGACCCAGATGCAGGACCTTGCACTTGGCCTTGTTGAACTTCATGAGGTTGGCATGGGCCGACCTCTCAAGCCTGTCCAGGTCCCCGTGGATGTCATCCATTCCCTCTAGCATGTCAACTGCACCACTCAGCCTGGTGTTGTCTGCAAACTTGCTGAGGGCGCATTCAATCCCAGTATTCATGTCACCAGTGAAGATGTAAAATAGCACTATCCCAGTACTGATTCCTGAGGTATGCCAGTTGTTATTGGTTTCCATTTGGACACTGAGCCATTGACCGCAACTCTCTCAGTGTCACCATGAAGTCAATTCTTTATCCAGTGAGTGGTACATCCATCAAATCCATTTTTTTCCAATTTGGCAACTAGAATGTCATGCTGGACAGTGTCAAACACTTTGCACATGTCCAGGTAGATGACATCAGTTGCTCTTTCTTTACCCACTGACACTGTAGCTGCTACCAGGTTTGTCAGGCACGATTTTCCCTTGGTGAAGCCGTGTTGATTACCACCAATCACCTCATCTTTATTTTCCATGTGCGTTAGTAGGGCCTTCAGGAGGATCTGCTCCATGATTTTGCCAGCCACAGAGGTGAGACTGGCTGGCATGTAGATCTCTGGATCTTCTTTTTTTTTCTTTCTTAAAAATTGAGGTTATATGTCCTCTTTTCCAGTTAGTGGGAACTTCACCAGATTGCCATGACCTTTCAAATATGGATAGCAGCTTGGCAACTTCATCCGCCAGTTCCCTCAGAATCTGTGGATGGATCTCGTTGAGTCCCATGGACATGTGAACCTTCAGGTTCTTTGGATGGTCTTGAACCTTATCTTCACTTTACAGCAGGAAGATCTTCCTTCTCCCAGTTCTTACTTTTGCTTTTGCAACTTGAGTGGTGCAGCTAGAGCCCTTGCCAGTGAAGACTGAGGCAAAGAAGTTGTTGAGCACCTCAGCTTTCTCCGTATCCCTCGTGACCAGGTCTCCATTTTCCTTCTGGAGGGGACCCACGTCTTGCCTAGCCTTACTTTTATCACTGAGATACCTGTAGAATTTCTTCTTGTTCCCTTTATGTCCCTGGATAGATTTAATTCCACCTGGGTTTTAGTTTTCCTAACCTGATCCCTGGCAGCTCAGACAACTTCTTTGTAGTCCTGCTAGTTATCCCTTTCTCGCTTCCACTCCCTATAGACTTTCTTTTTGTGCAGAAGTCAGTCCAGGAGCTCCTTGTTCATCCACAGAGGCCTCCTGGAATTCTTGCCTGCCTTCCTCTCTATTGGGATGCACTGCTTCTGGGTCTGGAGGAGATGATTCTTGAATACTGACCAGCTTTCTTGGGCCCCTCTTCTCTCCAGGGCTTTATCTTGTGTCACCCTGTCAAGCAGTTCCCTGAAGAGGTTGAAGTCTGACATAATTCAGCAAGGGCTAAATGGCTGGACTACGCAGATAAGCATGTGAACTGAGGTTGAATGTTCCTTCAGTTGTGTTAGACTTGGCTTCAGTGCTCACATTCCTGATGAAGGTCTGTCCCATTCCTACAACTTGGAGACAGGATCAGTGCTCACAGTGTATTGTCACTTCTCTCAAGTCTGATCCCAAATAATGATATGGCATTAAATATTTTCTCCATTCAGAAAAGTAATTGAGGAGAGCCACCTGGATCTTGCTCCATTCACTCACTTTTGAGCAAGAAATCACACCCTCTGGCCACACCTTTATGGATATTCTGTTGGATTTTTTTTTCCTAGGTCTTTTGTGACCTAGGAGACTGTGAACTGCCTACACTGAATTCCATTGTTTCAGTCGAATAGCAGGACCTTAGTCTTGGGATGAAAGTAATAGTGATGTGGACAAAGTACTCTGATCTAAATAGAAGGATGATGAGCTGCCACTGATGGATAATTCCCTTTGTTATCCTTTTAATACATATATATTTAAATCTAAACAGTCATAGCTCTGTACTGGACTGGACCTAGCCTTAGCCAGAAAAGTGGCAATATTCTTATATTGCTGCCCCTAAACTTTTCAAGCTGAATAAGCGTGGTCGCAGACCTGCTTCCAGAAAGCACTGGCTAGCAATGAGTGTTAGTTTCAGCTGGAATGGAATTATTTTCTTCAGAGTGACTGGAATGATGCTATGTTCTGGTTCTAGGATAAAAATGATGTTGATAACACACCAGTGTTTGTAGTTGCTGCTAAACAGTGCTATACAGGGCCAATAGCATTCTCAGTGAAGGGCCCAAGGAGCTGGGAGGGAAATGAATTAGGACAGCTGACTTACACTGCCCACAGCGATATTCCATACCATATGACATCATGCAGAAAGAGTTTTGAAAGGTGAGGGGACATCTTGCTCTCTTGCACTGCTCGGGAGCTAGCTGGGCATCAGTCAGGTGGTGGTGAGCAATTGCTTGTGTGACACTTGTTATACACATTTATATATACATGTATATACGTTGTAACTATTATCCTTTATCTTAGTAAATAGTTCTATCTCAACATTCTTTGGATTTTTTTTTTTTTTCTGATTTTCTCCCCCATCCCAATGGGAAGAGTGGGAGTGAGCGAAAGACTGTGTGGTGCTCAGCCACCTGCTGGGTTAAACCAGGTCAAATATTTCTCCATGCTCTGTGTTGCTCCAATCTGTGTGCTTGCCTTGGTGTTAGAAAAGTGATCAAAGTAAGAGGGATTCTTGAAAGCTGGTGTGCTAGTACTGAAGGCCAGTACAAGGCTAGCTCTATGGACATAGAGACTTATGAGTCATTGCTCTCCAAAGAAGAACAGTTTTGCCTTTACTGCAGATAAAGGCACCTTCATGATGGCTGTCCACTGAATATTATGCTGCATTGTGAACTATTCCATTTGCTGTTTGACATTTGAGGTTCCTGTGATGAGATCATGTTGAAACACGTTGCCCAAAGACAGGTATCTATCAATACCTGGAGTGATAGAGGAACAGGGCAGTCTTAGCACTGCTTCGTGTGAGCACTGAGGCACCCAGCAGTGATTCAGACACTCTTCTGCCCATGCTCTCTGACTTGGCAGCCATGAACTTATTTTAGAAAAGCTGTGCTGGTACTTATGCAGTGAATTTATTTTCTAATTTTTAGCAGTATCTATTGATATAGACTTCATAGTTGCTTGGATGTAGTCTTGGATTCACTCCTGAGCCCCTCCTAAAGCCTGGTGTTCCACATAACCATTTCCATTTCTCTGGCATTTATTTAAACATTAGTTATGTGTCTTAGAAAAGAAATTATTTTCTTCACAGTTTAATTCATTTAAAAATACTGTGGTAAGTTGTGTCTATTCCTGGTGCATTGTTACTCTTCTATTTGTCCTGAAAACTATTCTATAAATAACTGTGGTAATGTCCTTAATTTCTCTGTAATGAAAAAACAGCTTTTCTGCAGAGGTCTTCTCTTCTTATTTTTCACCATGACTATCTGTTGGCTTTCTAAATGTGCCTGAAATCTTCACTGCACCAAAAACAAACAAACAAACAAAAAACCCTCAACAAAAAAATCCACAAGAAACCTCCCATGTGAGTCAAGTTATCTAAAGATCTAAAAATGGCTCCATAAACGGCTGTAAGTTAAAAATAATGTTTCTCTTAATTCCATTAATAAGCATCGTTCTTGTTGCAGTGTCTTTGCTGTTGGAGTAGGCTACTCTGAATAATCAGCATATGAACCATTGTGTCTTCAGTCATTGCCAACCTTACTCACAAAAGCCATTTTACTCCCCCTTAACAAATAGTATTATTCTTTTTTGCACTTAGCTGTACCAGACATAAGTCTTGTCAGGCAGAAGAGTGAACAGTTAAAAAAAAAAAGTGGCCAGATCATACAAATCTATGGCTTGTTCAGTACAACATTTTACTTGAGAAACATTCCCCCTGGGATTTGCAGCTTGCAAATGCTGTTGTCAGCCATGCTCTCAGTATAAGCAGGGCATACTAGAGGGATCAGTAAACCCTGTGGAATAGTTGATGAACCAGCTGACAGGGAATGCCCAGCCTGCCGTGCAGCAGCATTTCTGCTGTCCTCTGTGTAAAACAAGAGCACATAGGAATGTTAGCACCAAAGAAGCAGAATTGCTGAAACAGTGATCTTTCAGAGCAAGACTTCTCATCTCAGCATGCCCCAACACTAAGATGCAGCTGAGCACCAGACTCTGGAGATGGTAGGACACATTTCCCTTATTAAAATCTCTCCTCTTGACTAATGAAGTTTTTATTATTATCTGTGGGAAGTATTTAGTCTAAAGTGTTTCTGTAATTTAAATAAGAAATAAATTAATCTCATAATGATTATGAGATAAGACTAGAAGAATTACTTAACTTCTGAAGAGGACAGACTGAGGGACAGAACTATCAGAAATTTGAGCATATTCAGGGAGAATGTGTGCAGGGCAATTTGGGGCATTTGTGTCTTTTCACATGGCAAAGATAAGCTGTCATTTATGGGACTAAGAATTACTTCTGAAGTCTGCTCTGAACCAAGCACCAAAGCATGGAAAGTCTGTGATGATCTTACTGTCTCTTAATTTTACTCTGTTGACTCTGCTTCAGGATTTAGTTTTGCTGTGCATTTGTGGTAGCACTTCATAGTATAGAAAAATCTGCTACTTAAGTTTGTGTGATGTTTTACACATAATGTTTGTGACTCCTAGAAAAGCTGAGCACCACTTAATTGTGAAATAGAGAAGCATCTTAAAAACAGCACCTGGACAAGTGCTGAATGAATGTCAAAATTGCACAGGTATTGGGCTTCTCTCTTCTCACTAAGCATCAAGGACAGTGAGTTCTGAATGAGGACATGACATTAAGAATGTCCCTTCCACCACTGACCGAAGGAGCTGAGGAACTCCTGTTACAGAGAAGTGAGTGGGATAGGAAGGTTAGGAGTCTCTGGGTAGAACAGGCAAAAAGAGAGACAGAAGGAGTCTAAAAAGGTCTGAGGTTGCGATCTCTGACAGATAACAGAGTTGCCATAAGGTCAGATAATTAATAGAGAGTAGAGTAGAGTAGAGTAGAGTAGAGTAGAGTAGAATAGAATAGAATAGAATAGAATAGAATAGAATAGAATAGAATCATTCAATTGGAGGAATTCATTCAAAGATTGTCTAGTCCAACTGCTTGGTTGTAGATGACTTCCTTTTGAATGCTGTGAATGCAAAGAATATGCATTTCATCCCTTATCTCTGCCATGGCTGTACTCCTCTCAGATACAGTTACATACTACTTTTGATCAAAACACCAGTTTGACCACTCTGAGCATCTCTTAACAATAGAATAAAGTGCCATGCCTTGACTTAGAGAACTATTGCAGGATGTTCTTGTTTTACCTTTTTCATCCAACCCAAACCATTCTATGATTCTATGATTTTTCTGTCATTGCCATGAGGGTTCATCCACAACCTCAAATCACTCCTAGAAAGCAGGGTTTTTTTTTTTCTGTGTTTATCAAATTGTTTACTTACATTATTTCAGTACTTTTGTATTGCAATGGTGGACATAGTCCATCCTTTAGACCAGATTCATACCTACCCAAGAAGGATAGAACATAAGAAAGTGTTTCAGAATGCTGTGATTTCATATACCATCAGAGGATGAAAGTGTTAACATTTCCAAGAGCACTGAAGGAAAGGAAAGCTTCCTGCTTGACCTAAACTGTAATGCTCTCTTCACTCACTAATGTGTCTGCCATGATGATAACTTTCAGACTCTATATCTAAAAGCATTAGCAGCTTGCAAAATAAAAGTATGTTGTGCAGTATCACTGTTTACACCCACCATCTCAGCTATCCCATGAGTGTCCCACACGCTACCTGCTACCATGCTACCACTTCCCTGCCAGTGCTTTCCCAAAGTGCATCTCCCTTTTGTTGTTTTCAATTTTTTTTTGGCAATATGGTTCACAGGGACTTGTAATGTGAGGAGGCTCTAGGCACAGCCTGCCTTCCCATTCCTTCTGCAGTGCCAGGGCAAGCAGAAATTCAGAAAACAGATTTGAAGTGTCCCTGCCCATGACAGGGAGTTTGGGCCATGCAGCCCTAACCATTGTATTATGATTCTATGATTAGGTATTCAGATAGTCAGGAAATGGGCATGAAATGGATGGATGGACACTGCGTTCACAAAAGCAGTGTGGATCCCCCTTCTTGAGTAGGTCCAGCTGTTAAACACACTGCCAAGAGAGTCTTTTGCATTGCTGTGTACTTCTCATCACACCTTTTGCCACTGAAGCCACATTCTACACTTTGGAACAGCACTACCTGGGCAGTGAAACAACTACGTGAAGACTGCCAAGGCTGTAGGTCCCAAAGCTGATGAAAAGCAACATATGCAAAATCTGGGGTCATGTATCAACAGCTGGATTATATTTTATTGATTGTTTTCTATCTTTCCCTTTTCCTTTCTCTTTATCACTTTGTTGCTTTCTTTCTCTTGCTCTCTCTTCCTGTCTGCATTTCTCCCTTAATACATCTGCATTTCTGTCTTTTCCTCTTTCTGCATTTGTCTTTCTCAACATTTTACTCTCCCTCTCATTCTTTCCCTTTTCCTCTTCTTTGCCTTTTTTATTTTTCTCTCTTCCTCCATCAATAGAGAGGAATGAAATTTTTTGACAAGGCACTGCTAATGGGGCCTGAGCAATGGCCTGAGTGCATGTCTTGGACATACTTTGGGAACAGGAATGCTGAATCTAGCATTATTGACAAAAGGTGTCTGGTAGGAATCATGTTTTTTTCCGAGATCAGTTACCTTTGCATCAGCACTTATCAGGTCACAAGCAGCTTGACTCCAGAAATAGTGTGTCAACACAAAATGACTCCTGTCCTCCATGTATGGCAGCAAATCACAAAGGGAGCAAATCACTAATTTTCCTTACTCCTCCCATTAATTTTCCATTTTGATTCCAAGAAGTCTCTGATCTTTCTTTCTGGGATGCTCAGTGGTAAGGCCAGGTCAGCCCAGTGCAGTGTGCAGTTTCAAGTAAATAATTGGAATGAGATGTCGTAATTCAAGGAACCTGTAATGTTACTTTTCATCAGTTGAGTATTTAGGAACAAATTCTCAAGACGTAATTGCTGACAGATGAAAGGCCTTAACATTTTCAGCTGCTTTGTGACTCTTTCACAGTTGGGCCATGTAATTTGTTTTGGATAGTCATTGTAATATTGTCCAAGGGGAAGAGAGATTTTAGGGAACAAACAATGGTCCTGGGTCCATTGTGGTATTCTCTAGTCAGTCAACAGGCTGAATAGGGTATCCATGGACCTAGAAGTATTTCTACACATTTTACTGATCCGCAGTTGCAGTACACTGATTTCAGAATTAAGCTTTATTTGTAAGTTTAGTTTGCATAATCTTCTAAAAAAGCCAAAAGCAAGGACTAAATCAAGCCTCTGAGAGAGCACTGTGTCTGATGTTCCCTGTGCAGCATGGATGGAGATAGGGTGTTCTTCTGCACTTGCAGCTTTGTGGGCTTTATCATTCACATGGGAGGAACTGAGCAATGCAGAAATATTCTTTGGGCTAACATCCAAAGGAAAAGTTCTCCATAGCATCAGCTGCATGAAAAGGGCTTGGCTAGAAATATGCATCTTAATACAGAAGTTGTTGTTCTTTTTCTGCCTTCAATGTGTGGGAAAAAAAGATTTTGTCTGGAAAGAAAGAATCTCATGTCTTTTTGGAGCATGTTGAAGGAAGGGAGGGTGGAGAGGGGCTGTTTGTTTCCCGTCTTTGGATCCCAGATATCACTGGCATTGATGCAACTTTCACGGTTTCACACATAAAGATGCTGTCTCTCGAGAGCAGTCATACACAGGGTGTCATCTTCTCCTTCAATATATTTAGTTGCTGCTTAGCAAAGTATATCCATATTTGGTTACAACATGAGAGGACTCCGTGGGTCTAAGCCTCAGTGTACCTGGGAGAAAGAGAACCTCCTGATCCCAAATGCTGGTGCTGCAAGTACACTTCTGGCTGTGGTCGGTGCCACAGTCTTTCCTCGCACTCCCTCCTCCACATCTCTTTGGCAGCAACTCCAGTTCCTTTCTCCAGCAGCTTCACATCTCCTTGAAGTACTCTATGGAAACAGTGGTGCAGAGCTAGCTAGGACCTCAGGGGGCACATAAGAGTCCCTGTACTGAGTGTACTAATATTCATACTGCCCATAGCACGTGAGTGTCCAACCTTCTGGCTTGCCTGTGCCACACTAAGTGAAGAGGAACTGTCTTGTCATGCATACATATATGTTGTTCCAAAGCCTCCTATTTATTTCCAAGGAAGCTACCACAGAAACAGAAAGCACAATAACAACAATAACACAGTTTGAGCAAATACATAACACAAATTTTCCACATAGTCATCACCATCAATTATGATTTTTTGTCAGCAATGAATAAAAGCCTGCATGCTGTACTTGTAAAAATCTACCAGCAGAGGTGACCCACTGTCACTGTCTGTCACTACTGCTGAAATGCACCACACACAAATTCACTGTATGCCACTCCACATCCACTGTCCACATCCACTGATTATTCTCCATAAATGTCCAGTGAGTCAATGAATATCAGCATGTGCCATTTTGTCCTCATGGAGGAATTCAATTGCAGGCCTTTGCTTCATATGCATTTCCATGTCAGGCGCCATTTTGTCAGAGTGCCCTTCTGCTGCCATCTGCTGCTCAACAAGAGAATGTAACGGGATATTGGTGGGAAGGTCCAACCTCTACTGCCATCCCACCAACATCCGCCTCTGACATCATGGGACAACATGATAAAACAGGAGGCATTACTTTCAGAGCAGCCCTCATCATGTAGACAATATAGTTAATGTATATAAAGTAACAAAAGTTATTTTAATTTTTAATGTTCTCTGTTGAAATGTATTAAAAAGAGGGCAAAAAACCCCACAAAACTAGTAGGATATTAGACCTTGTTTTTGTGAAACAAGTGGGTCACGCTGGTTCGATGGCAGTGGTTCTAATTCTCAGTGAGCTCTCAAGTGCTCATCAGAGATGTTTGATGACATTTTGCTCCTCCTGTGCTTCATCCTTCAAAACAGTTGTTCACCAACACACGCACTTCCAAAAGCGATGACACGAATGAGGCATGACTGTGACATGAGGGGTATTTCTCTCTGGTAAGAGATGGCTGATAATGGTCTAGTGAAGTGACACGGTCACATTTTTGTTTCCAACTCTAAACATTCCATTTGAAAATTTGCAGATAATGTATTTATGTTGACTGAAAATGGAGTTGCAAATAAAACAAAACATTGATGATTTTTTGGCAATCTTGAAACCAATTCCCAAATTCCTTTACTAAACTGGAAGGTTTGGCTGCATATTTTTGCTGTTTGCAGGATGATGTTTAGCCAGTGTATCAGAACCCATCCAGTCACCAGCCATCAGGTGAGCTGTCCCTGCCCCGCACCCCATCCCCAGGCTCAGCCCAGAGGGGCTCATGGTGCAGTGAGGTCCGCTTGGTGCTGAGGGGCAAGGCAGCCATGATGGCATGGGGCAGGGATGGCCGCAGGGACAGCTGGGCCGGGCTGCATTCAGACCATAGGCCGTGGGTTAGATATGCCTGCCTTAGCAGATACACAACGCATCAGGGTCCAGTGTTGTCAGGATGGCTATTCCTTATTTCTAGCTGCACTGGTGCTTGCCTGGCAGGCAGCTGCCTTTGTAAAACTCTTATTCCATGTAAACGAAGCAAAGATTTTTCTTTACAAGTGACCCGGATTACAACGCTCTTTGCTTCAGAGTAAATCTAGTGAAATCCAAAGGTGCTGTCTGCTAAGGCTGCATAGACCTCTTGCTTCACTGCTGAGAAAAGCTGCAGTCAGTAGCACCATTTGTGTCTTGAAGATTTTCTTTGTAGCCTGATTTTCCTCATTTTTGTCCTTCCCATGGTTTTTTTGTGTGTGTTTTTGTTGTTGTTGTTGTTGTTGTTGTTGTTACTCTCTTAGGGTTGAAGAACACTGACTTTTAGCTGCAAAAGGAAGACAGGTGGGAATGGCTACCATGTTCGGTGTTTCACTGTTTTCTCATAGTGTTTGGCTAAGAGATTCCTTTCATACTGTCATGTTGCTGGAGTTGTTCCCGTTTCAAGTTTTAAAATTTAAAAAAAACAGTTCCTCTTGCTATTTACCCTTAAACATTTATTCTTGTAGAAACTAATTCAAATATTAACTTAAAACTACACTGATGGGAAACATTGTGTAGTTCTGCAAAAATTTGCTTGCTCTGTTCGCAATAAATGTTACAACATTTAGAGTTCTACTCCATAAAATTAATTGTTCTTAGAAACATCATTTGAAAAAAACACACCCATTAGTAACTATAGACCTGAATTCTGACAAACAGCACCACTGCTTCTGCTGTGTATGCAAAGGAATCTACAGACTTTATTCTCTAGACATTGACATGGTTACAAAGACATTGCAGAAGAAAATGACAAAGGGTTCACATTTTGTGCACTCCTCAAGCCACTTTGCTGCCTCATGACATCCTCACTCTTCCTCTGCTATCTTCTTACTGTGAAACTCCCGACTCTTCACTCGGAGCTTGTTGACCTGTGACTCTGCAATGTCAGCCCGCTCCTCTGCTTCTTCCAGCTCATGCTGGATCTTGCGGAACTTGGAAAGGTTGACATTGGACAGCTCCTCCTGTGTGGGGAGAGGGAGTTAGTGGTGAGGAACAAAGACAGGCATTTCAGTCCTCCTGTCCCTGCATCTTGAGGTCTATCGGGTCTTTGCCAGGTTAAGGCATAGACTTCTTATCACCACTCTAACAACGGTTAAACATAAGCCTCCTCGATCTCAGTTATTCCTGACACCACTGTAAAGTTGAACACCTTGCCTCACAGCTGACCACTAAACTTTACACAAACCTAATTCTGTTTTCCATGCTTATAACCCAATGTGTGATTCTCCCTTGGAAAATGAATCTTGATCCCACTCAGCATGGTACTTACAGCCTCCTCAGCTTGTCTCTTGTAGGATTTCACCTTCATCTGCAGTTTGTCCACCAGATCCTGGAGTCTAAGAATGTTCTTGCGATCTTCCTCAGACTAAAGCAGATGGTAAGCAGGAAAGAGAGAGAATTGGTTTGCCCCACACCACAGAATGACATTTCCTCTTGGACTTCATAGAGAAATGCAATGGCTTCCTATAGAATGGTATGTCAACACAAAGACATATCCGGCCTTACCTGGTAGGTCAGCTCCTTCACCCTCCTCTCGTACTTGCGCACACCCTTCACAGCTTCTGCGCTGCGCTTCTGCTCAGAATCAACCTCCCCTTCCAGCTCCCGCACCTGCAATGAGAAACCCATCATTGGTGCTTCCCTGCTATCTCTTACCTGGGGTTGCACACACCTGCACAAATACCAGTCCTACGCACTCTGGCCTCCAGCTTCTGGATTTGCTTCTTGCCTCCCTTCAGGGCCAGCTGCTCTGCCTCATCCAGACGGTGCTGCAGGTCCTTCACCGTCTGGTCCAGGTTCTTCTTCATCCTCTCCAGGTGGGCACTGGTGTCCTGCTCCTTCTTCAGCTCTTCTGCCATCATAGCCGCCTGGAGGAGAAAGAATCACATGCATTTTGTGACTGGAGATATTTTGAGGGAAAATGCATCCACCACCAGCAGAGGAGTGCCTCAACTCACATCGGTGATGGCCTTCTTGGCCTTCTCTTCAGCATTGCGAGCTTCCTGGATGGTATCCTCCATCTCACTCTGAATTTGGGAAATGTCTGATTCTAGCTTCTTCTTGGTGTTGATCAAGCTGGTGTTCTGTTGAAGAAAACCAAACAGCAGATATATCATATACATTTATATCATCACTCATATTCAGTAAAAAAACATTTCCCTACTTTTACTTAGAATTCTATTAATCTTTTATATGAAGAATGACCCTTGCTGATAATAGTAATGGTAGAAGTCTGTTGAAGTTATGTACTTATTAAAAAATGAAAATAGGTTTAATGATTAGATGCTTTCAACCCATGGACTTGCCTGTGTATGGAGGAGCTGCACACGCTCACTTGCATCCATCAGTTCCTGCTCAGCCACTTTCCTCGAGCGCTCCGTCTGCTCCAGGGCTGCCCGTAGCTCCTCAATCTCAGCCTGCAACAGGTTTGCTCTGCGCTCCACCATGGCCACCTGCTCCTTCAGGTCCTCCTGTGACCTGAGAGCATCATCCAAGTGTATCTGGGTATCCTGGTAAGAGATATGAGACATTGTGAGGTATGTTCTTCCTATTTTCTTATTTCCTATTTTCACATCACTGTGGAACTGATAGAAGACAGGAAAATTTTTAGCAGTATAAGAAAATGTCGAGCACATCTTTGGTTCAGACATACCTTGAGCACTCCTTGTGTGTTTCTGAGGTTCTTTTGTGCCTCTGCAGCAACACGGTTGGCATGGTTGAGCTGGATCTCCATTTCATTCAGGTCTCCCTCCATCTTCTTCTTCAGCCTCAGGGCTTCTTTCCTGCTCCTGATCTCAGCATCCAGGGTGCTCTGCATGGACTCCACAATTCTGAGGTGGTTTCTCTTCAGCTGGTCAATTTCCTCATCTTTCTCTGCTATTTTCCTGTCAATCTCAGACTTGACCTGGTTGAGCTCCAGTTGGAGGCGCAGGATCTTCCCCTCTTCATGTTCCAGGGAGGCCTGAATAACAAAAAAACCCAAACAAACAAAAAACAAAACAAACAAACAAAAAACCCCCAAGATTTTAAAATCCTTTTAGAAGTCTTTTTCTTACAGTTTTCTTCCAAATTATCTAACAGAAAAGAAAAGGAAAGGCACTATTTCACTCTGCATGATACGTATACCAATGCTAGACCTTCAGACCCAGTAGGTACAGAGCAATAACATTTGCTCAATGCAAGCTTTTCTCTTTCACACTGTTAAACAGGACTCCACTCTTTAAATCAGTGATTATAAGCATGTACCTCAGCTTCCTCCAGAGCTGCCTGGATTTCAGACTTCTCCTGCTCAATCTGCTTCTTGACTTTCTCCAGCTCATGAATCGCCTTTCCTCCCTCCGCAATCTGCTCCGTGAGGTCAGATATCTCCTCTGCAGGGAAGAGTGAAAAATTGCATGGTCAGATATAGAGCATACAGGGAAAGGCCCTGTGACACCAGCATAACAGGTCTCCTCTCATCATTGCAGGAACAGACCCAGGTGAAGAGGTGGCCCGGAAAGCTTCTGAGAAAGCCCTGCCAGCAGAAAAGGCTGAGTGACTTACGCTGCAAGTTCTTGTTCTCACGCTTCAGCGTTTCCAGGTGGTCCAGGGACTCCTCATAGGCATTCTTCATCTTGAACAGCTCTGTGCTGAGGGAGCGAGACTCCTTCTGGGAGGCCTCCAGCTCAGCCTGCGTTTCCTCGTACTTCTGCTTCCACTCTGCCAGGATCTGAGGAGCAACAGAGAGTGAGTACGGATGTGACAATCACGTTCTGCTCAGGAAACACAGGGCTGGAGCCCAGAATACCTTGTCAAAGTTCTTCTGCTTCTTGTCCAGAGCTGCACAGGCAGCATTTGCTCGCTCCACGTCAATCATCAGGTCCTCCACCTCATTCTGCAGCCTCTGCTTTGTCTTTTCCAGGGAAGCACATTTGGCATTCACAGCTTCGACGTGTTCCTCTGCATCCTGCAGGCGCTGCGCCAGCTTCTTCCTGGGAAGAATAAAGCGCATACCACAGTTAGCAAACAAAGAGTACATCTTACTCTGTTGCTTTTCTTAACACTGTACCTAACCACTTCATAGTCTTTAATCTACATCCCTTAGTTCTCAGTCTGCCATTTTCTGCCTTCTGTGCATATTTTCATTTTGCAATCCACAAACATTAAAGGATGCATTTTCCCTCCTCTTGCCATCCATCCCAAAGCACAGCATTGGCTTTTTCCTGACAATACTTCAGTGATCTCTTCAATTTTCTGTTATTACTTTCTGCCAGCCTTCCCCACTTTCTCACATACTTGGCCTCCTCCAGTTCCTCTGTGCGCTGAATAGCATCTGTCTCATATTTGGTTCTCCACTGGGCCACTTCACTGTTGGCTTTGGACAGGCCACGCTGCAGCTCACCCTTGGCTTCCTGCTCCTCCTCGTATTGTTCTCGGAGCAAGTCACAGTCATGGCGGGCAGACTGCAAGGCGTGGGCTAGGGCACTCTTGGCCTACAGTAACAAGAGTGTTTGGAAAATGAATGAAAATTTCTAAACTGAAATGTTTCAAAAATTGTTTCTTTATAAAATTAAAACAGTCCTTTCAATGGAGAAGGAAGTGTTGAGCATTCACAACAAGATTAATGAAAAGATGGCAGTGAATGAGCAGCAGAGCTAACATGGGAAGACACACAGTTTTCATTTATGTCATCATAATAGTTCTCTCATTAAATGTTTGTCTGAAGCACCTCTTGGTCAGGAGGATCCACAGGATGAGACAGAATTTTGGAAAGCCTCCTCACCTTTATCTCCTCCTCTAAATGCCTCTTGAGTTCCTCAATCTGTTGGGTGAATGCCTGCTTGCCTCGAGACAGCTGAGAAATCAGAGCATCTTTCTCCTCCACCTGGCGTGAATATTCACCTGGGAAAGTTTGTAGACACACAGGCCTTTAATTGCCACTGATGACAGTTTTGTGGACAGTTAGGGCTCTAAGACAATACATTTGGCAGAGCTTACAGAAACCTAAGTTCTTTTTCCATACATTTTATCCTCAAAGGACAGAAAAGTCCTTCTACACCAACTCTCTGATATTGTACAATGACACATCAAAGTTGTGAATGTCTCACCTGATTCTGTCTGCAGACGAGCTCTTTGAGTATTGAGGTCATTGATCATCCGTTGATGCTCCTCTTCTTTTGTCTTAATCTCACTCAGCTGATCTTCCAATGCTCGGCATGTCTTCTCCAGACTTGCCTACATATAAACATAGATGATACAAGCTGGGTCTCTGTTATTCAAAGAAAAATGATACTACCTCACGATGATCTGCTAAGTATTCAAGAGAAGCAAGGTACAGACTGCTCCTGTGAGCGCTCACTCTGTAAGACTTATATTATACCTTGGCTTTGGAGACAGACTCCATGTTGCTGGCCAAGTCATCAATCTCCATCTTCAGTTCACTCTTCTCCTTCTCCAGCTTCTGCTTGACTCGTTGCAGGTTGTCAATCTGCTCCCCAAGCTCCGCTGTGCTGTCCGCATGCTTCTTCCGCAGGGCGGCAGCCGTGGCTTCGTGCTGCAGCGTGGCCTCTTCGAGGTCACGGCGCATCTTCTGAAATTCTGCCTCACGCTTCTTGTTCATATCAATCTGAGCTGCTGTAGCCCCTCCTGCTTCCTCCAGGCGCTCACTGATCTCCTCCAGCTCCCTGGAGAGGTCAGCTCGGTGCTTCTCTGCTTTTGCCCGAGAGGTTCGCTCTGCCTCGATTTCCTCCTCCAGTTCCTCAATACGGGCCTAGGGAACATCAGGGACCCTTCACACCCATGTCCTTCTCCTTCAGATGTTTTCTGAAGGGCAGAAGGGAAGGACCAGAGACTTGCCTGCAGCTCCTTGATCTTCTTCTGTAACTGCATGCCCAGGGCTTGCTCATCCTCAATTTTGCTTTGGATTTGGCTGATTTCAAAGTCTTTCCTTTTGCACAAGATAAATGGTGTTAGTGCCTGTACAAAACTCCTAAGTGTACCTGTCCAGCAGTCAGGTGCCCCAAATCATACATACTTCTTCAGTTTCTCATCTAGCTGCTGTTTATCATTTTCCAAATCCATTATGCTATCATGGGCCAACTTCAGGTCTCCTTCAAGTTTCCTCTTAGCCCTCTCGAGGTCCATGCGCAGCTTCTTCTCTTGCTCCAGGGACCCTTCCAGCTAAACAGAATGAGATCATTAGCACTCTGCCAGCCATGTTTATCTCCACAACTGTCCTATAATAGCCATATGCTTTTGTTCTTACATCGTCCACTTGCTGCTCCAGCTTGGTTTTAGCTTTGGTCAGCGTATTGACTTTGTCTTCTTCAGCCTGAAGGTCATCCAGTGTCTGCTGATGGGCCTCTTGGAGGGCTTTCTTCTCTTTTGTCAGCTTGGCAATGTTCTCATCCAGGGCTGCCATCTCCTCTGTGAGGTTTTTCACCTTTGATAAGAAGGGAGCAAGTATAATTAAAGCAAGTAGGTTCAAGACTCCTGTAACATTTGGATTTACAATCCTCTTTTCCAACTCAAGACATTCTGTATTTCCAAAAGCACAATGTTCTTTATTGGGGTGTGAGCGACATCTTCTGCCTCATACCTTGTTTTCAGTGGCTTGCTTTTCCTTCTCAACCTTGGCCAATGTTAACTCCAGGTCATCTATGTCTTTCTTCAGCTCTGAGCATTCATCCTCCAGTTTCCTCTTCTTGGCTGTCAGCTCAGCATTAATTTCCTCCTCATCCTCAGCCCGTTCTGTCACTTCCTTAATTTTGGCTTCCAGCTGGATTTTGGTTTTGATGAGCTGGTCACATCTTTCCTCAGCATCAGCCAAGCTATCTGCTTCCTATGGGGAGATACAAGATATCTTTATTTTCTGTATTTATAATAGCTACAGTTTTTTATTTTGTCTTTTATCTCAGTAAATTGATGAGTCTAAAAGCTATATTTGTAATAGCTGTTCCACTCCTGAACTCTTTTTTCGGTTTCTGTATCTGGAAGAAAGTTATGCACACTGTCTTTTAGGCATCATTTTGATTTTCTTTAAGCTCTTTCGAATCTGTTTCACAGAAGTGGTAGTTGTGTGGATACCTCCTGCAGTGACACAAATCACAGAAAGCTGATCATCTGGACTTACTACCTTTTTCATTTATACACGATAATCAGCTTCCCTTTCATAATTGATAATGCTGAACAGAGTAATATGTGGGGAGATAAAGATTCTGTTCTTTAGAAAATAATGCTAGATAAAGAAGAATATCACTCTTCTACATTCATTAGAATTATTGCACATCTTATAATGGCAAACTTGAATTTCTAACCACTGTGTCTGGAGTTTTTAATACTGATTTAAGGTTGCTCTGTATTCTTTCAGGCTTTGATATTTTACTGGGATAGCTTTCTACTAAATGGATTTAGCTGACAGACACCTTTACTAGTAAGACATTCATAACTGGTGTTTTTCTTGTTTAGACTGAGTAAAAAAATATGCTGTCGATGTTCAGTTTTCTAACTGAACACTAAAAATTACATAACTGAAGGAAACATGAGTGTACTTGGTAATTCAAGTTATTTGAGTAATTTACTGAGGTTTTTTTTTTTGTTTTCTTTGTAAGATGGGCTTTGAATAACAAAGTTGTAATATGTATTTAAATGATACTTTAGTTTTTAAATTTTTTTGTGCTTGCAAGGTTCGTGGATTTTAATAATAACACATCTACTACATGGCATATAGTGAAAATCCAAATTGCAGATGCAAATAGCTAGGATGCTCAAAAATGAATGCAAATGCTTTTTGCTTACTCATCTTTGCTGTTTTGTGCAGTAGTAAATTAAGGCTGAAAAATACAGAGGTATGAAGTGCCTATCCAGAGATGATGATTTAGTGTTATTATACATATATCTGCTCTCTAAATTTGGTATATGAGTTTTGTATTTGAAAATTACTAATGCCCACAAACTGCAGGACGGGCAGGGCTCAGAAAGCCTTTTCACCTTTCCAAAATCTGCCTGTATTAGGGTGCTTCTTTTCAATTTTCCAGGGATTACTAAACTCCCCTGTGCATAGTAAAATACCTTTCAACAACCCTGGGAGGTGAGACTTTTCAGAAGCAGAAGCTCTGTATTCATTTCTTCTTGGACTGAGGCGAGTTTGAAACTATCTTTCCCCATTCCTCAGTAAATGAATAACAACTAGTCATGGAGCAGCTGAATTTACAACCGTCGGTTTGAACTCTAGATTGCATTTAATATTCCGAATGCATTCATGGTTTACTTTAGATCTTGGTGAGACAGATCTACATCTTGCAAGACTCACAGAGTATCTCATGTTGACTAGCTGTAGATGTCTTCTTCCACGTAAAGCAAGAGAACTGACTCACATCTCAAACTCCCTTTTACTTTGTAGCGAATATCAGAGGGCTCACCAGGCCACTGCCAGACAATATTTTATTCAGCTTCACATCAATGTGATGCCTACCTCACTAAGTAGCTGACATTTCATCATGTATAATCTGAATGTCATCTTGGGAAAGAGCAATCTGAATTTACACACCCTTTTTCTGGGTGGAAAATAAATGACAGTACTCACAGCCTGCACTTGGAGCTGCAGATCATTTTTCTCTTGCAGCAGGGACACCATTTTCTCTTCCAGCTCCTTCCTCTTTGCCTCAGACTTTGCAAGCTCTTCCTTCGTCTTCTCAAACTCTTCCTTCATGTTGGCCATCTCCTTCTCAGACTCTGCGCTCTTCAGCAGGGGCTTGATCTTGAAGAACAGCTTCATCCAGGGCCAGTGCTTGACATTCATGAATGAACGAACATTGTACTGGATGCAGAAGATGGACTCCCTGAAGCATAATTAAAATGTACATTTGATTATTTTGTGTGATATGATCATCAGCACTTTCCCCAAAGTACAGTGCCTTTAATGGAAGATGGGGAACACCTACCTCCTCTCCACCATTCTCTGGTATTCCACTCTCATCAGGAAGCCCCTGCACCTGGCCTGAGTGCGAGTGATGAGCTGTGCCAGCTTCTCATCTCTCATCTCCTCCAGGAGTCCCAGCAGCCCAGCTTTGAAGAACACCTTGAGAAAGGGAACGTTGCAGCACATATTTTTCTGGTTCTTCAAAGTACAGATACATAGCACTTCAGTCATGCAGTATTTGTACCTTGGTGTGACCAAATTTGTACTGGGTGTGGTCCACATCGATTGACCCAAGAAGCTTCTCAGAAGCTTTCTTGCTGTCAATGAACTGTCCCTCAGGGATGGCACTGGCATTAAGCACCTTGTACCTGTGACAAGCAAAAGAGGAAGTTAAGGCCATTCTTCCCAAATCTCAACATTACTTACAGTCATGCTAAAAGGCAGAGTACTCTTACCTCTGTTTAAAGTCTGCATAGAGGACTCTGCTGGGGAATCCTTTCCTGCAAATCCTGATCCCCTCCAGCACGCCGTTACAGCGCAGCTGGTGCAGCACCAGTTCATGCTCCATGGCACCTAACAATTAATTTTACAAATGAATACCACTGTTTCCACCACCGAGGGAAATGACTTCAGTGTCTCTGCTGGAGCACCTTACCAGGTGTTTTTGTTTCATTTGGGATGATGCAGCGGACAAAATGAGGGTGAGTACTCCGTAGGTTGGTCATCAGCTTATTTAAGTTCTCCTGTGGGACCACAAATTGGTATTTGTTTAAATAAAAGCTTAGATTCTCACTCTTAGGTTCCTTTAATTTACCATTTAAGGTTCATACACCTAATAATGGATATTTACTTGCCTGAAACTGATGCAAAATTAGTTTAATTTTAATTTGCAGATATTAAAAAAAAAAAAAATTCTTACCCGAAAAAGAGCTGAGACAGTCTGGAAAGAAGACCCCTTCTTCTTACCACCCTTCTTGCCACCACCACCACTAGCCTCTGATAAAGTGAAGATAATAAAATGTTTTTCATGTTTTTCAGACCAATTCATTATTCTGCTATTTTGTAGAATCACTGCACACCAAAGAGTTGTCATTTCAGAAGAACTGACCTGCCTCTCCACCAGCAGAGGCAAACAGTAAGGCCAGTGTCTTCACAGATGATTTCTGGTACAGCCCAATGACAGTTTCATTCAAGGGATCCTTGTTCTTCTCAAGCCAGCCAGAGATGTTGTAGTCCACTGTGCCAGCATAGTGCACCAGGGAGAAGTGGGCCTCAGCCTTGCCTTTGCCAGGCTTGGGCTTCTGGAAGTTGTTGGACTTGCCCAGATGCTGGTCATAGAGCTTGTTCTTGAAAGAGGTGTCAGTTGCCTTGGGGAACATGCATTCCTCTTCCAGGATGGAGAAGATGCCCATGGGCTGGAAGAAACAGCAGGAAATAAAATACAGATAAAATATGAATCTGCTTTCATAAGGAGATTGGAGTAAGGCACAGGAATTTGAGAAATGGATCTAAGTTTTTTTTAAGCTTTTTCTGAAAGAAATGTGAATTTCTAGTGTCTGAAACTGATGCATTTCAGAAATGATCTCATCACAAGAGACACACAGATCTTTCTAATTTTTTTTGAAAAGTCTAATGGGTCAAAAGTAGATTTTTATGTTTGCATTAAGCCTTTCTCTAGCTAACATGATGTAGACAAAGGTGTCTAATTAAATTTGACATCTGATGAACAGATCAACAAATGTTTCAGATACTTCCTGAAATCATATTTTGATGAGATATCCTGGTCTTTTCATTACACAAAAAGTGTTGGCTTACAGTTATATATTTATTCGGTCCTGTTCATCCAATGCCTTTTTTCTATGTTTTCTATGTTTTACTTAGAAACTATGTTTGTGAAATCACAACATTAATATCGAGATCATAATCCTAATACTGAAAATAGTGCCTGAGTTTCCATAAAGAGCTGTTTTATCTTTGCAAACTTAAAAATACACTGCAAAAAATCCTACGTATCAACTTATGTGTGAAACATGTTAATCCTTCTATTTGCAGATGAGCGAAATTGCAGGTTGTTTTTTAAAATGTTTACTAATGTACTTATTAGATATTCTAAAGGTACTTCATTTGTAACCAAATTGCCATCCTCTAAAAATTATTTTCTGAACTAGAGCAAAAAACTGAGGCTGACGAAAAGTCCTAAAATTCTTCCAGAAACAACAAAAACCATCTTAGATATAGTGAATGTACTTTTTCAATGAGCTCAATGCAGGCAGCCAGGTCCATGCCAAAGTCAATGAACTCCCATTCAATGCCTTCCTTCTTGTACTCCTCTTGCTCCAGCACAAACATGTGATGGTTGAAGAACTGTTGCAGTTTCTCATTGGTGAAGTTGATGCACAGCTGCTCCAGGCTGTTGAACTGTGCAAAAATAAGATTTACTTGTCAAGATGAAGTACTCTCTGTAGAGCTTACTCCTGTGCATTCAGTTAAGTGTTTTTTTTTTTACAATTTAAACATCTCTGGTTTTTGTTTGATTTTTTTGTTTTTTTTTTGTTCCTGTTATTTTTAAAGCAAATTTCAAAATAATTTAGTACTGTTATCCCTAACAATGTTCAATTTACATCTGTTTTTTGGGGTTTTTCTGGTATTATGTACATTTTTTCTGGTATTATGTACATTTTCCTACTGAACTAACAAAATATATTAGATGTGACAAGTGTTTGCTAATACTGGCCTACAGTCAGGTTCTCTACCCTAATTTTTACAAAAAATGCTTGCCTGCCTTCTGTGCTTGCATTGAAGGAAGTCAGTGATATCCTCCTCTTGGAATCACATTATAGGTCTTCAAAAGCAAAGGGTATGTATTGCCCACTTTTTTCAAAGCCTTGGGACAAATTTGTGTGGGACTTTATTTAGACAGTCTGTGATGTTGTATGCTATTCGTCAATGGATTTTTTTTTTTAATAATAAGCTCAAGCTAGTGAAAAACTACATATGTGGCAACTATATAAAAGGTAGCAATTTCTTCCCTTTGTACTTCAGAATACTATTACATGAAAAATATCTGAGGCTTGTGCTTTGACATGGAGAAAAAGCAGTCACATATTCAAAAACTGTGACATATTCAAAAAGGCAAGCAATTCCAGAAGATTGGAAATATGCTGCTTGCAATAAAATGCAGGCCTGTATTTGAAATTGTGAGTGAATAGCATGTTTTCAAAAAACGGAATAAAAACAACACATAAATCTCCAGTTTCTTATGACCTGCAGCGGTCTTTAAAGATTTTACTGTTATTTCTGACTTCCTTACATCAAAGATCTCAAAGCCAGCGATGTCCAGGACACCAATGAAGTACTGTCTGGGCTGCTTGGTATCCAGCTGCTGGTTGATGCGAACAACCATCCACAAGAACATCTTCTCATAGACAGCCTTTGCCAGAGCACCTACAGCATTGTGCACCTAGAACAGAGAAGAATGCAGCAGGAGCAGAATAGCACCCAGAGCAAGACAGTACATTAAGCCAGAGGTTCCCAGTCATCAGCTGTTTCTTACCTGCTGCACGGTTTGACCCTTGGTCACAAATTCATTCCCGACTTTGACTCGGGGGTAGCACAGGGCCTTGAGCAGGTCTGCTGAGTTCAGACCCATCAGGTAAGCAGCCTTGTCAGCAACTGCATGCAGAGGGAAAGAGTGACAGAGGGGCAGTGATCAGTGAACTGTGGATTTTCTCTAAGAGCTAAGTACAGATCTGCAAGTTCTTTAACTGCAATACTTCAGTAGCTTAAAGGAAATTTTAGAAGCATGATTACTGTGAAAACTAAGATTTATGTCTTCATAAAAGTGAATTGGAGCAAGATACCTGACTGCTATCTGCCAGCTCTGTAACTATTTCTGTTATTGGCAGCTCTACGTTGTTAATACCTTCTGTGCCATCTGGCTCTGCCTGCTCCTCTCGCTGTTTCTGTTTGAACTTCAAATTCCCATAGTGCATGACAGCCCCTGTCAGCTTGTAGATGGCTGTTTTTTCATCGGCAGTGAAGCCCAGGATGTCAATGGCACTCTGGCAACAGATTCAGTGAATGTAAATGCCACATATATTAAATGCATTAATAAATGTATTAAAATTTCTGTGTAACTTACATCTGTAGCCATAAGCTCTTCCTGGTCATTAATGCTGGGAACAGTGATCTCGCCTTGACTCACAAAATGGTAGTCATAGGGGTTGGTAGTAATGAGGAGCATGTCTGTAAAAGGGAATAGGACATGTCTGGGCATAAGAATGAAGACAAATATTAACTATGTTAAGACTTAATTTAAAAAAAAAATGGTACTTCCTACCAATTAGCTCTGGCTTCTTGTTGGACATGATCTGATAAAAAATGTGGTAGCTTCTTTCAGCCTTGAGCTGGAAAGTGACTCTGGACTTCTCCAGCAGATCTGACAAGGAAGGAAGAAAGAGTTAGGAACAAGACAGGACATGGAGGTGAGAATTTGAGAAGAAAGGTGAGCATGCCAGGAGCATCTCTTACAAGTTTCAATGTCAGCAGAAGCCAGTTTGCCTGTGGCCCCAAAGTGGATTCTGATGAATTTACCCTGTTGAGGGGAAAAAATATACCTTGAAATTTCACTAGGAAAGACCATAATCTTGTAACAGTATTATTCACAGAGGACACATGTTGAACAAAGAAGTTCTGTGAATTTGTTTTTCGGAGTTTTCTCCCCCCTTAAAACAGAAACAAAAACAAGCAAACAAACAAACAGAAGAAGAAACCAAAACCTACCAAACAAGAACAACCAAAGAAACTCCACCACAAGCAAAATAAGAATGAAATTCAGGAAAAAAATTGTCAAAAGTAAGATAAAGATCTGGGCCAAGTTTTGTTGGATATCTCTGATTGCAGAGGAATGGGAAATTTTTGTCATTTATGCTTCAGATGGATATAGAAAAAGAACTTATGGAATAAGTGTTCTTTTTGTTTGTTTGTTTTTGTTTGTTTGTTTGTTTTTTTGTCTTATGGAAAGTGGAAAGTAGCACTTATCTTCTGAATAGTGGAGGTACACAGAATGTAGAATTTGAAGCTGGGACTGCGGATTGGCATTGCAATTTTTCAAGGATATTTCACAGCTTATCTACTAATAAGCCTTTTGAATGAAAAGGGCTACAAATATGTCATAGAGCAGTTCAGTTTGCTATAGGATGTCTTGAAAACTTTTTTGTCCTATCTCTCAGCTCATATCAAGGTCTGAACAGTTAAATTACTTGACCTGCCCAGTTCTGTATCTAACAAAACTGGCAGTAATATTTCACTGATAAGATACAAAATTTTAGATTTGCATTATAGAAAATTTACAGAATTTTATATCAACAGTCTGCATGACAGATACTGGGGGTGTGTTTAGATATATATACAGAAATTCTAAATAATAAATAATAAATACATTTACATATATTTTAATGATGGCTCTTTGTACACATTTATTAGCTGTAAAACACTTCATGTAAAAACAATTCTAAACTATGTAAAACAACTACATAGTTAATTAGAGAATTAGATAGCTTTTTGTTTAAAAAAATAGGAGGAATTAATTAGTTCAAGACATGCATCCATCCTACCATGTCACTTCAGAAGTGACAGCTCCTGTCCTGATGTCCTTGCTCACCCATGAATGTCAAAATATCTGATCAAAAACTTACAAAGCGCGAGGAGTTGTCATTCCTCACAGTCTTGGCATTTCCAAAGGCCTCCAGCAATGGGTTGGCGCTGATGATTTGATCCTCAAGCGTTCCCTACAGAATGATAATTGTTCATTTACAGTGTTCATTTAATCCATGTAGCAATTAAAGGCTGAGTCTTTAGTCTGTCCATCATAGGAGCTCACCTGCATTTTGCCAGGCTGCTCCTCCTTCTTCTTCTCCCCGCTAGCTGCAATTGTTGCAAAGTACTGGATGACACGTTTCGTGTTCACAGTCTTCCCTGCACCGGATTCTCCGCTGTCAAACCGAACAGAGAAGCAGAGAGCGTGAGGTCAGGGAGAAGGTCCCCTGGCACAGGGCAGCCCCACAGGGGCCCGAGCAGGGAGCTTACTTAC
Organism: Pavo muticus; assembly: GCA_016647715.1. Lineage (NCBI taxonomy): Eukaryota > Metazoa > Chordata > Aves > Galliformes > Phasianidae > Pavo > Pavo muticus. The sequence continues at coordinate 3,895,107 of JACDJE010000165.1, read as the reverse complement.
GTGATCAGGATTGACTGATTCTCGCGGTCTGCGAAAGAGGCAGAAAGAAACTTCTTAAATGGAGAACAGAGCAAGACTGAAAATCAGTGCAATAAATTTAAATTCCACTGACAAAAAAATGTGTTGCTGTTACTTTTTAAACTTTACTACCAATAGTTTATCCAATTTCATTTCTTTGTAAATTAATAATTTCCCATAAACTTTAAAGAACCTTGAACAGATGTGTTTTTCTTCCATACTGCACTGTTATGGTCTATTTTCTCCTGCATGAAGTTGAGAGAATGGTTTTCATTTCCATTAATTTTGATAGTTTCGATAATTTTCTGCTGCTTGACTGTTTACAGCAGATGCAAAATTTTCACAGAACACACTGAGTTCATGGCTTCCTGAATTATAAGTTCTGCTTATCGTTTTCCCTAACATGTAATCTGTGGCTCTATAGCTTCTTTTTAGAAATAATGATATTAAAAAACCTGTTCAAGCCAGCAATGATTGATTCTATGACTGAAATAAAGCACAGATGATGTGTTAAAATAATATCAACATATTTATCAGGAAAAGTCTTTTTAGTACATTTACTTTGAGTACCACTCACCAGTCAGCATGAACTGATAGGCGTTGTCAGAGATGGAGAAGATGTGAGGAGGGGCCTCCTGGCGCTTTTTGCCTCGGTAGGCCAACACCACCTCCGGGTTGTACACCGGCAGCCACTTGTAGGGGTTGACAGTGACACAGAAGAGGCCCGAGTAGGTCTGTGAGGAAGGGACACAGCACGTTGGCTTCCACTCAGCCTGGCACAGCAGTCCTCCCCAGCTATGCTACCCAAGCAAGAGAGCTGCTGGTACTTACGTAGATCATCCAGGCTGCATAACGCTCTTTGAGGTTGTACAGCACAGCGGGTTCATGGAGGTGGGTCATCATGGCCATGTCCTCGATTTTATCGTACTTGGGAGGGTTCATGGCGAAGATTTGATCTTCCTTCACGGTCAGAGTCTGCCAAAGAAAAGACAAATCCCTGCATGTCAGCTCAGAGACCGCTGTGGGAATTGAATTCACCTTGTAAATCTTGCCGTTTACTCACTTCTCCAGCTTCAGTCTTGACAGTGACCTTCCCTGTTTCTTTGCTCTGGATTGTCCCTTTCACAAAGGATTCTTTGGGATGCACCACAAAGACAGATGTCTTGGCATCAAAAGGCTTGTTCTGGGCCTCGATCCTCTCCTTCTCTGACTTTCGGAGATAAGGAGCGGCCTCCCCAAAGATGGCCATTTCAGAATCTGAAGACATGGCTGCACTTTATGGAGTGGCTTGTCAGTAGAGAACACTATGGAAGAGCAGATATATTGCCCAAATGAGTCAACAATTTCTGTTGCCATTCAATTTTCTGGAAAACTTCCACAGCATCATAGAATTATTTGGCTGGGAAGAATCTCATAACATCTGTCTATGTTCCATTTTTTTCTGTGCAAAGCAGGTACAATATTGGATTTCACCAGGAAATTTTTAATTAAGAGTACTGGAGGCTACTGTAATGAAATCAACATCAATAAATCACCTGTAGTTTTATAAGCTCAATGATTTAAAAGCATTTTTAAAATAATTTATGTCCTTCAGCAAGCACTGGATTCCAACGAAGAAATGAAGCATCACAGTGAGGCATGCCTGGAGAAGATATTGATACCACCTACCTGGGATTACCAAACCAAAATGCCCACACTAACAACTATACATGCCTATACACAAAACAGAGGTGGGTGAATCCAGAAGGTGTTCTGAGGACTAACCACTGCTTGATGCTTATTACTGTTGCTCTGAATCATTCGCTGGAGTTTGCTCCCAACCACAAGTTTCTTAAGGAGTCCTGCATCATAAATTCAGGCTTTGAAATAAGATGTGCAACTCCTCTTTCTGTGTGTCTTTCAGGTTATAGGACTAGAAACACTAGCTGCAGATTCTAAACAACTATACCCTTCAAACAATATCCATCCTGCTTGTCCTCCTGCAGTACCGATGGATGTTGCATCTCTAGTTGCACAGTGGCACATCAGTAGAAAGATCCTGTGATACAGAATGCTTTCCAAACTCATGGTGTGGTCAATCTTCTAAAAACACGAGTGGGGCTAAGTCAAACCCCCTCAGGCTAAAGAAAGCTTGGACTCCATTCTCTTCATTTTTATTTTTTTTTTAGCATAGATTCTGATTATCAAGTGTGAGTTAGATGTGTTCAACACATTTCCTACTGTTGAATTGAGTTCTGCATAAACTCTGAATGTTAGCTGAAGTATCAACCATACAAGTCAGTTCTAGCTGAGCCCTGCTTATCAAATTATCTCCTTTAGGTGTTTAAGAGTTACAAAAAACTTTTTTTGTGTGTGTTTAAATTGAGAGATTTACTAGGTCCTATTTAGAAACAATTCTGGTTGTTAATTTGTTGGAGGAAAAGTCAATGATCTAAAATAATCATACAGGAAAATTCAGAGATCTGTTCCATCTAAACAAAGTAAGATTTTTTCCATATTTCATCTGAGAACATACATGTATAATTTACAGTTTAATTCCTGTTTAATCCCATGCTTAAATTTCAGTGCGGATCTCACCTTACATAAACTGCACTGTCATTTCATTGACAACAGCAGAAACCAGTTGCAAGAGATTTAGCTCTAGAGAATAGTATAGTGCAAATAGTACATAAGGATGGATAATTCAATAAGTTAAAATACTGCGTCATCAGAGAATAGTTATATTAAAAATTTATCAGCCTGAGTTCAAGAATTTTCATATAAAAATGGATATTGAAATGCAGTATTGAGTTCCCAAGGAAACACTGCATGTCTAGTAATAGAAAACACCTGAGTTCCGAGGAAGTCAGACAGGCAATTTATTTAGATGTTATGTTAGAACTTCTAGTTGCCTAAATGAATCAACCAAATGCCAACACTTTGCACAATTCCTAATAGCATACAGAGCCTCCATTTTACTCTGCTTAATTTCAGAGGTAAAGTAGAAAGATATCTCTAGTTTTTTTGTAAGTATGTTAGTTGTTTTTGGCTTTTTTACCAGGTTTCCTAGTATAAGTACCACATGCAGATTATAACCCCACAGTACAGTCTGATAGGCATTTTCATAGCAATTTCTGGCCAATGTACAGTGTATGTTCTGTACAATAATTCATACATTTTATTGCAAACCTGTAAGATTTTGCCATTAGTTGTTCTGTTGGCTGGCTTTGTTTAGCTAGACTTCATGCCAGAACAGATCATTTACTTCACTGATCCACGATTAAACATGAGGAATCCCCAGGAAGCATTTCCTGGCATGGCAACAGTGACTAATAGCTTCAAGCACATACACTTCGGAAAGCTTGCTTGCCATGAGCAGCCTAGACTGTTCAATCATAAGTGTGCTGTGTTTACCATAACAGGGCAGTGGACAGGAATGTATGGGCTTATGTCAACTGCCCATGCAACTGCACAGAAATCTGCCACCACAAAAAAAAAAATAAAAATCAGATCTCTATCTTTTTGACTGTCCCTTAAACGTGAGTAAATTAGGCTCTTACCTCTTGTGACACAAGAAGGTCTTGTGCTGGCTGGAAGATGATCAGTGCTGTAAAGTAGAAATGTTAGACCCTTCTTACTGCTGCATAGAATTCCATAAATCAGTTAAAGTTGAAACACAAATGTGCTTTATATCACAGACTTTAAATGCTTGCAGACATAGATATATACAACAGGACAGCAGTGGACTGCAGGGACACTGTCCCTTTCTGCCAGTCACAGGCACTCACCATGAAGTTTTCTCTGGAGACAGAAGAGCACAGCTTCAAGGAATCTTTTATAGAGTCTGGTCAGCACATGCTACAGATACCTCCTCTGTCTTTGGGCAAAGCATTTTTGGCAAACCTTGTTTTTGGCAAAGCATTGTCTGGCAAACTGAACGAACTGAAAGCTGGAAAGTGATGTTGCTAGATATAATTAGAAATTTTTGGTCTCTCTCTAGCTATGTGGATAAATCTCCTATAAATAATATGAGAAGATTCTTAGGGAGAGAATTTCAGCTAACGCTGACTTGAGGGATGAGAGTAACTACTATTAACTGTAGGCCATGGATGCTCCATGAATCTGAGGCAGCAGGGGCAATCATTCACTGGGCAAGCAGGGTGACATTTGGATGCATTCCTCAACCTTTTCTTGAGGGCAGCAGAAGTCTAATGACAGCTGTCCTTTTACAAAGCTCTCCACTTACAGACTTTGGATATGAGACGTGGATTTTACTGTTGGCTGCACTTAATCAGATTACTCTACTTCTTCCAGCTGCAACATAATTTAGCATAACATGTGAGGTAGAATTGCCACCTCAAACCAAAATAAGTGCTCACTAAGCTGTATTTCATCTCTGGATATAAATAAAAAACAACATTCCTTTGTGTATCTTCCAACATCCTGGAAATCTTGAGTTTACAGATTTATAGTAGGACAGATGACTGTGTTCAGGAGCGTTTGCTAGATGTTTCTTCATTTGATTTAATCACTTCAGGAACAATTTTACTTGCCCTCTGACCACGAGATTTGCAGTTTAAATGAGTTTATTTAAAAATATTTTCTTTTCGTGATGTCCCTGTCAGTTCCTTGTTCTCATAATAGAAATGTTATGCATAACAATGCAAGTTCTGGTGATCTATCTAATCTCTCCTTGCATGGAAATCATTATTTACTTTGCATTAGCTTTTTCAGTAGTTTTATACTTCTATCTTCTCTCTCTCAAGATTTGATGAAAGGTAGTGTTAATACTGCAGTCCATAGATTTAATGGCTACCCATCAACTATATAAAATGGAGCTGTTTTTCCAATGTACATTACTTTGCACTTACCAACATTTTATTGCCCTGTGAAAATACCATGAGATTCTTCATGGTGAGAAACTAACTGAGAGCTTATGGGTAAGGATTAAAGAGTAGAGAGGTAAGGGTGACATTGCAGGCATGTCCAACCCCCAGCCCATGGCCACACATGTCCTGGTCCAGCCCTTCCTGCAGCTGCCCCTACCCTGTGCTGTTGACATAAATACATTCCCTGCCAATTTTCAGATGGAATGTATAGAATTGCAATCAGATATTCAACTCAAAGAAAAACTGGATCATATCTCTTTCATCCTTCTGTAAGACCCCTCTTACCAGAGAAAGATATCCATGACTTCACAATCATGCCTTTTTCATGTCATCGCTTCTTGGCATTACATACATTTATGACCAATTGTTTTCCAGGATGAAGCACAGGAAGAGTAAAATTTCATTAAAAAGCTCTGACAAACACCTTGGGAGCTCACTAGGAATTGCAATCACTTCCATTGAACCAGGTTGATGCGTTAGGTTCAGAAAAACAAGGTTAAATATCCCATTACTTTTATGTTTCTGTGGCCTTCTTCTTTGTTCAAATAAAAATATTAATGATAAAATTAAGTCTTGTTGCTTGTATGCTTTAGCTATATTACATATTTTACAAGGGCTGCTCCAAAAGAAATGTCTCCTGTTTTATTATACTGGCCCACAATATGAAGAGGCGGATGTTGGTGGGATGGAAGTAGAGGTTGAACCTTCCTGCCAATATTCCATTACATTTTGTTGCTGTATGACAGATGGAAGCAGAGGGGGCACTCTGACAAAATGGCATCTGACGTAGAAGTGTTTATGAAGCAAAGGTGTGTCACTGAATTCTTGCACATGGAAAAAATGGTGCCCATTGACATTCATCAATGCTTGCTGAACATCTGTAGAGAGCAAACAGTGGATGTGAGCACAGTGAGGTGGTAGCTGGTACATTTGAGTTGTGGTGGCAGTAGCAGTGGGTAACCTCTGCTGGTGCAAATTTTGATGAGTGCAGCCTGTAGGCTCTTTCTCTGCTGGTGAAAATGTATATCTAATGCTGATGACTATGTTGAAAAATTGTTTTGTAGTTGAGAAATTGCTCTATTAAATACTGTTATTATGCTCTTCCTGTTGATTGTAATTTCTGTGGAAATAATTAGGAGGTATTACTTTTGGTGCAACCCACGTATATGCAGCCCAAGACAATTCCTCTTCACTCAGTGTGGCCCAGGCAAGCCAGAAAGTTGGATCCCCATGCATTATAGTCTGTCTGCTACAGGATGTCTGGTCAGGAAGAAGGATGATGATCTCTACAGACAGTTAGGAACAGCCTCGTGTTTCCAGGCCCTAGGTCTCAGAGGGGACTTCAACTATACTGAAACCTGCTAGAGACACATCACATCAGGGAGTTAGCAATACAGGAGGTTCCTAGGGGGCTTCAGTGCCATCTTCCTGACCCAAGTGTCACAAGGACACAAAGAGGAGAGGTGCTTTGCTGTTCATCAAACTCACAAACAAGAAAGGGATTGTTTGGAGTCAGGAAGGAGGATGAAAAAGAAGTTCACACTGCTGGACTTCCGAAAAGTAGACTTCAGCTTCCTTAAGGATCTGGTTGAAAGAATTCCATGGGATAAGGCCCTGGGGGGAGGAGGGGCCCAAGGAAGCTTGTGAATATTCAAGTATCACCTCCTCTAAGCTCAAGAGTAATCCATCCCAAAAAAGAGGAAGTCTGCATAAATGAACAAGGAGCTCCTGGCCAAACTCAAACAGAATAAGGAAGCAATCAGAAAGTGCAAACAGAAACAAAAAACATGGGAAGAATACAGTGCTATTGTCTCAGCATACAGGAATAAGGTTAGGAAAACCAAAGTACAAGGGAATTGAATCTAGCAAGGAATGTCAAAGACAACAAGAAGGACACCAAGATGAGCATAAGTCAGCAACAAGCCCTTTCCATAAACAAAGCTAAAGATACTCTTGGCTGTGCAAAGCAAAGGGAGGCCACATCTGGAGTACTGTGAGCAGTTCAGGGCTCCTTGCTGCAAGAGAGACATGGATGTACTGGAGATAGTCCAATGAAAGGCCAGAAATACGATGAATATATTTCGCATATGAGGAAAGACTGAGAAGTTGGATCAGTTCTGCCTGGAGGAGACATGAGGGGATATAATCAAAGTTTATAAACACCTGAACAGAGGGTACAATGAGGACAGAGCCAGGCTCTTTGCAATGGTGTCCAGGGCCAGGACAAGAGGCAATGGGCACCAGCTGAAACATATGAGGTTCCATCTGAATATCAGAAAATAAGGGGCTGTTCAGAAAATAATGCCTCCTATTTTATTATGTTGGTCCGTGATGTCAGAGGCACATGTTGGTGATATGGCAGTGGAGGGTAAACCTTCCTTCCAATATTCCATTACACTTTGTTGCCATGTGACAGATGACAGCAGAGGTGCAGTCTGACACCATGACATCAGATTTGGAAGTGCATATGAAGCAAAGGGCCACATGGAATTGAATTCTTCCATGCATTAAAAATTGCAACCTTAGCATTCATCAACACTCAATGAACATTTATGGAAAGTAGCTGATGTTAGTACATTTCAGCAACGATGCCATCAGAGTGGCTGTGAAACAATGGGTTATTTCTGCTGGTGCAGATATTTATGAGTGCAGCATGTAGGGTCTTGTTCATTGCTGGCAAAAATGGTGGTGACTATGTTGAAAAAACACTGTTTTGTAGCTGACAATTTTCTCTATCATACAGTGTTATTGTACTCTTTGTATCTGTTGTAGTTTCCATGAAAATAAATAGAAGGCATTACGTTCAGAATGATAGATGTACTTCACTGTTCAGGTGGCAGAGCACTGACAGAGAGGTCTGGAGGTGGAATCTCCCTTGTTGGAGATATTGCAGAGCTTGGAATGGTCTTGAGCAACTTGTTCTAGTAGAGGCTGGATTTGTAAAAGCTAGGTTCCTGGAACTAATTATAAATATAAATTAGAGGGCTTTTTTTACAGAGGGAAGCTATACCTCATAAAACTGGAAAATTTGAAAGAATACACAAGCATATAGAGAAGAAAATATATTTGGAATAGTGACATTGGGTAAAGGAAACATTTTCAGTGAAGTCCCTAATAATAAACAGTTAAAGAAATAAGCTATCTTGGGAAAAGATGAGAAGTCATTATCAATATTTATAACATGGACAATACAGGAAAGAATGGACATAAATCAAGCTTATCAATCAAATTATCAAATTTGATAATCAAATTATCAAATTATAAAATCAAATTATAAAATAAAATATCTAATTTTTCCAGCAGAGGAACTTTTTCAGTAGCATCTCATAGTAAGCAGTGCTAGAATGTGTTATTATCTACTTATTTTTAAATGATAGGTATGTAATTACAAATTATATCCTGGTAGTGACTGAGCCATTTTATGTGAGAGGAAATTTAGTGTCTATCAAGTGGTACATTTTGGAAAAAATAACTTCAATTTACACAATCCAGCTTATAAATTACCACTCACAGAAGAGCTCTAGAGATCATTACAGGAAATTTTTCAATAACATCAAGTTACTAGATAGAAACTGTTAAAGCAAATATGTAATGTTAGGAACTAAGTGAGAATACAAACGTAAACATCATTATGAACATGTTTATCTCAGCCACAGCTTTAATAGCATGTGAAGCTGTGGACATCTCACTAAATATATACATATATATACACACATATTTATAGTAAATAAGAAAGTGTTCTAAAGAAAGACCAACATAACTTTTTAAACATCTAAATGTTATACCAGGCCTGGGGCAGATGCACTCTCTTGGCAGAAGCATGCCTTTTCTATGGCCTTCCGCCACCATCCATTTTGGGGAATTAAGGTGACAGGTCTCCTCAGGTTCCATAACAGAGATGTCAGATTTAAGTATCCTCAAGGAGACTGTGGATCCAACTGTCTTCATGGGTATCTGATGCATTTTCCAGTGCATTTAGCACTGTTGTCCTTAACTGCGTTCCAAATTGAGGAAAACTAGTCATAGCACTGCAGCTGGACTACTTAAATTTCAACTACGTATTTCCCTGAAATTAGACCGGACCCATCTCTTTGGAACCATACTTGGTGGTAGCTGTAGTTGCCTTGATTGCAGTGCAGCTCAGCTGGTCATGACTGGTCTACTGACATTTGAAAAGTGCTTTTCTAGTCCACCAGAGGAGAGAGGAATCTGTTGGAGCGTTTTCTCATTTTGTATACTTGAATGTTCTTGTGTTCACCAGCATTGCTCCAGACAACACTCAGCTGTCAGCTACAGAGAATCATTGCAGATTTTCAAATCTCTTTGGTCCACTGTCTTATCTAAGTGAGGATCTCAATGTTTCCTATCTCATGTGGTAGCCTGGCCTCACTGTCCATGACCATCTTGTACAACATAAGGAGGTCGATGCCATTTATGTTCCTGAGCATGAACTACATGGTTCAAAAGTAACATAATCTCTTAACCATCAGCTGCCATTTATTCCAGGTCATGGTGAACAAGAGGCTAGCCTTTCCTACCAACTGATGTGGGGAACAATAGATTCATTATCCTCTTGTTCTGGACATGAGGCTTTTCCCAACCAGAGAGGCTATTCCCACTGGATAAATACACATTTTTAAAATATCTGTGACAGTGTCTCTGTGCTCTAGTGAGCCACTGGAACAGCTTGCTTCTGATTTTGCTCGCCCTGTTCTTTCCCATGCTCTTCAGGTTTGCTCAATCCTGGAAAAGAAATTGTTACAGAGAAGTGGGATTTCCTATTGTATGCTGACCACTTTCCCATTTCTACTCTCCCACTCTCAAGAAGCTGTTTCTTTATGTTCAGCTGAAGTTCTGCTGTTGTTTCAGAAACAAATCTCTGTCATTTTCAGTTTAAAGCAGCTAAGGAAATTCAAAGGCCAAGTAAGTTTCTTTTGTCACAGCTCCTGCTTCTAACAGCAAACATTCATTTTTTTTCTAAACTTACATCAAACATTCATCACTTAAAACTGATGCATACATTTGGGCAATGGGGTTAAATGGTTTAACTGTCTGCACTGCTACCACGTTGAAATATTTAATGAATGATGCAAAATTTGAAGTGAAAAGGAGAATGAAGTGGTCCCTGTCAACCATTAATTTTCCACCATTCTTGTTTATTTCCCTGCAGGGCTGGACTCCACTGGCACTGAAAGGAAAAGACAGCACAGTCAAAAGAGAAGAGGCGGACTGAAAGCTATCTCTGTATACAGACTGTCCGACAGCAGTGCAGAGTGGGCAAGGCACTGGAGGGCTGACATTCTCTGTGAAGGAGACGGCATTCAAGCATGCTAAAAATAGATCCTTCTTGAGAATGAGATTGGGCAGCTGCCTCCCTTACTGCCACCCCCTATGATATAAATGCTTCTCCCCATATTCTGTGATTATTGAAGAGCCTGAGAGGGCACATGCAGTTTGAGTAGTTGAATTAAGCAGCAATGATGTCTAAAGAATGCAAATTTCTGGCTCCTTGAAAATGCCCCTGTAATGTCTGAGTCTTAGTGACCATTCTAGCTCCTCACACCCCTTTTCCTGTGCTCTTACCTGGGCAGCAAGAGATGGAGATGAAAAGGGAAGAATGCCAATGGCAGTGGTGACATTCAGTTCTACGCGGAGCACTGTGAGGGTTTCTCAGGAGGCACCAGTGGCTGAGTTCAATACCAATACCCGCTTGCAGAAAATGCCACCTTCCCCTCTTAGGGGATGTTTTGTAAAACCTCACGAGTGGCAGGTTCATAGCCCTATTCAAGAAGGGCCATAAAACCCTCCATCCTCATTTTGCAGCACTCTGAGAGCTAATGTGCCCGGCGTGATTTAAGTGCTGCAGGTCAGCAGCGTGATTGCTGCTGTGCGCAGGAAAAGCCCTCGTGCATACCAATGGCAGAGCTCCAATTCGGGAGGCTAGAAGTCTCCTAAAACTGCAAAGTGCCGCAATAACTCTATATGGCTTTACAGGACTGTGTTCCAAAACCCCAGCAATTTCCTAAAATAAAGCGCTTAAAGGAATTTCGGGGCCTCAATCACAGTATTTAAAAGGAAACGCACTGCTCAAGACCCTCCAGCACTCATACTCGGGTGGAGCACTCAAATGCCTCCAAACTGGTTCCCACAGAGTGAAGTTACAAGAAATCAGTGCAGCATTTTTTACTCTATTTATATATATATATTTTTATATATGTATTTTTATATATTTTTATATATATTTATTATATATTTATTTATATATTTCACTTCTATTTTTATATTTATCCTGCAATTTTATGTGGTTGGAAAGTGAGAAGCACATGGCAGGGATTTACAGTGATGCCCAGGGAAGTGGTCTGGCCAAAGACACAGTAGGGAGAAGGTGATCCCAAAGCCTGATTGGGTTTGGGGGCACACAGAGCTGTACTGAGGGCAATCCAGAGGGACAAAACCCAATCCTTGCCTAAGGTCCTGAGCAAGGGTGCTCTCCTGCAGCAGGGCACAGCTGCAGCGGGGGACCAGTGGATGCAAGAGAACCAGGGACCAGAGGAAGCAACAGTGGCCAGCTAGAAAGATGTTTAAGAGTTAATGAAAATAAACAGATTTGGGGGAAAAAAATAACAAGCTGCTATAGCGTTATGGCATGAAGGAGGTCACACGTCTCCAAACAAACCCATCGGCTGAAGGTCAGGCTTCCAGGGTAAGATTCCTCTCCAGCCTCGGCCTCACATCAAGTTTCATACATGAGTGTTAATCCTCAAGCAAAACACCTACATGCACCAAACTTAAAGTGGGGAAAACAGCCCAGATCCCTTGTTGACAGAGATTACATGAAAACCCAGGAGGAACGTACAACTGGTATTAAATTACTGAAAAATATAGGTACTTGATTGAAAAAAAAGTTGCTGTTGAGCCCTTTATCTTGTAAAACAGGTACTATAGTAAAACCAGACCTTTTTCCAACTTACTGCCTCTAGGATGTGGTCAGCAATCTGAATAGCAGCTGCTGCTTTGATGTGAACTCAAAGCTACATCACCTGCACTGAATTAACACCACCTGGGATCCCCTTGGTGCAACAGAGCATGACGTCACAGAGCCCTCCCATTGCTTGCTCCAGGCCTCTACTACTGAATAAACAGCAGTGGAGAACCCCCCTTCCCAGCCAGCTCAAAGTGAGCTGCTCAGCCACAGCAGAGATAAATGTCACTCCTAAATGAGGACTGCACAGAGCTGCTTTTCAGCAGCATTTCTGCATGTCTTTAATGCCAAAGATAAAAATCAGCATACCAGCATCCTACAGTCCTCACCGCCTCTGAGCCAGGAATGATAAGCTGGATTTATTTCAGGTTCTGCTGGTCCAAACACTGCTTAGAAAAGTTACGATAAGATTTTAATCACAGATTATTTTTCCTTCAGGGAAAGTGAGGCTGCTGGAGGAAAACACAGCATTGTTTGTGCTAACAGGACAATCAGAAATCTTGTAATTCTCATAAGATCATTTCCAAAGGACATACTCAGAGGCACAAAGAACTGCTGCAAAGGGTAATAGGCTGTTAGGAGCTGCCAGTTGTAAACTTTTAGTGTTATTATGTGATTTTTAGAGATATTTTCCAGCAGTCAACCACACATACCTTGAACACAGACTGCACAACTGACAACAGAAGGCTGTGGAGAGGAAGGCACAGCACAGGGCTCACAGTCCTGTGAGCAGTGAAGAATATGCAGCCTTGCTTTCTGTTTCGATAAATTTGAGAATAGGTTTCAAGATTGAAGAAAAAAATCATCAATTTTTTTGTATATTTGCAACTCTGTTTTCTGTCAACATCAGTACATTACTTGGAAGTGTTAAAATGGAACGTGGAGAGTTACAATTAGATATTCAAACCAAAGAAGAATCCGATCTCATCTCTTTACCAGACTTTCATAAGACTGCTTGTTCTGCTTATGAAGAAGCAAAATTGCTTGGTCCAGACATTGAGGCCCTGGAACGTGTCCAGAGAAAGGCAACAAAACTGGTGAGGCGTCTGGAGCACAAATCTTATGAGGAGCGGCTGAGGGAGCTGGGATTGTTTAGTCTGGAGAAGAGGAGGCTCAGGTGAGACCTCATTGCACTCTACAGCTTTCTGAAGGAAGGTTGTGATGAGGAGGGTTTGGCCTCTTCTCCCAGGCAACAAACAGGACCCGAGGAAATGGCCGCAAATTGTACCAGAGGAGGTTTAGGTTAGACACGAGGAAAAACTTTTTCTCTCAGGGAGTTGTCAGGTAATGGGAGGATGGTTGGACTAGATGATCTTGCAGGTCCTTTCCAACCTTCTGATTCTATGATTCATTTTATGGAAATGAGCATAAGAATATCTATATCAAGATCTTCTTAGGCCAAGATCTTGTCTATGACAGTGACCAAGAAGAGATGCCCAATTATGTGAACACAAGTTTATAGTGATGCTTGCTGAGAATATCCCCATAGTCCTTCTGATCCGTTGCTTTTATATGTAATATAAAACCAATTTTTTTATTCTATGGATTTGACTATTTCCTGGAGTTGTGCAGAACAGAGCCACGGTCCAGAAGTTAAACACTTTATATGCTACCCAGGTGCAAAACCTGGGTATTCTGTAGCAAAAGTTCTCCGTCTTGTGATTCAGTAAAATAAAGACAATCACAGTTCTACAGTTCCATCATGGAGATCTGACTGAGATTAAAATGTAGGCACTATTTTTTTCGTTTCTCAGAAGGCCCAGTGATTGCTGACACTAAAAGAGATTCTTCCACTAGAATGCAGGTATAATAATGGCCCATTGTACACAAGAGGGCCTTCAGTCACTGCTAGAAGTGGAGGTTTGTTCAGATTCATAGTTGAAGTAATTTTGCACATTCTTGCCCCAGAAAATTTAGTGTGGAAGTTGTCACTACTCCTGCTTTTACCTAGATCACAAAGCTGTTTCTGCAACTATGAGACTGGAGATACGTCAAATAAAAACAAATAATAATAATAAGGGAAAAAAAGAAAAATAAAAGAGAAAAGGTATTGCTGTTGGAGACTGAACTTCTTGTGTTAAATGACAAAAAGAAAACATAAAAAATCAAGCTACAGGTGAAAGGAAAAATAGAAATTATTTTAGCGCAAAAATACACAAAATTGTTCATAATAACAAAAAAAATATCCATTACACATTCATAGAAGTCAGCTCTGAGACTGTATTCGGAAGAAATTGGAACAAGTTAGTATTAAAAAGTTCAGAATCTCAGGCATTGCATCTAACCTGAAATGAGGACATGTAAAAATTCTGTGATTGTTATTGAGATATTAATCAAATTGGAATATTTGGGGTAAGAAAGTTGGTACTATTTACCTATTTCCTATTTCCCAGTAACTATGAACTAGATGATTGCCCCTGAAGAGGGGTCTCTTATGTAGCAACCATGATCTTTAAGGAAATATCTTCATCATGTTGGTTACAGTACCCCCTGAGTAATGTATACAGCATCTTCACCGTCTGCTCAGACTTCAGTATCAAAGACTGTAACAGGCATTAACACAGCAAAGTTGCCAGGGTGTTTCCTGAATGTTATCATGGAAGATATCACTTTGCATCCGGCCATCCTAAAGTGCTTCTGTTCACCAGAAAATGCTGCATCAGTGCTAGAGAAAATGGTGTGTGCTCAGTGGTCACAGAAGCACTGCAGAAAACGGAGCAGCGTTATCAGGAAACTGACAACGTAACACAGGGCTGGAGAAGACCTGGCAGTTGACAGTGCTCTGCATTTAGCATAGGAGAATGTGCTGGGCTTCCACCAGTTCGCGCTCACCAAAGCAGCAGTTCCCTCATGTCCTCAGCTGAGATGCCCACGTGGATGGAAGTCCTGCCAGAAGCAGTCCTGCAGCACAGGGCTTGTTAACATGCCCAGGAAACAATCCACACATTGAATGGCTGCTTGGTGGTTTGGGAACTGTCTGAGTGTCATAGAATCTACTAAACAGTGGATTATCTGCATAACAAGGAAGTTTGGCATCTACAGAGTTTGACTTCCACATAATGCAAAGCATTCAGACTGCTTCCAGCACAAGCCAAGGGCTCAGTGTGGTAGGTGTGAGGCATACACAGAGCTGGTAGCTCTGAACCAGGGCAGAGTACTGACATTAGCACAGCTTTGTCCTCCTAGATGGGAGCAGGGAAAGGAAGGGGTTTGCCCTAAGACTGCTTCTGTGTAGAGGAGAAAATGCTGGAATGCTGTTTCTTGGGTTGCGAGCATCAAATTTCAGGTGACAAGAAAGAGCCCTTTCCAGGCTTTGTGTAGTTTTGTGAGGGAGTGCATGTACGTGTGAGAGTACATGTGTCTGTGCAGCCAAACACAGGGCTGCCCGCACACACTCTTGCATCTCCTACAGCCTTGAGCCAAGTGCTCTTCCACCTTCCTGCCACCTGCACTGTCACCCAAGGGAGAGCTCAGCATCCTTGTGCCAATGTGTCTGCGTTTTGCTCTGAAAAGTGCACTTTCATGACGTCCTTTTCTTTGGACATTTGTTCTTTTCATGTGAACCAGGAAAATGTCCCAGATGAACAAGGCCTTTACCAATAGTTTTCTCAGGGCATATTGAGCTGGAGATAGTGGTCACAAAACCACACCAATTCTGTTCAGTTCCCTTCTCTTTTATTTTGATTGATTTGCTTTTCATCAAGCTTCCTCCTTGTCAGCACTGACCAAATAACAAGTTCCTAATATAGAAGACAAATAGTGAGGTTTGTGCCTTCCTGGCCAGGTCAGACACAGGAACTTTCCAACTATGTTTGTCATTCACTTGTTATCTAAGACACTGCCAGAGTATATTGAAGAGCAAATCCCTGCAGCACTGCCAGATGACAGGGGTCAGCTAGCAGATTGTCTGTCCTGCAGGGAAACATCTCTCTCTGCACCTCACAATGATCGGACCCTGACTTTTTCCTACTTTGCCAGCACTTTTCCTGCTGGCTATGTTCCAGGACTGGTTATGAATTTCAGTCAGATCAGAAGTGTCAAAGCTCATTTGTTCTTACATTTAGGCTTCTCATCAGTGGAAGATGAAATGTTTGTCTCTCTGTGCCCACCCTCAACAAAGTGCCTTTCTCCACTCTTCCTTGTAGCTCGTGTACTTTACACTCTGTTGCAGACTATTACCTATTACTATTCCCTATTACTTACACTTATTATACCTATTATACCTATAACTATTATGTTACTATTACCTATTACTATTACTATTACCTGTTACTATTATACGTACTTTTATTGGCTTAAGGCCAGAGCCTGTTTCCTCACCCTCTACTCCATACATATCCAACCCGCAGCCCATGGCCGCATGCACCCCAGCCCAGCTGTCCCTGTAGCCATCCCTACCCCACTCCATCATTGTGGCCTTTCCCCTCAGCACCAACTGGACTGCGTTGTGCCATGAGCCCCTCTGGGCTGAGCCTGGGGATGGGGTGTGGGGCAGGGACAGCTCACCTGATGGCTGGTGACTGGATGGGTTCTGATACACTGGCTAAACATCATCCTGCAAACAGCAAAAATATGCAGCCACTCCTTCCAGTTTAGTAAAGGAATTCGGGAATTGGTTTCAAGATTGCCAAAAAATCATCAATGTTTTGTTTTATTTGCAACTCTATTTTCAGTCAACATAAATACATTATCTGCAAATTTTCAAATGGAATGTTTAGAGTTGGAAACAAAAATGTGACCGTGTCACTTCACTAGACCATTATCAGCCATCTCTTACCAGAGAGAAATACCCCTCATGTCACAGTTTTTCTTTTTTTTTTTTTTTTTTTTTGTATTTTTTTTTTTTGTTTATTATTTTTTTTTATGTTTTATTTTTTGTTGTTTTAAATTTTTTTTAATTTTTTTTTTTTTTTTCTTGAGAGCTCACTGAGAATTAGAACCACTGCCATCGAACCAGCATGACCCGCTTGTTTCACAAAAACAAGGTCTAATATCCTACTAGTTTTGTGGGGTTTTTTGCCCTCTTTTTAATACATTTCAACAGAGAACATTAAAAATTAAAATAACTTTTGTTACTTTATATACGTTAACTATATTGTCTACATGATGAGGGCTGCTCTGAAAGTAATGCCTCCTGTTTTATCATGTTGTCCCACGATGTCAGAGGCAGATGTTGGTGGGATGGCAGTAGAGGTTGGACCTTCTTGTCAGTATTCCATTACATTGTTGCCTTGTGACAGATGGCAGCAGAAGGATTCTCTGACAAAATGGCATCTGACACAGAAGAGTTTATGAAGAAAAGGTGTGTCACTGAATTCTTGCACGTGGAAAAAATGGCACGCACAGATATTTATTGGTACTTGCTAAACATTTATGGAAAGCAAACAGTGGATGTGAGCACAGTGAGGTGGTGGGTGGTGTATTCCAGCAGTGATGGCAGTAGCAGTGGGTAACCACTGTTCGTGCAGATTTTGAAAAGCGCAGCCTGCAGGCTCTTTCTTTGCTGATGAAAACGTATATCTAATGTTGGTGACTATGTTGAAAAATAGTGTTTTGTATCTGAGAATTTGCTCTTGTAAAGAGTGTTATCGTGTTCTTTTCCTGAGTGGAAGAGGGCGTGGAGGGCGTGCTCTGGTGGAGTCACTCAGGCAGAGAATGGAGGATCTATAGGAGGGAGCCAGCAGGTTATGCTGCATTAGCGAGGGGGAATAAGAAATAGCTTGATATTACTTGAGACATTGCATGAGGATTACTGGGGCCCTGTCATGCTCTCCTCCAAGGACTAGCAGACAAATAATGTCAACAGGACAGAGAGAAGACCTTGAAATAGGAGATTTCATGGTTTCTGGTAATTCATGGCCACAAGACAACAATTCTGCTTGTTTCCTCAAGAGTCTCAGTCAGCAACAAATACAGATTTTTGGCAGTGAATGAAATAAAGTGCAAATCTCAGAGGGTGTAACAGCTACACATGCTAAAAGCCACAGAAAGAAGCAGCAAGTCATAGTAATGCATGATTTCCTGCTGAGATGCACTGAGGCTCCCATCTGCCAGCCTGTTAACGTTTGGTTGAGGGATATCTGCAGCTTGCTAGGAGCCACAGGATAGAGTGTTGCACAGAGACTGCCACAACTGGTAAAAAGCAGACTGCAGTCATCTACCTCTCTTCCCCTTGGCCACCACCGATAAGTTGCAGCATAGCTTTGGCAAGACTGGCTAGGACCTCAGGGTCCTAGGGGCAGAAGTGAATGGGATGGGGGCACAGATGGTCTTCTCTATGTTACCAGTGTTGTCCTTTAACCCAGCAGCCACTCACTCACCCCTCTCCCCTCCTCTCCCCTGCTGCCTCACCCAGTGGGACAGGAGAAAGAATTGAGGGAAAAAAATGTCATATGATATGGAACATCCTTTTGATCTTTGGTCAGCTTTTCTGGTTGTGTCTCCTTCCATCTTCTCACGCTACTTTAGGCTCCTTGCTGGCAGGATGGTATGAGAAGATGAACTTAGCAGTGCTCAGCAAAAAAGTCCAACATCATTGCTCCATCCAAAACTTTGATGAAAATTTACTGTATTCCAAACAAAACCAGGGCTATGTGTTGTCAGCAGGCTTCTATGATCATGGAAGGTACTTTGACAAATACAGATTACTGGGGAGAGATGGGATCCTCTGGGAAGGAAGAAAGTCTTCTCTGGCTGGTCGACTGACATTGTTCTTTAAATTAACCATCCTGAGAGTTTGAGACCTCAACCATGACACTCACATGCTCATGCACTTGCTAGGGTGGAAGTATACACCCTCAAGAGTAGTGAGAAATGCTTCTCAACCCTCCAGAAAGGTTCAGTCACAAAGATTAGACAGTCAAAGGCCCAAATGAAGTGCCTCTATAAAAGTGCTTACAATATGGGTAGGAAAAAGGAGGAGCTGGTAACCTTGGAATATTGCAATTTGATTGCTATCATGGAAACATGAGGGGATGAATCACACAATTGGAGTGCTGCAATCAATAGCTATAAAGATATTCACAAGGGACAGGCAAGGAAAGAAAGGTGGAGGAGTTGCATTCTATGCAAAAAGCAGGACTCACTGCACATAGTTGTCTTTGAAGAACAGCAATACACAGGTTGAGAGCTTATGGGTGAAAATGAGAAATCAAACTAACAAATGAAACTTCATTGTACTCTTTAATATCTTTATTAGTGACATAGACAGCAGGATTGAGAGCAGCCTCCTCAAGTTTGTATATGACACCATGCTGAGAAGTGCAGTTGATATGATGGAAGGAAGGGATGACATCCAGTAGGACCTGGGCAGGCTTGAGAAGTGGGCCCACATGAACTTAGTTCATGTTCAGGTTCAACAAGGCCAAGTGCAAGGAAATCCCAGATATGTGGACAGACTGGGAGTTGATCTCATTGAGAGCAGCCCTGCAGAGAAGGACTTGAGGGTTCTTGTGGATGAAAAACTCAACATGAACCAGCAGTGTGCATTTGCAGCCCAGAAATTTGACTATGTTCTGGGCTGCATCAAAACAGGAGTGACCAGCAGAACAGGTGACTGTCCACCTCTGCTTTGCCCTCATGAGGCTCTATCTGGAATATCAGATCCAAGTCTGAGGCCACCTGCAAAAGAAAGATGAGGAGCTGCTGGAGTGCATCTGGAGGAGGGTCACAAGGATGATCAAAGGACTGGAGCACCTCTGCTATGAAGACAGGCTGAGGGAGCTGGGCTTATTCAGCCTGGAGAAGAGAAGGCTCTGGAGAGACCTCATTGCAGCCTTCTAGTACTTAAGAGGAGCTAATAATCAGGAGATTTTTTTTTTATATAGTCTGATAGCAATAGGACAAGGGAGAATGGTTTTAAACTAAATGAAGAGAGTTTAGATTAGATGTTAGGGGAAAATTTTTCAACCAGAGGGTAGTGAGGCACTGGGATAGGCTGCCCCAAGAAGCTGTGAATGCTCCATCCCTTGAGGCATTCAAGGCCAGGCTGGATGGGACCCTGGGCAACCTGATATAGTGAGTAGCAAACTTTTCCATGGCAGGGGGCTAATAGCCCTTCCATGATTCTGTGGTTGTTGTCTGGTACAGACCACTGGATCAAGAAGAAAATGTTGATGAAGAGCTCTTTTTTCAGCTCTGGGAAACATCATGCTCGCAGGCCCCGATTGTGCTATGTAATTTTGATACCCTTGCATCTGCTAGAAAAGCAGCACAGCATATTGCAAGCAGTATAGCAAACTACTGGAGTGGATTGAGGACAACCTCCTAGAACAGATGATAGAAAGCCCTACCAGAAGAGAGGTATTTGCAGACCTGTTGCTCAGCAATATGGAAAAAATTTATTGGAAAGGTCAAGATTGGAGGTGGCCTGGTGTGCAGTGATTGTGCCCTTGTAGAATTCACAGTCTTAAAGGATATAGGAAAAGGAAAAAATAGAGTCGAGACCCTAAGACTCAGACAGGAAAACTTTGGATTGTTTAGAGCACTAGTGCATGGAATCTCTTGGGAAACTGCTCTCGAAGATAAAGGAGCATATGTGAGGCAAGGAATACTTAAAGACATTTTTCTTAAGTCCCAGGCACTCTCAGTCCCAGCATACTACGAAAGGAAGGAAAGAGAAGGTAAGAGAACATCTTGGCTAAGTCAAAACCTCTTAGACAAAGTAAAACACAGGGATATAGATCCTGGTAAGATGATATGTGTGAGGAATGTGTGGGCTTGCAAGGAAGGGATACTATCCAAAGGAACCTTAACAGTCTTGATAGACGGGCCCATGTGAACCCCATGAATTTCAACAATGTTAAGTGTGTGATTGTGCACCTGGGACCATCTGGAGCAAGAATATGGGCTGGGAAATGAATGGTTTGAGAGCAGCCATGCGGAGGAGGGCTTGAAGGTAGTGATAGATGAAAAAGTGGATTTTAGCCAGCAGTGTGCATTCACAGCTCAGAAAGCCAGTCATATCATAAGCTGCTTGAAGTGAAGCGCAGCCAGCAGGTTGAGGGAGGTGATTCTCCCACTCTGCTCCACTCTAATGAGACCCCACCTGCAGTACTGCATTCAGCTCTGGGCACTGCAACATAAGAACATAGAGCTGCTGGAGTGAGTTCAGAGGAGGGCTTCAAAAGAGGACTGGAGCACCTCTCCTATGAAGAAAGGCTGAGGGAGTTGGGGTTGTTTAGTGCAGAGGAGAGAAGACACCAGGAAGATCATATGGTGACCTTGCTGTGTTTAAAGGAGTCCAACAAGAAACATGGGGAGGGACCTTTTTCAGTAAGTGCACTGACGGGACAAGGTTTAAACTAGATTAGATTGAACATTAGGAAGAAATTCTTTACTATGAGGGTGTTGAGACACTGGAACATGTTTCCCAGAGAAATTGCAGAAGGCCCATTCCCGGAAGTGCTCAAGACCAGGCTGGATAGGTCTTTGGGCAGTCTGATCTAGTGGAAGATGTCTGTGCCCATGGAAGAGGTTGGCTTTTCCCTTCCCTTCCCTTCCCTTCCCTTCCCTTCCCTTCCCTTCCCTTCCCTTCCCTTCCCTTCCCTTCCCTTCCCTTCCCTTCNTATTATATATTTATTTATATATTTCACTTCTATTTTTATATTTATCCTGCAATTTTATGTGGTTGGAAAGTGAGAAGCACATGGCAGGGATTTACAGTGATGCCCAGGGAAGTGGTCTGGCCAAAGACACAGTAGGGAGAAGGTGATCCCAAAGCCTGATTGGGTTTGGGGGCACACAGAGCTGTACTGAGGGCAATCCAGAGGGACAAAACCCAATCCTTGCCTAAGGTCCTGAGCAAGGGTGCTCTCCTGCAGCAGGGCACAGCTGCAGCGGGGGACCAGTGGATGCAAGAGAACCAGGGACCAGAGGAAGCAACAGTGGCCAGCTAGAAAGATGTTTAAGAGTTAATGAAAATAAACAGATTTGGGGGAAAAAAATAACAAGCTGCTATAGCGTTATGGCATGAAGGAGGTCACACATCTCCAAACAAACCCATCGGCTGAAGGTCAGGGTAAGATTCCTCTCCAGCATCGGCCTGGCATCAAGTTTCATACATGAGTGTTAATCCTCAAGCAAAACACCTACATGCACCAAACTTAAAGTGGGGAAAACAGCCCAGATCCCTTGTTGACAGAGATTACATGAAAACCCAGGAGTAACATACAACTGATATGATAAGCTGGATTTATTTCAGGTTCTGCTGGTCCAAACAGTGCTTAGAAAAGTTATGATAAGATTTTAATCACAGATTATTTTTCCTTCAGGGAAAGTGAGGCTGCTGGAGGAAAACACAGCATTGTTTGTGCTAACAGGATAATCAGAAATCTTGTAATTCTCATAAGATCATTTCCAAAGGACATACTCAGAGGCACAAAGAACTGCTGCAAAGGTTAATAGGCTGTTAGGAGCTGCCAGTTGTAAACTTTTAATGTTATTATGTGATTTTTAGAGATATTTTCCAGCAGTCAACCACACATACTGCACAACTGACAACAGAAGGCTGTGGAGAGGAAGGCACAGCACAGGGCTCACAGTCCTGTGAGCAGTGAAGAATATGCAGCCTTGCTTTCTGTTTTGATAAATTTGAGAATAGGTTTCAAGATTGAAGAAAAAAATCATCAATTTTTTTGTATATTTGCAACTCTGTTTTCTGTCAACATCANCCCTTCCCTTCCCTTCCCTTCCTTTTTCTTCTTTTTTTTCCCTGTTATAGAATTTTTTCCCATGTAATATGGGAGCATGCACATACTTTTCAAAATCTCATCAAACTGCATTGGCTAGAACATTCTTTACCAATGCCCCTGTTGACTCTCTTGAAGTCAACTCTATTGTGAAACATGGTTTTCATTTTAAATTCTATTCTTATTGTGGTTTCTACCAATTTGTCTCACACAAAAATCACACTGACTGACCTACTTCTCCAAAATTAAGAAAGTGTTGAAAGTCTAACATTACAGGTGCAACATTTTATTCCCTTTGGTACTAAGCATGATTTGAAGAGCCATTAAACAACCATCAGCATTGATTTTTAGAAAAATGATTGTGTAAAATTTGCTGCAGCAAGTATATTATTTTTGCCCACAACCTGAAGTATCCAGCCTTAAGTTGATAAGGTTCTTCAGATTTTTTCTCAATTAATAGATGTTATTTTTTTCTAGAAACTTCCTCCCTTTTGGGGTGAAAAACAGCACAAATAATTTGTTTTGCTTTTCTGAAACCCTTGTTTTCCTTTAGTGATCATAAAATGTTTGACTGACATCTATAAATATAGATATTTATTGATGCTTGAGACTGGACCATTCAGATCTTCTCTTACATACTTTATTCAAATTGGAACAGGTTAGTCTCAGTGATGCTGGTTAATGGGATTGCTCTCCAATGTTAGGTTACGTTACTTTCAATGTGACTGAAGTTGTTGTGGCAAACGCTGTTACGCTCAGAGATGCAGAGGCATACTTGCCATATAATGATCTACATTTAAAAAGCTTACAGAGAACACAGATGAACAAAGCAACACAATGAATTTAAACTGAATTTTGTACTTCTTCAGATTATCTGATATACAACTTAAATAAAAATGTTCCCTATCAGATTTACAGTTTGTATGTGGTTTGTATGTGTTGTTGTCTGCCACGCTCTCAGTATGAGCTGGGCATGCCAGATGGATCAGTGCCTCCTGCAGATCTCTGATGAACCAACTGACGGAGAATGCCCAGCCTCTGCAGCCAGCAGCATTTCTGCTGCCCTCTGTGTAAAATGAGAGCTACCAGGAATGTCAGTACAACCCGAAAAGAAATGCTGGTGCTCTAATTTTCTAGAGCAATGCTTCTCTTCCCTACGCTTCTGCTAAGATGCAGCTGAGCACTGGACCATGACAATGGTAAGGACATATTTTCTGTATAGAAACTAATAGGCATTAGGTCAGACTAAGTTAAAGTGAAGGAACCTTTTTGTGTTTCTTGAAGACGATTAGCATACCATACTGTGGCTGCTACAACACACTGTCTGGTTAGGAAATGTGCTTTATAAATCTATTCTGCCATTCCAAATAGAGAATCTCATGCTTGAGCAGGAGAAAAAAAAAAGCAGGAAACATGAACTGACCTCTGGAAGAAAGTTGCTAATGAGACACTTGTACACACTGTCTGGGATGGAAAGCAGTTCAGAATGGGCTTTGACATGTTAGTTAAAATGCATAGAGCTAGAGCCCAAAGATGCTGCTTGTTGGTGATGGTTTTTGTGTTTGTGGTATGAACAGCTGTTTTTTCTCTCTTCAAGTCTCCCTATTCTTAGTGTTTGGTATATCTGTGATCTAGTTTCAATTTAAAGAAATCAAAATAGTTACTTCTGGGATGCAATACTGGAAAGTGCATTTTTGTAAGGGTTATGCTGTCATTTTTCAGTGCAGATATTGAGCAGCTCCCTGAAAAGCTGTAGTGACAGATAATGTGGGGAGGCAATTACCTGAGTGGTGGAAAGCAAGGTAAAAACCATAATGTCCTGGAATACCAGGATAAGCAGCTCTTGAAAGTGCATCAGAGTTAGCTTGTGATTTAAACTCCTCCTGCCACCACAGCAAATTTGAAAGGATGGCATATGAGGAAGATTTTAAATAAGATGAGGCTGACATAGAGAATGTTCTTTCCACCACTCACTGTCCAGTTACACAGAAATTGATGGTGCAGAAAGACTGAGAAGGCAATGGGCAGAAGAAGATGCTCTCTGGAAGTGTCTGAGATGTTGAAGAGTGAAACAGAGACAACAGAAACCAGCATCCATTCAAAATAAGAAACAGCAAACAGCTAGCTTTTAGGAAGAGAGAAAAAAGATTATAAGGTATGATTCATCTGCAGGGTTATAGTGAATGGCTCAGTGTCCAAATGGAAAGCAATGAGAAGTAGTATTCCTCAAGGGTATGTACTGGGGCTGACATTATTCAGCGTCTTCTTTAATGATGTAGATAATGGACTGGAGTGTACTCTCAGCAGGTCTGTGGATGACCCCAAGCTTTGTGGCTCAGTTTATACACCAGATGGAGGGCATTTTTCCATCCAGTCCAGATCCTATCCAAAGGTCCTTCACATGGGCCGCTGTAATCCCTACTGGTGGTACAGATTGAATAGTGATTTGATTGACAGAAGCCTTGCAGAAAAGGACTGGGGGATATTGGTAGATGAAAAACAGGACACGAACTGGCCAAGTGTGTTTGTTTCCCAGAAGGCAAATTGTAACCTGGGCTGCATAAACAGAAGTGTTGCTGGTACATCAAGGGAGGTGGTTCTCTCCCTCTCTTTCACTCTCATGAGATGCCACCTGGAGTAATACATTCTGCTCTGGGGCCCTCAGCAAAAGAAACATGTTGGCTTATTAGAGCAAGTCCAGAAAAGTGTCATAAAAATGATCCAAGGCCTGGAGCATCTCACCTACGAAGAGAGGGTGATAAAGCTGTGGTTGTTTAGCATGGTGAAGAGAAAGGTCTGGGAAGACAAGATAGTGACCTTCGGTACTTAAGGGAGGTTTACAAGAAAGATGGTAAAATACTTTTTGCCAAGGCTTGTAGGGATAGGTCAAGGGGTAATGGTTTCAAATTGAAAGAGACAGTACTTAGATTATTAAGAAAGAAATTTTGTACCACAATGGTGGCTAAGCATTGAAACAGGTTGCTCAAAGATGTTGTGGATGTCCCATCCTTAGTGGTTCAAAGCCAGGTTGAATGGGATTTAAACAACTTGATCTCATTCACAGAATCACAGAATTGCAGGGTTTGGAAGGGACCTCAAGAGATCATTGAGTCCAATCTCCCTGCTAAAGCAGGTATCCTACAATAAGTCACACAGGTCAGCATCCAGATGAGTCTTGAATATCTCCAGAGGAGACTCCACAACCTCTCTGGGCAACCTGTTCCAGTGCTCCATCACCCTTACCATAAAGAAGTTCTTCCATATGTTTGTATGGAACTTCCTATAGCCAAGTCTTAGGATGTAGCTCCTTGTCCTATCACTACACACCACCAAGGCTCTAGCCTGGACTCATCTATTTGCCTCCCACCTTTTTTTAGATATTTAGAATAATTTAATTAGATACCCTCTCAGTCTTCTTTTTCTCAGGCTGAACAGACCCAGGTTACTTAGCCTTTCCTCACAGGGGAGCTGCTCCAGGCAGCTTAATCATCTTTGTGGCCCTCCACTGGACTCCTTCTAAGAGATGTCTGTCTTTTTTGAACTGGGGAGACCAGAACTGGACACAATATTCTAAATGTGGCTTCACCAGGGCTGAGCAGAGGGGGAGGATCACCTCCTTCAACCTGCTGGCCACACTCCATCTAATGCACCCCAGGGTCCCAATGGCCTTCTTGCCCACAAGGACACACTGCTGGTTCGTGGCCAACATATTGTCCACCAGAACACCCAGGTCCTTCTCTGCAGAGCTCCTCTCCAGGTCGTTCCCTAACCTGCTGAAAATGCCCCTGACCCTAGCAAGGGTGTTGGACTAGATGATCTCTAGGCACGATTCTTTAATTCTACAGTAGGATCTTTAAGATGTTTACATGGAAATATTTTGTTTTCATTTTCAAGCCTGACTCTTTTGATGGCATAAATGGAAATTATACAGGCACGGTATCTCTTTTGATACAGCTTTCTTTAAGAAAAAAACATCTCGAAACAGGAATTTGCATTCTCTGTTGCCTTACTCAGAGCATTGCGATTATGCTGCATTATAACGTAGTTGCCATGCAGGACTAAGTTTTACCAGCACTGTGGCCAGACTGGAGATTCAAGGAGAAGGACCATAACCTTACTGCTCTATACTTGGTAGATGTTTGCATGAAGATCACATTCACCCTATATATATCTCAAAAAGTTATCTGCTTATGATGTACTATCTAACTCATGCAGGGTCCTTCTGTCTGTCCTTAGTCAGCAATCACAGCAGCATTTCACACCCTACCAGCCTTCCCAGTTCCCCACCAGTACCTCTTCTTTCCCTAAGTGCAGTTCACTTATATTGTTTTTAGTTCACTTATTTTGACACCATGGTTCACAAGGACTTAGGGTGTGAGGAGGCATCAGACTGCCCATCTCTCCAGCAGTGCCAAGACCAAGGAGACTCAGAAAGAGGTATGTTTTCCAAGGCACTTTTTCTGTGTTTTAGTTAGACAAGTTTTCAGGTAGTCTGGAAATGGTCATGAGAGACAGTCGGTTCATAAAATCAATGTGTATCCCCTTTCCTATCTGTAAGTATGGATGTTACTGACAGATCATTCTTTCTTTGTTCTTCCTTCCTTCCTCTCTCTTCCTTCCTTCCTTCCTTCCTTCCTTCCTTCCTTCCTTCCTTCCTTCCTTTCTTTCTTTCTTTCTTTCTTTCTTTCTTTCTTTTTCTTTCTTTTTCTTTCTTTCTTTTTCTTTCTCTCTTTCTCTCTTTCTTTCTCTTTCTTTCTCTCTCTCTTTCTCTTTCTCTCTTTCTCTCTTTCTCTTTCTCTCTTTCTTTCTCTTTCTTTCTCTCTTTCTCTCTCTCTCTTTCTTTCTCTCTCTCTTTCTCTCTCCTTCTTTCTCTCTCCTTCTTAATGTCTTCCTTTTTTCTTCACTCTTACTCATTCTTTCATGTCCAAGCTGTAGTAGGTAAGAGATCTTCACAGTACATAAGTGGCAGCAGCTTTAATGGAGCCCATCAGCTGCATCTATTTTAAACTTTCTCTTAAGACATTACTTTATGCCTATTATGGACCAAAGTTTTTTCCAAGATCAGTTACCTTTGCATCAGCACTTATCAAATCACAAGCATCCTAACTCCAGAAATAGTGTGTCAACACAAAATGACTCCTGTGCTCCATGTATGGCAGCAAATCACAAAGGGAGGAGTAACTAATTTTCCTTACTCCTCCCATTAATTTTCCATTTTGATTCCAAGAAGTCTCTGATCTTTCTTTCTGGGATGCTCAGTGGTAAGGCCAGGTCAGCCCAGTGCAATGTGAGGTTTGAAATAGATAATTGGATTGAGATGTCATATTTCAGGGAACCTGTAATGTTATCTTTCACCAGCTGAGCATTTAGTAACAAAGTCTCAAGACATAATTGCTTACAGACAAGAGAGAAGCCTTAACATTTTCAGCTGCTTTGAGATTCTTTCAGTCAGGCCAAGTCATATGTTTTGAATAGTCATTGTAATATCGTCCAAGGGAAAGTGGGATTTTAAGCATCGAATATGGCCCTGAACCCACTGTGGTTCATTGTCAGTTGCAAGACACTGACTCCAGAATTAAGCTCTTTTTCTTTGGTTATTTTTCTCTTTAAAAAAGAAAAAAAAAAAAATGCCAGGGCTAAACCAATCTTCCAGGAGGATACACTCACTGTCTGATGTTTCCCATGCAGCATGCATGGAGGAGATTAACCCAGGATGTTCTTGAATACTGGCCAGTGTGTCCTTTTCTGCACTGTGCAGCTTTGCATTCTTCGTCACTCACATGGGAGGAACTGAACAGCGTAGAAAGATTCTTTGGGCTAACATACAAAGGAAAAGTTTTTCATAGCATTATCAAAATGAAATGTGCTTGGTTAGAGCTCAAACAAATATGCATCTTAATAAAAAAATTGTTCTTTTTCCGCCTTTCAGTGTGTGGAAAAAAAGATTTTGTCTAGAAAGAAAGAATCTCATGTCTTTTGGAGAATGCTGGGGGAAGGGAGGGTGGAGAGGGGCTGTTTGTTTCCCTTCTTTGGATCCCAGATATCACTGGCATTGATACAACTTTCACAGTTTCACACATAAAGATGCTGTCTCTCGAGAGCAGTCATACACAGGGTGTCATCTTCTCCTTCAATATATTTAGTTGCTGCTTAGCAAAGTACATCCATATTTGGTTACAATATGAGAGGACTCCGTGGGTCTAAGCCTCAGTGTACCTGGGAGAAAGAGAACCTCCTGATCCCAAATGCTGGTGCTGCAAGTACACTTCTGGCTGTGGTCAGTGCCACAGTCTTTCCTCACACTCCCTCCTCCACATCTCTTTGGCAGCAACTCCAGTTCCTTTCTCCAGCAGCTTCACATCTCCTTGAAGTACTCTATGGAAACAGTGGTGCAGAGCTAGCTAGGACCTCAGGGGGCACATAAGAGTCCCTGTACTGAGTGTACTGATATTCGTACTGCCCATAGCAGATACATGATGGACCAGGGTCCGGTGCTGCCAGGATGGCTATCCCATTTTTCTAGCTCCACTGCTGCTTGCCCTTCACATCATCAGCTGTCTTCTGTTTTAAACTTCCAGACCAGCAAATATTGTCTGAGTGACTTTTGCTTCTCTGTCCACCCAGGGTTCTGTTAGTATGTAATGCGCCCAGAATTATTCTCAGATCAAGTCTTATCTTACGCGATTAAAAAAACCACCTATTCTTTTACATTGTTTTATATTTATGCATAGCTCCACATTATTCCACTTCACAAAGGTTTAGTATGGTTTTATATTAATATTTTAAAACTTAAAAGAGCTCTATAGTACAGCAGCAGTTTCTGGATTGTTATCCTTCATAGGGCTTTATACCCTAGTTAGTCCTCTTTTTCTTGCTTCTACCAATCAGTCTGAATTTATTTTATAACAGGAACCGTCTGTTTAGTACTGGTTGGCCTACAGAATAGAGAAAGTAAGAA
Source organism: Pavo muticus (assembly GCA_016647715.1). Taxonomy (NCBI): domain Eukaryota; kingdom Metazoa; phylum Chordata; class Aves; order Galliformes; family Phasianidae; genus Pavo; species Pavo muticus. The sequence goes on along the minus strand of JACDJE010000165.1, from coordinate 3,865,593 downwards.
ACTGCAATGTCATCTTATCCAAATAAATTATTTGTTCTACTTTAAAATTGATTCTTAAAAACTTCTTCCACAAATAAGCTGTGTAATGGATCATGCCTGATATTTTTAATTTTGCTTGCAAACAAATAGCCACTTGTTCAGAGAAGGCAGCAGCTCAGTCCTTGCATAAGTTTCTCCACAAGGACTCAGAGCCATACAGATGCATTTGGGACTCCAATTTTTCTTATTTATGTATTTGTTTGTTTGTTTATTTATTTATGAGTGATATCATGGCTCTAAATCCAGCTTCCAAAGTGAGAATGGACCAGCACAGACCACAGACTGCCTCTGTGTACTGCATCCATTTGGAGAGAGGTCCCCAAAGCAGAAGCATTTTTACTTTGCTAGGATAGACCATGTACTCCTTCTGCCTCTGTCCTGACCCTACCCTATTGTCAGTATGGAAACTGATTTACAGTTTATCCGTAATTAGTAATGTAACACGATAGAGTACAGAAACTATGGCAATGAGGCTAAGAAAATTGTATTGGTATCCAACCATAAAAATGAAAAAAAGATTCATTTGAAAATGTTCCAAATTTACATACCTACAGAACTGAATTATAACAAACAAAAAACCACACTGCTTCTGCTGCATATGCAGAGGAATCTATGGTCTTTATTGTCTAGACAGTGAAGTGTTTATAAAGACAAATTATAAGTGATTGCAACAGAGGGTTCACATTTTGTGCATTCCTCATGCCACTTTGCTGTCATATGATATCCTCACTCTTCCTCTTCTATCTTCTTGCCATGAAACTCCCGGCTCTTTGCTCGGAGCTTGTTGACCTGTGACTCTGCAATGTCAGCCCGCTCCTCTGCTTCCTCCAGCTCGTGCTGGATCTTGCGGAATTTGGTGAGGTTGACATTGGACAGCTCCTCCTGTACAGGGAGAGGGGTTATGTGGTGAGAACTGGGCAGGGTTTTCAGTCCTCCTGTGGCTTTAGAAGGATTCCTCAGGACAGACCCCCTGTCTCCTGCCTACTACTGCCTAAACATAAGACTAACAAAGACTTCCTCATCCTCCCTTATTCAAGACTCCACTACAACAAACTGCACTAGTTCTGTGTTGCAATTGAGGAGCTATTTCATTACTTGATCTTTTCATTTATATACTCAATCCCACTAATTTGGTGCTCAGGTGTAAGAGTGGTCTGTCTGGATGACAAAGATCCTGAAAACATCCCATCAATGAACAATGGTATTTTCCAAATTTCTTATATTCATCACCACCAATGGAAAGCAATGCTTGCTTATTTTCCCAGAAATACTTACAGCCTCCTCAGCTTGTCTCTTGTAGGATTTCACCTTCATCTGCAGTTTGTCCACCAGATCCTGGAGTCTAAGAATGTTCTTGCGATCTTCCTCAGACTAAAGTAGATGGTAAGCAGGAAAGAGAGAGAATTGGTTTTCCCCACACCACAGAATGACACTTCCTCTTGGACTTCATGGAGAAATGCAATGGCTTCCTATAGAATGGTATGTCAACACAAAGACATATCCGGCCTTACCTGGTAGGTCAGCTCCTTCACCCTCCTCTCGTACTTGCGCACACCCTTCACGGCTTCAGCGCTGCGCTTCTGCTCAGCATCGACCTCCCCTTCCAGCTCCCGCACCTGCAATGAGAAACACATCACTGGAGCTTCCCTGCTATCTCTTACCTGGGGTTGCACACGCCTGCACAAATACCAGTCCTACGCACTCTGGCCTCCAGCTTCTGGATTTGCTTCTTGCCTCCCTTCAGGGCCAGCTGCTCTGCCTCATCCAGACGGAGCTGCAGGTCCTTCACTGTCTGGTCCAGGTTCTTCTTCATCCTCTCCAGGTGGGCACTGGTGTCCTGCTCCTTCTTCAGCTCTTCTGCCATCATGGCCGCCTGGAGGAGAAAGAATCACAGGCATTTTGTGACTGGAGATATTTTGAGGGAGAATGCATCCACCATCAGCAGCAAAACAGTCCCTTAACTCACATCAGTGATGGCCTTCTTGGCCTTCTCTTCAGCATTGCGAGCTTCCTGGATAGTGTCCTCCATTTCACTCTGAATTTGGGAAATATCTGTTTCCAGCTTCTTCTTGGTGTTGATCAAGCTGGTGTTCTATTTAAAATCAAAAGTGTTTTCTGCATTTCGTTTCAAAAAAGAACACTTAATTTGAGAACTGTATTGCTGAAATTTGAAGTTACAATTTATGAATCTATTATTACCATCTTCCTTCAAATGGCTAATGTTGTCAGACCATGTTACAGAAAGACAATAGAAAGAAGCACTCCTGAATGCAATTCTACTCACTTAGCTATAATACAGTTCTTTGTATAAGTACAAAAACTGAGACTTAGATTAAGGTCCTTTCTACAAGGGATGGATGATTTAAGGACTTAAATAGAAGAAAAATCTGGAAATAAAAACAAAAGACTGCTCAAAGATATACTGAAATTGGCAATTTTAAATGAGAAAGTGATAATGACGATCAGGGAACCTCATGATTTTCAGAAAAATGAGAAGTAAAATTCTAGGGGTAATTTTCTTTTTTCCTATAGAATGTCTATCAACTCTGAAGAAGAGACTGCAACAACAAATGTATCTCCTTACATATTATTTACACATCTGTGTTTATTTTTGGTGTTCTCAGACAAGAATCTAACCTGAGTGTGGAGGAGCTGAACTCTCTCACTTGCATCCATCAGTTCCTGCTCAGCCACTTTCCTTGACCTCTCCGTCTGCTCCAGGGCTGCCCGTAGCTCCTCAATCTCAGCCTGCAACAGGTTTGCTCTGCGCTCCACCATGGCCACCTGCTCCTTCAGGTCCTCCTGCGTCCTGAGAGCGTCGTCCAAATGTATCTGGGTATCCTGTAAAAGAGGAAAGAGATATTATAACATGGCAGAGAACTGTTGGAAAACAGTACTTACTGCTATTCTACAATAGTTTAGATACATAATTATTGTATCAGTATAACACCATGCAAGACAGATAGCTACATGCACATACTTAGCTTAACGTACCTTGAGCACTCCTTGTGTGTTTCTGAGGTTCTTTTGTGCCTCTGCAGCAACACGGTTGGCATGGTTGAGCTGGATCTCCATTTCATTCAGGTCTCCCTCCATCTTCTTCTTCAGCCTCAGGGCTTCTTTCCTGCTCCTGATCTCAGCATCCAGGGTGCTCTGCATGGACTCCACAATTCTGAGGTGGTTTCTCTTCAGCTGGTCAATTTCCTCATCTTTCTCTGCTATTTTCCTGTCAATCTCAGACTTGACCTGGTTGAGCTCCAGTTGGAGGCGCAGGATCTTCCCCTCTTCATGTTCCAGGGAGGCCTGAATAACAAAAAAACCCAAACAAACAAAAAACAAAAAACAAAACAAACAAACAAAAAAACTCCAAGATTTTAAAATCCTTTTAGAAGTCTTTTTCTTACAGTTTTCTTCCAAATTATCTAACAGAAAAGAAAAGGAAAGGCACTATTTCACTCTGCATGATACGTATACCAATGCTAGACCTTCAGACCCAGTAGGTACAGAGCAATAACATTTGCTCAATGCAAGCTTTTCTCTTTCACACTGTTAAACAGGACTCCACTCTTTAAATCAGTGATTATAAGCATGTACCTCAGCTTCCTCCAGAGCTGCCTGGATTTCAGACTTCTCCTGCTCAATCTGCTTCTTGACTTTCTCCAGCTCATGAATCGCCTTTCCTCCCTCCGCAATCTGCTCCGTGAGGTCAGATATCTCCTCTGCAGGGAAGAGTGAAAAATTGCATGGTCAGATATAGAGCATACAGGGAAAGGCCCTGTGACACCAGCATAACAGGTCTCCTCTCATCATTGCAGGAAAAGACCCAGGTGGAGAGGTGGCCAGGAAAGCTTCTGAGAAATCCCTGCCAGCAGGAAAGGCTGAGTGACTTACGCTGCAAGTTCTTGTTCTCACGCTTCAGCGTTTCCAGGTGGTCCAGGGACTCCTCATAGGCATTCTTCATCTTGAACAGCTCTGTGCTGAGGGAGCGAGACTCCTTCTGGGAGGCCTCCAGCTCAGCCTGCGTTTCCTCGTACTTCTGCTTCCACTCTGCCAGGATCTGAGGAGCAACAGGAGTGAGTACGGATGTGGCAATCATGTTTTGCGCAGGAAACACAGGCTGGAGCCCAGAATACCTTGTCAAAGTTCTTCTGCTTCTTGTCCAGAGCTGCACAGGCAGCATTTGCTCGCTCCACGTCAATCATCAGGTCCTCCACCTCATTCTGCAGCCTCTGCTTTGTCTTTTCCAGGGAAGCACATTTGGCATTCACAGCTTCAACGTGTTCCTCTGCATCCTGCAGGCGCTGCGCCAGCTTCTTCCTGTGAGATGAGAGCAGCTAATGATTTGGGAGCAAAGAAAAGGCCATGCTCTATGGCTGATTGGATTTTGACAAGAACTTGATTTACCTCTTCATGTACTATGGACACTAATCACCAGCACTGGAAAGAATCTCTAAACCTGCTGCTGTCTTCCCAATTCTGTTTCCCTGTCTTGAACAATACGTATGCCCTCTGTGTCTACCATTCTTAGAGTGTCTTTACTCTTCTCTGTGTCGGGGGAATATTTTGCTTTACGTTTCTGAAATATTTGTTTCATAGCATATAGTGTACCTCAGCCCACCACCCCGCTCTAAAGCACAGCTTGAGTTTCTTGATAGTATCACATCTGTCTGTTCATATTTATCATGTTAGTCTTCCCCTTTTTTTTCTTCCCCTACTTCCCCACTCCCCACTCTCCCCACATACTTTGCCTCCTCCAGCTCCTCTGTGCGCTGAATAGCATCTGTCTCATATTTGGTTCTCCACTGGGCCACTTCACTGTTGGCCTTGGACAGGGCACGCTGCAGCTCACCCTTGGCTTCCTGCTCCTCCTCGTATTGTTCTCGGAGCAAGTCACAGTCGTGGCGAGCAGACTGCAAGGCGTGGGCCAGGGCATTCTTGGCCTGAGGGAATAAACATTAATAGGATAATGAATATAAACATCCTGGAGAATCTCTCACAGTGAATTACATTAATATTTCAAATATGACCACTGGAAAGGTACACATGTTACAATGAATGATAGATGTAAGACTAGAGAGCAAAACGCACTAATCATACTCACTGCAGTAGTCCCTTTCCCTATTAGACAATGAGAAGATGTTTTTAGCAGTGAGCTATAAGAAAAAATATCACATTAATCTCATCCACAGGATGAGACAGAATTTTGGAAAGCCTCCTCACCTTTATCTCCTCCTCTAAATGCCTCTTGAGTTCCTCAATCTGTTGGGTGAATGCCTGCTTGCCTCGAGACAGCTGAGAAATCAGAGCATCTTTCTCCTCCACCTGGCGTGAATATTCACCTGGGAAAGTTTGTAGACACACAGGCCTTTAATTGCCACTGATGACAGTTTTGTGGACAGTTAGGGCTCTAAGACAATACATTTGGCAGAGCTTACAGAAACCTAAGTTCTTTTTCCATACATTTTATCCTCAAAGGACAGAAAAGTCCTTCTACACCAACTCTCTGATATTGTACAATGACACATCAAAGTTGTGAATGTCTCACCTGATTCTGTCTGCAGACGAGCTCTTTGAGTATTGAGGTCATTGATCATCCGTTGATGCTCCTCTTCTTTTGTCTTAATCTCACTCAGCTGATCTTCCAATGCTCGGCATGTCTTCTCCAGACTTGCCTACATATAAACATAGATGATACAAGCTGGGTCTCTGTTATTCAAAGAAAAATGATACTACCTCACGATGATCTGCTAAGTATTCAAGAGAAGCAAGGTACAGACTGCTCCTGTGAGCGCTCACTCTGTAAGACTTATATTATACCTTGGCTTTGGAGACAGACTCCATGTTGCTGGCCAAGTCATCAATCTCCATCTTCAGTTCACTCTTCTCCTTCTCCAGCTTCTGCTTGACTCGTTGCAGGTTGTCAATCTGCTCCCCAAGCTCCGCTGTGCTGTCCGCATGCTTCTTCCGCAGGGCGGCAGCTGTGGCTTCGTGCTGCAGCGTGGCCTCTTCGAGGTCACGGCGCATCTTCTGAAATTCTGCCTCACGCTTCTTGTTCATCTCGATCTGAGCTGCCGTAGCCCCTCCTGCTTCCTCCAGGCGCTCACTGATCTCCTCCAGCTCCCTGGAGAGGTCAGCTCGGTGCTTCTCTGCTTTTGCCCGAGAGGTTCGCTCTGCCTCGATTTCCTCCTCCAGTTCCTCAATACGGGCCTAGGGAACATCAGGGACCCTTCACACCCATGTCCTTCTCCTTCAGATGTTTTCTGAAGGGCAGAAGGGAAGGACCAGAGACTTGCCTGCAGCTCCTTGATCTTCTTCTGTAACTGCATGCCCAGGGCTTGCTCATCCTCAATTTTGCTTTGGATTTGGCTGATTTCAAAGTCTTTCCTTTGCACAAAGCAAACGATGTTAGTGCCTGAACAAAACTACTATGCGCACCTGTCCAGCAGTCAGGTATCCCATAACCACGCTTACTTCTTCAGTTTCTCATCCAGCTGCTGCTTATCATTTTCCAAATCCATTATGGTATCCTGGGACATCTTCAGGTCTCCTTCAAGTTTCCTCTTGGCTCTCTCGAGGTCCATGCGCAGCTTCTTCTCTTGCTCCAGGGACCCTTCCAGCTAAACAGAATGAGATCATTAGCGCTCTGCCAGCCATGTTTATCTCCACAACTGTCCTATAATAGCCATATGCTTTTGTTCTTACATCGTCCACTTGCTGCTCCAGCTTGGTTTTAGCTTTGGTCAGCGTATTGACTTTGTCCTCTTCTGCCTGCAGGTCATCCAGTGTCTGCTGATGGGCCTCTTGGAGGGCTTTCTTCTCTTTTGTCAGCTTGGCAATTGTCTCGTCCAGGGCTGCCATCTCCTCTGTGAGGTTTTTCACCTTTGATAAGAAGGAGCAAGTGTAATGAAAGCTAATAGGTACAAGACTCCCATAACAGCATAGTGCTCTTTTCTGGAGTGTGAGTGACATCTTCTGCCTCATACCTTGTTTTCGGTGGCATGCTTTTCCTTCTCAACCTTGGCCAATGTTAACTCCAGGTCATCTATATCTTTCTTCAGCTCTGAACATTCATCCTCCAGTTTCCTCTTTTTAGCTGTCAGCTCAGCATTAATTTCCTCTTCATCCTCAGCCCGTTCTGTCACCTCCTTAATTTTGGCTTCCAGCTGAATTTTGGTTTTGATGAGCTGGTCACACCTTTCCTCAGCATCAGCCAAAGCATCAGCTTCCTGAGGGGAAAATAGTTTATTTTGAAAATTTCTGGCTTTAACACAGAAGAAGAAAGGCTATTTAATTTTCAAGGAATAGATTAGGAAGACTCATATGATCACTATTTGCAAAGCAGATATTGTGCAGTTGCAATTTAAACTAGAAATTTTGAATAAGTTTTTAATTAGCTTTATATTTTCAGACCTATTGCATCACCATACATGGTGTTTATTTCCTGTATATCAATAGGTTATTGGATTCGTTTTATATTGTCCATTCAAATGTGCCAGTAATTTATGGCTTATCATAATTTTCCATTTTTCACAATTATCACTTTCAAAGTTACGTGGATGTACTGAGAAATGTAAATACTTCCTCTTAGGTCATCCATCACTGAGAAAATATTTTCAAATTTCTGGTAATTTTTTTCATATACATTAAGAGACTTTCTTTCTGTATACTGAAAATGTGTTTGAAATTAACATCACTAAATGAGTGCTTACATGAAAGCCAGATATGTGACTCCAATTAAGAGTCTGATACACAGCTGTTACACTTAGCGGACACTAACTACCACTGATAGTTTTCTGAAAGAAACACTTCAGCACAAAGATATTGTTTAAAAATGATTTGGGGGCCAAATGGCATTGGACACAAAGCAGATGTACCATGGGATTTCCATGTACACCTTCTGAGATCAGTAGCTCAGGAGATATGCCAAAAGAAATGGCAGCAGACTATTAACATGTGTAACTCACCTGAGGTGTAGTAGTTGTCAATGGAATGATTATCCCACTTCACTAGGCACAGAGCAGTGACAATTACATTTTTTGCCACAAACTTGCATGATGTTGCTACATGTAGGATTTAAGACTGAAATTTGAATTTATTTTTAAGCTGGAACATCAGTTTTTAATAGTAACACCAAGTGTGGAAAGGAAGCAGCCTGAATTTTACCTTCAGATACATGCTGTTTGGCTTAAAATATTTACTAAAGCAGTTTAGAGTGTAGTTTGCTCTCTGGAAGAAGGCTTAGAACTTACTGAACGATTTCCCCTAATTAAAAAATAATAATAAAATAATGATGCTCACAGCCTGCACTTGGAGCTGCAGATCATTTTTCTCCTGCACCAGCTTCACCATTTTCTCCTCCAGCTCCTTCCTCTTTGCCTCAGACTTTGCAAGCTCTTCCTTCGTCTTCTCAAACTCTTCCTTCATGTTGGCCATCTCCTTCTCAGACTCTGCGCTCTTCAGCAGGGGCTTGATCTTGAAGAACAGCTTCATCCAGGGCCAGTGCTTGACGTTCATGAATGCACGAATGTTGTACTGGATGCAGAAGATGGACTCCCTGAAGCATAATTAAAACGTACATTTGATTATTTTGTGTGATATGATCATCAGCACTTTCCCCAAAGTACAGTGCCTTTAATGGAAGATGGGGAACACCTACCTCCTCTCCACCATTCTCTGGTATTCCACTCTCATCAGGAAGCCCCTGCACCTGGCCTGAGTGCGAGTGATGAGCTGTGCCAGCTTCTCATCTCTCATCTCCTCCAGGAGTCCCAGCAGCCCAGCTTTGAAGAACACCTTGAGAAAGGGAACGTTGCAGCACATATTTTTCTGGTACTTCAAAGTACAGATACATAGCACTTCAGTCATGCAGTATTTGTACCTTGGTGTGACCAAATTTGTACTGGGTGTGGTCCACATCGATTGACCCAAGAAGCTTCTCAGAAGCTTTCTTGCTGTCAATGAACTGTCCCTCAGGGATGGCACTGGCATTAAGCACCTTGTACCTGTGACAAGCAAAAGAGGAAGTTAAGGCCATTCTTCCCAAATCTCAACATTACTTACAGTCATGCTAAAAGGCAGAGTACTCTTACCTCTGTTTAAAGTCTGCATAGAGGACTCTGCTGGGGAATCCTTTCCTGCAAATCCTGATCCCCTCCAGCACGCCGTTACAGCGCAGCTGGTGCAGCACCAGTTCATGCTCCATGGCACCTAACAATTAATTTTACAAATGAATACCACTGTTTCCACCACCGAGGGAAATGACTTCAGTGTCTCTGCTGGAGCACCTTACCAGGTGTTTTTGTTTCATTTGGGATGATGCAGCGGACAAAATGAGGGTGAGTACTCCGTAGGTTGGTCATCAGTTTGTTTAGGTTCTCCTGTGGGATCGTGTGTAGAAGCTTAGATTAAAATTTTTTACTTCTACACACTCTGTAACTAGGTGAAAAGAATATAATGAATCTTCGGAGAATATAGCTTTCAGATCCAAAATTTAAATTTAATGAAATCTCCTATATAATCTTATTAACAGAAAGTTTAAATCTCTGAACCATAATCTGGAGGAAATGAAAACTTTTAAGACAATCCATAATTGTGATGTTTTTACTACATCACAAGTAAAACAAAAGTTTTCAGAGAATATAAGTGAAATTTTGAAACAAATTCAGGGGGTCAGCTGAAGAGTACTCGAAACATATAATAAATGTGAGCATAAAATAAAGAAGAAAAGGCAGAGAAATAACATCTGCCCAATTTATACTTATTGATTTTTCATCATTAAACAAAGTATGTGAGAAGAATGGAAGTTCAGACAGCTCAGATCCATAACTGTTTCCATGTCGTTATAGTGATAATGAAATTCATACTTTACCCGGAAAAGAGCAGAGACAGTCTGGAAAGAAGAACCCTTCTTCTTGCCACCTTTCTTGCCACCACCACCACCACCACTAGCCTCTTCAAAAACAAATGTATTTTATAAGTCATTTTTGTAGGGTTAATCATTACATATTATGAAGGTGAGAACTTAAGAATTTTAGAAATCTGACCTGCTTCTGCTCCACCATAGTTGGCAAACAGTAAGGCCAGTGTCTTCACAGATGACTTCTGATACAACCCAATGACAGTTTCGTTCAGCGGGTCCTTGTTCTTCTCAAGCCAGCCAGAGATGTTGTAGTCCACTGTGCCAGCATAGTGCACCAGGGAGAAGTGGGCCTCAGCCTTGCCTTTGGCCGGCTTGGGCTTCTGGAAGTTGCTGGACTTGCCCAGATGCTGGTCATAGAGCTTGTTCTTGAAAGAGGTGTCAGTTGCCTTGGGGAACATGCACTCCTCTTCCAGGATGGAGAAGATGCCCATGGGCTGGAAATATTACAATACATAAAATAGAATATTATATAGAATATAATATGATCACCACTTGGTCTTCAAGTGAATGTAGTAAAAGAGGAATCTGAAGAAGAAACTTACATCCTTGATGTAATGTACATTTCATTCTAAAAAGTGAGTTTACATATGACCTGTGGTTCACCTGCTTGACTCTAACTTTGGCATGATAATTTAGGGGTTTTTTTTAATGAGAAAAGCCAAGTTAAAAAAAACATGAAATCAATAATTATGTTTAAAAATGTCTTTCACAAATGTTTCCATTTTATGTTTAGTTCATTTTTTACTTTTAACCAACTACCTAAATTATACAGCACTACAAGAAATATCTTTCATTCTGTTGCACTAAAATGACAGGCACAGACTGTACTCTACTATGAACCATCAAGAAAAAAAATGTATTTTTCACAAATAAATTAATTCCAGAACCTTAAGAAAATTCATTTATTTTACTTTAGGAATTGCTTTATGTTTTTGAAATAGTATCCTTTAATGAAGTAAGCAGAGACATCTTGCATGCAGAGAAGGTGTGTAAAGGATGAGTTTCATAGTTATTCATGAACATTGTAATGAAAAATAAGCAATTGTAGATGTCAAGAGATACTTCACTAAGTAAAAATGAGTGCATTAAACTAATCAAGGGAGAAAGGAGGGCTTTTTTAATAGTCAACCTCCGAAGATTAGCTTCTGAAAATGCAGGACCTTTTGAATTAAAAATTTACCTTTTCAATGAGCTCAATGCAAGCAGCTAGGTCCATCCCAAAGTCAATGAACTCCCATTCAATGCCTTCCTTCTTGTACTCCTCCTGTTCCAGCACGAACATGTGATGGTTGAAGAACTGTTGCAGTTTCTCATTGGTGAAGTTGATGCACAGCTGCTCCAAGCTGTTGAACTTCCCAGTGCCAAAAACAAAGGAAAACATAACAAAACAAACAACATGTTAGTTATTAAGATGAACAATTACTGCATGATTTCTTTATAGTTCTTAATCTTTTATACACCCCTCTTGTTAAAACATAATTACATTAACACCACTGCATCACAGCAAGACCAAGAAGCAGTTCCCCAAAGAAATACCAATTTAATGAGAACAGGATTCCTGATGAATCTCCTAAAATTAATAAAGTACTTCTGCCTTTCTTTATTCAGACAAAAAGATGACTGTATGCTTTCAGTTTTAATTATCTGATCTCTCTGATCAGCCATTTGTCCAGTAATTTGTTTGTCTTTTAAACAAATCACACATCTTTAATGTATTATATGTTTGCCACTGGATTTCCAAATCTTAAGATCTGGATCCATGAGCTCTTCATGCGTATTTATATTTACATACATATATGTATGCATGTTTGTTTGTTTGTTTTTGTAATTTTTATCATTACTCTAAGATAAATATTAAAATATTACTGCATGTAGAATTTTAACTGCTACTTCTATGCAAACAACATAACAGAGGGTGGTGAGGCCCTGGAATAGGTTGTCCAGAGAAGTTGTGGATGTCCCATTTCTGGAGGTGTTCAAGGCCCGGTTGGATGGGGCCCCGGACAGCCTGATCTGGTGGGGCCAATGAGCTCATGGCAGGGGCAGTTGCAAAATGATTAAAATATTTAGAATATTGTTGCTTGGAAATCTCTGACATTATAATCTCACTCTCTAAAGCAGACCTCAAACATGTACTCCTTACATCAAAGATCTCAAAGCCAGCGATGTCCAGGACACCAATGAAGTACTGCCTGGGCTGCTTGGTATCCAGCTGCTGGTTGATGCGAACAACCATCCACAAGAACATCTTCTCATAGACAGCCTTTGCCAGAGCACCAACTGAGTTGTTCACCTAAAACAAAGAAGAGTGCAGCAGAAGAAAAATCAATATATAAAGCAAAATGTTCCAGTCTTACAAGCCAGAGGTTCCCAGTCATCAGCTGTTTCTTACCTGCTGCACGGTTTGACCCTTGGTCACATACTCATTCCCAACCTTGACACGGGGATAACACAGGGCCTTGAGCAGGTCTGCTGAGTTCAGACCCATCAGGTAAGCAGCCTTGTCAGCAACTAAATAGCAGTAGAAGAAGATAGAAAAGTTAAGATTAACAAGATACGCAGCACATTGAGTAATAAACCCTTTCTGAATCTACTGCCATATCAAATGTTCTTGTTATCAACTTCTGCTTGCTGTATCTCACAGGACGCATGATAGTCATTGAATGAAAATTCATCCTTGTTTTGAACATCATTCAGAGTAGGATGCTTAAGTGGTATTTGTGTTTTGGCAAATCTTCCCCAAATCATCTAGAAACAAATTCTTTACTAAAAACTCACACTGAAAACTGAAGTTTTCCTTTCTATCCAGAGCTAATCGGTATCTATAAGCCTGGTAAACCAGCAAGGTGTTATGCTGCCTGACTGTAATCAAAACATGTAAGTAGGCACTTGGGCTCCCTGCATATTTCTTCGGCAGCAAAAATAGCCTTCAAAAGGAATGCATTCCAAAATTACTGGCAAAAATTGGTAGTCCCTTTTTTGAGTCTGGTTATTACAGCTTTAGTGAAGAGGCAGGTACATTCATTCAATCAGGATCAAAACCTCAAAATCTAGTCCTGAAGCTGACCATCTCAAAACATTCTTTGGAAGTAGTCAGGGCTCAATTTATTTAAGTCGTGTCTACATTATATAATATTCAAGTCATTAAGTAATCAGCTGAGAAAGAGAAGATCTAAGTACTTCTTCCCAAGCCTATTGTATGCTTCACTTTGACTGCTGTTCAAAGAATTCTGTTATGCAAGGATAGCTTCAAGTTTGAATGTCCATAAGAGAAGAAATTAGAGTACCCTTTATTCCTGAGAAAAAAAATCCCTATTATGTGCTTTATAAACAGTGAATTTAGTGCATCTACTTCATAAAAAAAAAAAAAAAAGCAACTAGAAATATGTTTTATGAAAATATTTTCTTGTTAGTGGTTATCTAATATGAGCACATCAGACTGTGCTATCTAAAACTATGAAAGCCCAGGATTTAATTAATGGGCACACACACAATTCATACGTCAGACAAAGATTAGGTAGTCCTTGAAAAAAACAGTTTTATACTAGCTCCGTTGGGTACTAGCTCCATCTAGTTTTTTTTTGTTACATATTTCCACTCTTCTATCTTTCAAATTACTGTGACTATTGCTTCTATTCCTAATAGGTCAGTAACAGAGTTCACTAGTACCTTCTGTGCCATCTGGCTCTGCTTGCTCTTCTCTTTGTTTCTGCTTGAACTTCAGGTTGCCATAGTGCATGACAGCTCCTGTCAGCTTGTAGATAGCCACTTTTTCATCAGCAGTAAAGCCCAGGATGTCAATGGCACTCTACAACAGAAAATGTAAAATAAAAGATTTGTTTTGGAGAGATTACAATAGACACAGCATTTTTAAATGTTACTTACATCTGTAGCCATCAGCTCCTCTTGATCATTAATGCTGGGAACAGTGATCTCACCTTGACTCACAAAGTGATAGTCATATGGATTGGTGGTAATTAGAAGCATGTCTGAAAGTAAGAAGAAGGAACATGCAGGCTTAGTTCAGTCAAGTATGTAATAGCATGAGCTGATGCTCAGCAATCTTCTCCAAGTTAGTCATCATTCCTACCAATTAGCTCTGGCTTCTTGTTGGACATAATTTGATAAAATATGTGGTAGCTTCTTTCTGCCTTCAGCTGAAAAGTGACTCTAGACTTCTCCAATAGATCTGAAGGGAAAACAGAAAGATTAGAAACATGAAGAAACAGCAAAAGACAAAGTAAGGAGAAGGTATGAAGAGGGAAGGGTGTTCAGATGGTAGGGTAAAAAGGATAGATGGATACTGATGAGTGAGTGTATGGATCATGAATAGTTGAGGAAAGTGTCTTACATGTTTCAATATCTGCAGAAGCTAGTTTTCCTGTGGCACCAAAGTGAATTCTGATGAATTTCCCCTTTGAATGGATACAAATTGTCTTAAAATTTATGTCATTAAAAATGCATTGGAAATTGTGAATTTTGCTCTTTATTGGGTGCAAGATTTCTTATTAAAAATATTTTCTTATCAGTCACATATATTTTCACCACTAAGATAAAATCTTTTAAATTTTTGGCCCCAAAAATAACCAATAGAGACACAGCTGTATATTTAACGTACGCTGAACATACAGATGGAAAGCAGTGAGTGGATTTCATTAGCCCATTTATACCTTATCCCAAACACTTCTAATTCTATCCTGCCTACAGACAACAGCCATCTGAATAATATAGGAATATCCATTTAACTAGTACAGCTGTAAATCTGTCTTGGTATCAAATAAGTGATTTAAATTGTGATTAAATCAATTTGATATGAAGCAAAGATATATTCAGGTAGAAATTTCTTTCCTTCCTTGCTTCCTTCCCTCCTTCCCTTCTTCCTTCACTCCCTCTTCTTTTTCTGTTTGTGTGTCTTGTAGTAACTGAACAGAAATATGAGAAAAGTCAAAGAATATTGTATAAAAACATAGTGCAGGAGAATGAGCATGTGATCTGTTAATTTATATGTACCCTGATGCAATACAGATAATTTTTTTTCATAGAAGCACTGATTTCAAAATCTCATTAACTAACTTCAGGGTAAATGTTAAAATCATGCTAAGAAAATTCAGTTTTACACTTGTAAAACCCATGGCTGAACAAAAGGAAAGGATGACTGCCATAAATTCCTGCTTATTATAATTCAGAAATAATTTGCTTAAACAAAACTTACAAAGCGTGAGGAGTTGTCATTCCTGACAGTCTTGGCATTTCCAAAGGCCTCCAGCAATGGGTTGGCACTGATGATTTGATCCTCAAGCGTTCCCTACAGAATGATAATTGTTACTGGGTATACTTTCTAAAAATGAGGAACAGAAGAAAACATTGATTCAAGCCAGAATCTCTTAATATACCTGCATTTTGCCAGGCTGCTCTTCCTTCTTCTTCTCCCCGCTAGCTGCAATTGTTGCAAAGTACTGGATGACACGTTTCGTGTTCACAGTCTTCCCTGCACCGGATTCTCCGCTGTCAAACCGAACAGAGAAGCAGAGAGCGTGAGGTCAGGGAGAAGGTCCCCTGGCACAGGGCAGCCCCACAGGGGCCCGAGCAGGGAGCGCACTTACGTGATCAGGATCGACTGATTCTCGCGGTCTGTGAAAGAGGCAGAAATACAGGACATAAAACTCAATGAATAAGAAGGAATGGAACACAGGTAAGTTTATGTGAATTAAAATTTAAGATCTCTAAGGTCAAGCATTACATCTAAAGTACAAAGACAAACCAATGAGAAATTCATATCTAGATTAGTCTCAATTTAAATTAAAAAAAAAATTACAAAAAATGTGGGGGCAGAAAAGGTAAAATTCTTCCTCCAAATTCAGTTTTCCTATTAATTCTTCCTTTTCTGTTTTTGACTACATGCTTCAGTTAGGCTTAAAAAACAAACAAACAAACAAAACAACATCTTGTAGTTTTGTCTTTCATTTCAAATAGGAGAAAGAATACTGTGAAGACAGAAAAACTTTGAACTGTATGGACTAGAACAATAAAAGCTTTGAAAAATTCGTACTTCTGCTATAGAATTTTACAGAACCACAGAATAAGGTAAGAAGGCTTATTATCAACCACCTTGCCCAAGCAGGGCCTCCTAGAACAGGTTTTCCAAGTTGGTGCTCAGGCAGCTTTTGAATATTTCCAATGATCGATATTCTACAAGCTCCCCTGACTGGCAAATCTATTCCAGTCCTCAATCACTTGGATAGTAGAGAAGTGTCTCCTAATGATGAGAGAATACCACATGTGTTTCAGTTTGTGCCCCTTGCCTCTTGTCTTCTCCCTGGGCACCACTGATAAGAGCCTGGCTCTGTTCTCTTTGCATCCTCCCTTCAGGTTTTTATATCCACTAAAAAGATCTCCCCCAAGCCTTATCTTCTTCAGGCTGAAAATCTCACTCTCTCAGTCTTTCCACATTGGTGATATGCTCCAGTCCCTTCATCAGCTTAGTGGCTTTTCACTGGACTCATTCCAACACTTCCACGTCCCTCTCATACTGAGGAGCCCAAAACTGCTCACAGTTCTCCATGTGTGGCACATCAGTGCTGAGTAAAGAGGAAAGATTGCCTCCTTCAGTCTGCTGATAATGCTTTGCCTAATGGAGTCCATTTTACCCCTAGCCTTCCTTCCTTGTGGAAAGGGCACATTGTTGTCACATATTCAAGAGAATTCTCCTTTGTAAGAATTTTGTGGAGCAATCACTCTAAGATAGATGGAGTCACTCACCAGTCAGCATGAACTGATAGGCGTTGTCAGAGATGGAGAAGATGTGAGGAGGGGCCTCCTGGCGCTTTTTGCCTCGGTAGGCCAACACCACCTCCGGGTTGTACACCGGCAGCCACTTGTAGGGGTTGACAGTGACACAGAAGAGGCCCGAGTAGGTCTGTGAGGAAGGGACACAGCACGTTGGCTTCCACTCAGCCTGGCACAGCAGTCCTCCCCAGCTACGCTACCCAAGCAAGAGAGCTGCTGGTACTTACGTAGATCATCCAGGCTGCATAACGCTCTTTGAGGTTGTACAGCACAGCGGGTTCATGGAGGTGGGTCATCATGGCCATGTCCTCGATTTTATCGTACTTGGGAGGGTTCATGGAGAAGATTTGATCTTCCTTCACGGTCAGAGTCTGCCAAAGAAAAGACAAATCCCTGCATGTCAGCTCAGAGACCGCTGTGGGAATTGAATTCACCTTGTAAATCTTGCCGTTTACTCACTTCTCCAGCTTCAGTCTTGACAGTGACCTTCCCTGTTTCTTTGCTCTGGATTGTCCCTTTCACAAAGGATTCTTTGGGATGCACCACAAAGACAGATGACTTGGCATCAAAAGGCTTGTTCTGGGCCTCAATCCTCTCCTTCTCTGACTTTCGGAGATAAGGAGCAGCCTCCCCAAAGGCGGCCATCTCAGCATCTGGAGAAGCCATGGCTGCTCTTCACTGAAGACACCTCAGCAGAAGACTCTAATGGGGAGAAATAATGTAACGCTATTTATATCTTTTCTGTAAGACTGGGAAAACTTCTGTATTCCATGTCTTTCACCATGTCATGTGGTTTTTCTTTATACTCCAATTTTTAAGTAAAATTTTTAACTAAAATGACCTAACTGAAATCCTCATTTGTAGGTTGACTTAGACAACATGGGGGTTATAACTGATGTAGTCTAGATCTTCAGACTTCTACAGGAACAACCTTTCACAGCTGCAGTTTTGGATCTTTAGGAACAGTGTGTCTGTGACAGGAGAGTGAAGTTGCTGAGCAAGTTTCAGTAAGACATCATTACAAGTGGAAATACATGTAGAACATTTTGATAGAAGGATGAAAAGTGGAGGATCATTTCTGAAAAACTGTAGTATAGGAAAAAGGACAGGTTATGTGACTTTTAATACTCTGCCATAATTTAATTTGTTTATCCAGTTGTTATTCATAAGCACAATATCTAAATAATCTCTACTCCAAAGTTATGGCTCGGGTGAAACAAAATTCAAGCACTGAATTTGGAATTGCTATGCCTGTATGGAGCTCCTAAATAAATACTTACTGAAAAAATACAGGAACAGGTGAGTTCTCAAAAGTGTAATAAAATAAGAGTGCTTCTTCAGATGCTTTGCTAAACATGTGGATAGCTAGATTTCTCCAGCTGCACTTGAAAATTCTCTAGCTGTTAGTGAAATTTATTCCCTCTGTTCATCAGCTAAGAAGGTTTTGTTTTGTTTTTGGTCTGGATTAAGTAAATGGATATCTGAAAGAGCTTTGACCTTTTACAAAGATGGTAAGAAGGTCTGTATTCTCAGATGATTTATTGATAACGTTTTGAGGGAAAATATACAATTTTGCACTTTTTCCTCCTTTGTTCATCTTGGTCCAGTTCTACTGCTGCAATGATAAGAAGCCGGCATGCCTCACTCCCTGTTTGGTCAGTTAAGCAGAAATGAAGAGTATTCCAATGGGAATTTTCTGGTCTGCCATCAGAAGCAGGAAGATACAAACAGAACCATTTGAAAACCTTACCAGCCATGAGCACCCCACCACCTGCCTACCGTAATCACACTGGCTTTGAATGCAGGGTGAAAAAGGTGATTGTTTGCTCATCCATACAGAAATCCCACCCAAAAGCATGAATAAATCAGGGTCTTACCTCTCGTGACACCAGATGGGTGCCTTGCAGCCTGGCAGCTGGGCAGTGCTGCAAAACAGAAATGGCAAGTTCCCACTTGCTGCTGCACAGAATTCCAGAGTGAAAATGTGCAAGTATCTTGAAAGCAGATTTAAAACTCGAGCTGAGGAATTAAGCCTCCTCCTGGAAATGAGCACTGGAGGCAGAGGAATGCTGCAACACAGAAAGACTCCTGCATGGCTGTAGACCCCATCCACTTACCTTGAAGCTTTCCGTGGAGACAGGGCAGTCTTGCTGCAGGGACATTTTATACGATCTCATCTGCAGATGCTACAGATGCCTACTCTTTCTTCGGTCAAAAAATTTTTGGCAAGCCTTCTTTGGCAAAGCATTGTCTGGCAAACTGAACTAAGGACATAATTGTCATTTGACATGACTAGATATAATTAGAAAATTTTGATGTCTTACTGACTATATGAATACATCTCCTATAAATAATTTGACAAGGGTGTTAAGGAGGGAATCTGGACTAGTCAAGGCACTTAGAGAACTTGGATGCAGGACTTATGGATTCTATTGCTGGCTTTCCCACCGACTCACTGTATGACCCAGGGTGGATCGCTTGGTATGTGTGTGCTGCAGCTACCCCAGCTGTACAATGGAGATGACAACAGTTATCTTCTCTATGTCATAGTGTGAAATTTATAAGAAATACCTTATGTCAATACATTAAACAAGCCACTAAAAAGAAAATAAGTACTGCTAAAAACACTTGGTAATTGTGTTAGTAAAAACCCTGAAGTAGATGAGTAATGTGCATCCTTCAAGCTGACAGTGCTAGTGTGCCAGAGGGCCATGGACATGGTGAAGTGACTGGCTAAGACAAAGAGTTGGTCACACTAGTAGGAAGCTGGGATGCAACTGAACTAGTGTCTTGAGAAGACATGTGAGGTCACCTCTGACATAGGAAGAACTGCGTGCATACATTCATGCACAGATGTGTCAATCATTGTACTTAAAATTGCAAAGAAGTGGGAGATTCTTCAAGAAATACTCTTATAAGCCTGTGAATGAGATAATGCTAGGGTAGTTCATAAGCTGTTTTGTGATTTCTGATATGTAGGTCAGTGCAGCTGAGATCTGCACTCTGGTATATCCTCAATCCAGAATGCCCATCACAAATACTTTGCACACATTCATACAGAAAGAATAATTATCAGTATAGTCTTGCCTGAGCATTAGATGTTGTAGACAATCCTGGTACTGGATCCAGGGAGACATGCTGAAAGTCATGGAGAGCTACTCATCTAGTTTTAGGAAAAGGGCACTGTCACTGGAGCTGCTCTAAATCCTGTCAGATCTAAACACGTCCTTCTCCTGGTCACTGGCATTTTGGTTATTGAAAAACAACTGTAAATAATACAAGCACAAGGTTAGAAAACTGATACTGTGATCCAAGGTAAAATAATCAGGAACTGTGCATGAAGAACTTTTCTAAGGAGGACCAGTGCAGCACCCAAATTCTGGGTGTCTGGGCCTCAGTATGGAGTGCAAACCTATCCAAATCACGATGATGAGTGCCACGTGGTGCCCTGCATCCCAGTGGTTATAGGTCTGGCCAAGGAGGGGACAAGAAGGCCTTGGCAGCTCCAAGCACAGAGTTCAGAAGACCATGAACAAAGAGCAAGGCCTGGGAGGAGCAGAGATGGATGAGGCCTCTCCCAGGATGGGACAGCTGGGGGTTTCCTCCCCCCATGTGGAGGAGGGAGCTTCAGTCTCCCACTTCCTGGGACAGCATCTGCACTGTCCAAGCAGCATACGTTGGCAGCTGCAGATGAAGCACTAAGTAGCTGCAGCTGCTTTCCTGTGGGGCCCTGCTCTCAGCAGTAGGTAGCAAGCCTGTCTTAAGCAGTGCTGTCAGGATGTGCCTGTGTCTCCAGGGACTATATGGGGAGCAGCTGAGTGTCCTAGGCCAGATGCCTGAGTCTGGGGACTGGAAGTCTTTAATTTCCAGTTGCCAGTGACAAAGCCAGACTTCTCAGTAGAGCTCTTCAGTGTTTTTGCTGTTGGGTTGCCCAAGTTGTGTGCCCAGATATGTGATAGGCAGGAGTGTGGCACATGGCCCAGCAGCTCTAAGCGCAAAGTCAGTCAAAGGAAGGTCTAGTTTGAAAAGGAAGTGGCTACCAAGTCTACATGATTCCAAGTGTTGACAATCAGTGCTTTTAGGATGATAAGCTTTGATGTAGTATCAACTCTGTTCAGAAGATCCAGCTTAGGAACTAAAAGACTGTCCTGGAATTGGTCCCAATCCCAGGGTAGATTCCCATATGTGAGTCAGGCCAGAGGAAAGAAGAATTCCTTCCTCACTCCTCCTTGTTCCTAATATCCTCTCAGTAGTTAGATGATCATCAAGAACTTTAGATAAGTTCAAATGCAATTGGTCACTGTTACCAGCAGGGTATAACTATACTTGCACAACTGTATAGCAGAAAATATCTGTATGTACATAGTCAGATCTTAACAGTTACATTGCTTCATATCTTTTCTGTATGTGAGCAACATGTTATTTGCGAATGTATTTCACAGTCCTAAACTCAGGTGACAATCTGTGTTGTTATCAACAGAATTTTAGTTCTCTTTTTGTCTTTTCAAATTCTCTTAAGTTCTCTGCAATTTTTCCAGTGTACATCTTTACTTAAAAGTCTGCTTTACAGAATTATACTTTTACTGAATTGTATCAACAGATTAAAACTATAAACTGTTTTCCCCACTGTGGTTGTATCATATTGTCCAAAGACTATGCAAATATTTAAAGAATTAAGTGACAAAGGACTTGAAGTTAGTTCACAGGGAGGGCCACACAAAATTTCTACACTTAGAATGAATTGGATTTGGGTACAGCAGTCAAAACTTAAATGTGATGATATATATGTGCCAAATTCAATTGATTTTCAGTCTGCAGATAGAAGAACATCATTATCTATGCTCTGCCAGGAATGTTTAGGAAAATTCATACATACTGAGGTTATCTAAATTATGACGGCTTCTCATAGAATAAACCATTCCACTGTCTTTCCCAGAAACTACATAGTCTGTTGAGGGACCGACCCACCTCCTCAGTGTGACCTTGAAGGAGACTCTCGCAGCTCTTTTCAGTTTGAGGCAACAGCTGAGAAAAGAAGTAGCTGATATCCACTACTGCCAGGACTTAGTGGAAGCAGAGCAGGAGATGGCTGGAGAAACTAATTCCTTCTTGTGTCCTCTCTTTGATATTAATGTCCCCTGCTATTTGCCACCATTCCCGGGGAGGCATATAACTGAACTGTTTTCCTTGTCCCTCTCAAGTCTCTTCTGTACAAGCACAGATTCTGTTAGAAATGCTGACCATTTGCTGCCACTGCTGGGCTGAGGCTGAAACCCAGAGAGGTCATCATCTCCCCAGGCAGATGTTTACACAGAAACAGATCTTCTGAAAACTGAAAGAATTGCCTAGATGCTAAATCGAAGGGAATTCCAAAATCTGCTAGCCCTCTTAGGGTCTTGAAGACAGAGGTGGGTGTTGTGGGTGCAAGTATATCCAGCTGGATGGACTTTTCAGGCAAGTTGCCATGTTGTGAGAGGAGCTCACCACGCAGCATAGTATCCACAAATCCGAGTGAGTGATTTATGCATGGTATGGTGCAGTGACATGGGCTGAGCAACAGCCCTGCCTTAGTCTTTGCAAGGGGAAGGAAAGCTGGCTTCTAACTCTGAGCTGATGGACTTGACTTACAAGACCAGGGAGACTGTACCTTTGTCTCGGCTGAGAGCAGAGAGATAGGTCTCCCCATTGCTCCTGAAGTGCTTCTGCGCAAGAGATACAATGCTGTGGAGCTGGAAAAAGGAGAATCTGTGAGTGGTCAAGACTCTGAAAAGGACAACCTCACAAAGTTGGTCAAGCTAACCACCTGTGTTAGAACCAGTGCCAACAAAAAGTTCAATGGGTGTTAGTAATTGGAAATTCCTCACTGAGAGACACTGAAGCACTCATTCACTGTCTGGACAATTTCTCAAGAGAGAGGTTTGCTGTCTTATGAGGGCCCACGTTCCCAATATCATAAAGAGGCTACCAAACCTGGTAAAGCGAGAGGACTAATACAAATTCCTACTCTTTAATTAGGGTTAAATGAGGCTGCACTGAGGAGACCCTGAAATAACAATCTGTCCCTTGGACAGATGTTGAAGGGATCAGGAATGCAAGTATTGTAATCCTCTACCCTCCCAATTGGAGACTGGGACTCAGGAAAGAGACAGTGGATTAGGTGAATGATTTCTTGTGTGGATGGTACCATGCTCAGGGTTTTGGGTTCAATGATCTTGGATGCATCTTCGAGAAACCAAGCATGTTGACACTGGATGGGATGTAACTGATCAGGTGGGACAAGAATGTTCTGGGCAGTAAGCTGGCTAGACTTGCAGAGCTTTAAACTAGATTCAACAGGTGGAAGTGAATGTACTTCTGTCTGACAGAGAAGGGCCAGGGGAAATACCTCTAAGTAAGTTATCCCAAAGGAATTAGGAAGTGCTCCTCTATAAAGGTAATACGGCTGACCATCCAGTTGAAGTGCCTCTGTACCAATGCACTCAGCACTCAGGGAAACAAGTAGGAGGAGTAGGAAACCATGATGCAATTAGAAAACTACTACCTAATCGCTATCGTGGAAACATGCTGGGACAAATCTCACAACTAGAACACTGCAGTCAAAGGCTGCAAGCTTTTTAGAAGAGGTAGACAGGGAAGGAGGTGTGGGGATGTTGTCCTCTATGTTAAGAAATGTATAGATTGCGAAGAACTGCCTCTGAGAAACAGTTACAGACAGACTGAGAGCTTGTGGATAAAAATTAAGGACCAGCCTTATAAAGGACTTCTGGTGGTCAGGGTCTACTATAGGCTGCCTGATAAATGGGAGCCTGTGGATGAGGCCATCTTGCTTCAGCTGCATGGAGCATTGCACTCTCAGGCTCTTGTCCTAATATAAACAGTTCTCCCCTGTTAAAAAAAGGGAAAATTCTTTACTTCAGATTTTAGTAGGCAGCAGTAAAACAAACGCCATTTTGATTGAAAGAAAGGACTATAGACAATTAAAAAATATTGTCAAAATTTCACTTTTGACTAAGTACAACAAAACTGTAAAGATCAGAAACGCAGATGAAAACTGTAGCTTATTTATAGGTCTTAGTTAATAGTTTATTGGTAAAATCATTCCAGAACAGCATATGACAGAAGTTTGGCATAACTTGCAACCCATGACATTAGCATGGTTCTGCCTAAGACTTCCAAGAGTGGATTTACGCATTTACTGTCCGTAGCAAACATATTTAGCAGATATTTATTCAGTATCATCGTTTTTTTTTTAACTGAGAGAGCAAAGATGACACAAAGAAAACAGAAACACAGGCATGAAATATTGAACAGTAATTCAGCTGGGAAAAAAAAATGAATTAAAACATTTGAAAACTTAGGTAATCCTTGAAAAAAAGCCAGTGAAATTTTCTGCTTTTTGCATTGTTCAATCACAAACAAAAATATTTCATTGATCTCTTATTATTAGTATTATTATTTGCTTATCTGTTCTTGGTCACTGGCTGAAGATTTCAGCAAGCAATCTCAACCATTGCTATCAAGTGTTAAGCGATGTAAAGTGTGCAGCCACCTCCTCTAGCTCCTCTAATCCAGGAGTGCTAATGCCCAGCCACATTGGCTTAGCCCAGTGCCTGGGACACAGGGTCTCTGCTCACGCTGGGGGACATGGCTGCTGCTTTTCCCTTTGCAGATTGAGCCAGAAGCAAAGCTGAGCACGTATCTCAGAGACACACACAGATGGACAGGAGAGTGACACGACTGGTCACAGGCTGTTCCAGCCAAGGTTTGCCTTCAACAGCACATACAGAACTGACACAAGACATGGACATGAACAGCTGAGTCCCATTCCTCAAGTCCAGATAGCAGAGGCAGAAGATCACTAATGCAAGTACACATAGAGTTGAGAAAAGTTCATCAACTGAGTTCATCGACTGAGAGGTTTGTTTAATGTCATTATCTCTATTTCTGTTTTGTCAGATATATGTCTCGGTATTTTTGCATATTGTTCTCCCTACCTTCTCTTCTAATCATCCTGATTCAGAAATTCTTATGTAGACAACATTGCTTGTATCAACGTTACCACATTCTGTCTCTTTCCTTATTAATTAGTGCAAATGAACAAGTTTATTTGTCACCACTGACTCCTAACTGAGAAGTCCTCAGTCATATATCACTGCTGGAATAATCATTCCCACATTCTCACATACCCTCTTCAATAAGTGTGACTGACCAGATTTGACTCCCATCATGGCCCCCACTTCTTATTATCCTTTGTTGCACTTGATAAGCTCCTTCACCAGATACCCTTAAAAGAACAAACACTCTCCTTCTACACGCCCTAACAGCAAGGAAATTAGACTATATATTAGATTCAGGTTTTCAAGGCAAAGTTACTAGGGAAAAGTCAAGCTTGTAGAGGTCAAAGATGGAGATGAGCAACAGATTAACATCATGGAAAAACACTGAACATGAAGGGCTCCCATCAATACAAATAGCACATCTTTAATTCCCTAAAGTTGAGTTTTTTCATGGTAAAATTAAAGAAAGTTTGCAGACAGCCTATTATGGGCTGTCCTTCTTAGAAGAAAAAATTCCGAAGACTCAAGTTCAGTCACTTGATTGCTCACAGGATTGTCCTCAAAAGGATTTTGAGGTGCTCATATTTGGCTGCAGCATTTTTTTTCTTTCACAAAGCTGAACTTCCTCCCACCAACAATTAATTTCTATTTCCTGGCATGCAGACCTATAAGTTTCTTACAAAGAGACTAGAAAACAAAGTACCCAATTTTAATTCTTGTGTACTGCAAGTCCACAGACTTTGGAGAATTACACTAGAGAAAAATATGTCTCGTGTTTTCTTAGTGCCCTGCACTATGCCAAGGAACATTTTCAGGTACAGGAAGGCAATCATTTATACTGATAAAATATTAGCATATTCCCTGTCAAGATTTTGACCTGTGCCAGCTGCCACTCTCCTATGTAGATTCAAAAGCATAACTGAACGTTTGGCATTTTCTGGGACCATTACCAATGCACAGCCTGCATCCAGCCTCGCCATTCTTGATACAGATACAGTTTACTCCAATAAGCATAACTAGTACTATGCCAGTTGGCCTAAGTTCCTGGACATGTTTAATTACTAGTATAGCATAGCCTTACTATAAAAAGTTCTTGAACTGCCACAAAGATACCTGTCCCTGGGAAGAGAAAGACCCACTGGAAGAGTAAGCAGTACCTTGATGCAAAAAAAAAAAAAAAAAAAAGAAAAGAAAAGAATATGGATCCTGATCTACTAACTTTCTTCCATTCCTTTTTCCATCTCTGCATGGCTGCAGTCCCCTGGCACTGGAAGAAAGGCATGGAACAATCAAAACAGAAGAAGCAGAACACGCTCCCTGCATACAGACTGTCTTGCACAGCAGTGTGATGTGAGCAAAGCAGTGCTGACATTCCCATGGAGGAGAGGGGATTCAGTCATGCTGAAAATAGATCCCTCCTGAGATGGAGATCAGGCAGCTGCCTTACTCTTGGCCAGCCCTGACAATGTAGCTTCCCCTCCCCCACGTCCTGTGACTGTATGAGAGACGGGAATGAAAGGTCATGTCTTAGCATGGTAGCACAGGTAGAGTGGGAAGATGGAAACATCTCAAGACCGCTGGTTTGTGTCCCACTAAAAACTTCCTCATCGTGTGCTTTTGTCTTGGTGCCATTCATCTTATGAACTGGAAACTACTTCAGCTGAAATAAGCATGGGGATAAGGAAAGTTAGAACTTTAGGTTCTGTGAAAACTAGTAAGGATTTTTTCAGTGTATTTTGCTAGTGTCTTATTTGGAAGCTGAGGAAGAGTGTGCTGGACAGGTACTTACCTGTCCTCTTTCAAACTTCACCTACTGTGAGATTTGAAGACTGTGTAGACCGTTCAAAGGGTAGCAATCAGCAGCTAATTAGTAGCTGGCTGACAACCGTTAAGGAGAACAGTTCCCCTGATGTTCACACTGGGGCCCTTATCTTTCAAAGTCTTCATTAACACCCTAAGTCATGACACAGGATACACCCAGATAATATAATTGAGGGGGGGTGAATGAACACCACACATGGAAGAGTTTCAATCCAGTGGGACCTTGATAAACCTGAGTCAGACCAACAGAAGCTCAGTAAGGTGAAGTGCGGAGTTTTCCATCTGGAGCAGTGTCAGAGGTTTACGGGCTGGTTCAGCCTGGTTCCGTGACTAGCAGGGTGGAGGGACCCATGGATCCGTGCCCTGGAAGAGGGAAAACGGTAGAGAGATGGGCCCAAAAACAAAACAGCAGCAATGATCTCAGGAGAAACAAACTAATTTACTAAATAAGATATTGGAATGCAAGATAACACACTATAATACAATATAATACAATATAATTAGAAATGGAGCTAATAAATCAAATATAATGAGAGAGTGTCTGAAAACTGAAGGCCTTACTCTAAGGTGAGACGAGCAGTCGGGGCGAGCAGAAGGGAAGAAAGCCTGGTCTCGTGACTTTGCCAGGTGTTTTATCTCCTCTCTGAATGCAAAGTTCTTGGAGTATGTAGTTCTTCTTCTCTTCTGGGACAGGTATCCCGAACTGGAGCATTAACTCTTTAACTCCCAGTGCACTACATGATGCTATGATGTTGAATACCGATAACCAAAAATCATAACACCATGACAAGCAGTATAACCCTAGGGGCTGGGGTTAGCCCTGCTGGGATGGGTGTGGGCATGCTGGTTTGAATACAAGCTGGCAGTGTTCTCTCCCTGTGAGGAAAGCAAATTACATACTGGGATATGTTAGGAACAGAGTGTACAACAGATCGAAGGAAGCCATTCCCTCCCCTCTAAATCTGGGGCTGGTGCATCTGTACCTGGAATACAGAATTGCATTTTGAGTTCTACAGTTCAAGAGGGATGTGGAAACATGGAAGGGATCCAGTGAAGGGATGCCAACATGATGACTGACCTAGAGCAAATTACTTGGGCTAATACACCTCTAGCTGGGTTTATTTAATCTGGTGAAGAGGTGAAGGGATGTGGGCAGCCTACAACTATCTGTATGGCAGCTATAAAATTGAGATCTGTACTAAATAGGAGTAGATGATATATAAATGGGTAGCACTGGGTGAGTCAGATTGATATTGGGAAGAAAGCTTCCACAAGGATGGAAGTACAGTTTGGCTGCAACCCATCCAGGCAATAAATAAATAAATAAATAAATAAATAAAAAGAAAAGAAAAAGAAAAAGAAGAAAAAGAGAACTCCGTTCTGGAAAGTTTTTGATTTTTAGCTAATTAAGATCATTCTCTATACAATGATACTGCTGGGACAGGTCAGACTGGAGGCTTCCAGAGATTCTTACCCACAAACATTTCTATGTTTCCTCCCCTTTAAGGAAGGAGATCTTGCAGGAGAGTAAGGGATCTCTTCCTCTAAGACAATGATACCACATTTTCACCCTTGGAACTACCCTCAAGCCTGCACAGTTAGAACTTGTCCCTCCATGAAGACATGTGTTTACAGCTCCATGGTTACTTCTGTGTCTGGGAGAGTGACAGAAAAAAAATCATTGTTCTGTACTCAATGACTAATTTTTCTATATCTTCTTTGAGTCAAAGCTCACTACTGTTAAAAGCACTGCTGTGTGGCAATTAGTAATATTCAGTGCATAAAAGAATCACAGAATCGCAGAATTGTAGGGTTTGGAAGGGAACTCTAGCGATCATTGAGTCCAACCCCCCCACAAAGTGGGCTCCCTATAGCAGGCTGCACAGGTAGGCGTCCAGGCTGGTCTTGAATATCTCCAGAGAAGGAGAATCCACAACCTTCCTGGGCAGCCTGCTCCAGCAGAAAAGAAGGTGCTATTGATACCTGATTTCCTCCTGTAAGGTACTGCAGCTGTGGAAATAGCAAAGCTGCTTGTGGAAATATTATTTACTACATTCGGTGGGTACTGCAATCCCTCTTACCAGCTGTATTGGCTATATTCAAACCTGACGTGTTTTGATCATCAGTGTTTCTCAACTGCTATGATATTTGGTGGCTGTTCCTTGTTCATACTAATGCCAAGAGGTGATGTGACAGGTAAGCTGAAGCCCTCTCATCTCTTTGGAGACACTACAGTCCATCTTGCTTTTCCACCTCAAGTTTCCTACTGTATTTTATGATAATGTATTTTCTACCAAACAGCACTAACGCTTCCTAAATACTCAGTAAACTCAAATGGAAGCTTCTCCTAGTGTATCTTCTGCCAATGTGAGCCTTTCCTCTGTAGATGAGTACCTACCTCTGCCTGATATGACACTTTGCTATCCCCTCAACACCTGCACAACACACTTGAGCCTGTCTCAGGCCTGCATCAGTCCCAGTCACTCAGCTCCTCCTCTTCTCAAGAACTGCCAGCACAGCTTCGCCCTCTGCAGCTCCTCCTCACTTCTGGGCCTTGGTTACCAGCCCAGTGTCTGCCAGGGAACTTTGGCACCCAGGCAACTCACTAAACCAAACACTGGCTATGTGGGTGTAAAGTCCACATAAAGTACCTTCATTCCAAACACAGGTTAGTTGCTGCCATATTTTGAAGCTGCAGAGAAGTGAAGACTCTCCCCAGAGGCACTGACATCCTGCCCACTTGCTTTCAGATAGGGAGGTTGCACACAAAACAATCCTAAGTGCTCTACTCACATGCACTTGACATCAGTGACTTGATAAACTCGAAACCAACAGCAGCCTGGAGCCAGTATCACCCACTGGGCACAGCAGGAGCAGTGCTACCCAGACAAGAAGAGGACCCCAGCTGGCCTGGCTCCTGCAGCTTTGCTGTGAGCCCCACTGGTGTGTCCCCAGTTCCCATCACACTCCACAGGTGGGATTCACTCAGCTGTCAGCAGACCCAACTCTGCTGCAGTCACACCTCCATGTCTCAACCCAGTGAGCATTCATGTCTGTGGCTTGGTGGCCCAGGGATGGGGTCTGGAGTGCTTCCCCTCCTGGTGAGCTCTGTGCCTGGAGCTATGGGCAGTGGCTGAAGCTGAGGCTGCCTGTGCTCGGCCTGCCCGGCCCCTGCCAGGAGCAGCGCCCATCCTGGCATGGCAGCAGTGCCCTGGCTCCACACTCTCTGTGGTACAGTCTCTGTGCCAGGCACCAGGGACCTACCTGCATTGCTGCTGTGTGTTGGCTGCAGGTGACAGGCCTGCCGGGAGGTGGGAGCTGCTCTTGTCAGCCCAAAGACAGACCCAGAGCAGTGGCTGCGAGCCTCGCTGGTGCTGAGGCCAAGAAATAATGGCAAGCCTGCAAACAGGCTAGTTGTCCTCATGGCAGAGCCACATTCTGGAGCAAAGAGCATACTCTCAGGATCACCTGTTGTTATGATCCTGTTGCAGGCTGAAATGAGATTTCTTGGCCTAAGCATTTCCATCAGTAACACATCCCTAAGGATAGCCCATGCAGTCATTTTTATGGATGTTAGTGTCATTGCTTCTTGGGATTGGGTTTCAACAAAATGGAGCTTGTTCTTCACTTGAAATTCGAAGGGGAGATTAGGGCTCTCTCAGGAGGAAGTGTAGCATTTGACTGTCAGCTGTACAGAAAATATGATCCATGCTTATAATTATATAAGGATTTATACAACTCTAGACAGCATAAGTTCATCCAAAATAGCTATTTTGTCTACATGCAGGGATCTGCAGACATGGAAAAATGTGTACACCCACATTTGCCTACACACTGTTTATAGTGTTCTCACATTCTCCTTCTGGGCTGTCTGTGCGGAGCCTGGAGGCTTCCTTTGGAGAAATCTTTGCATTAACGTACAGAATGGCCAACTTTTCGTGAGATAACCATCAGTGTTTCAGAACACAAATTCTATAATCCCCTTTATTTCCCACTTTCTCTTCCCACTCCTCCCTTACTGCCAAGCAAATTATCACAACTCAAATACTCACAACTCATCATTGAAAAAAAAACCAGATTCCCACATGTTAGGGGGTGAAAACTTTCTTGGGCTGATGTAGTAAAAGATCTTCTGGAAGAGATTTCTCTGCTTCTGATCTTGCATGGAGAAGAAGATTCAATTCCTTCTTTGGTAACAGAAGTGAGGTTGTAAAAATGTCCCTCGTTTGGTCTCCAGGGAGTTCCAACACGGAATCAAAGTTCTCTATGGGAACAAGATCATTGTGTGTTGGGCTCAACATGTGTACCCCAAGAAATGTCTCCAGCAGATTCTTTTCCCATCCCCATCTTCAATATCAAAGATTGTAACTGGCACTAACTCAGCAAAGTTGCCAAGGAGCTTCCTGAGTTTGACCATGGAAGATTTTGTGCAGCAGTGTGCTCTGTGTTTTGATGTCCTTTCATTGCAGCATTGCCAAGCAGTCCACAAAACTTTTAGGAAAAGGAGTGAGTGAGGGTATGGTTTGGGAAAGTCTGCAACACTTTGAAAGAAAGAATGAGGCTTTGGTGAGATATGTCAGCACCCCAAACTGCGGTGCTGGAATCCTGTTGCCTCTTCTACATCCCAGATGCACTGAAGAGGTAGGAGTGGGAAAGCCTGGGAGCTCACTGCCGCAGATGGTCACAGGCAGCATGTCTCAGTCAGCTAAGGAGCGGGGCAGAATCAAACAGACCTGCCTCTCCTGGGGGATCAGGGATGGAAGGAAGCAAAAGTTGTGCTGGAGGGGAGCCTTAAAACTGCATTGCTGCTTCGCTGTCGTGCAGCTGATGTCACACATCCTCTCCAAAGTATGAAGGCACCACTGACCCTCTGTCAGTCTGACAGTCTTTTCCCTCCTGTAGAAAAATTCGGGTCAGCTGCCATAAGAGTACGGCCCTGTTGTGGGTAACTGTACCCTGTATTTGGCTCAGAGGAAGGTACTGGGCTTCCATCAGTTCACTCTCGCCAGAGCAGCAGTCATGCCCTCATGTCCTCAGCTGAGATGCCCATGTGGCAGTCCTGCCAGGAGCAGTCCTACAGCACAGGGCTTGTTAACATGCCCAGGAAACAATCCACACATTGAATGGATGCTTGGATTGTTTGGGAGCAGCCCTAGTGTCACTAAACCAGTGCATTATCTGCATGACAAGGAAGTTTGGCTTCTGCAATGCATTCAGAGCTCTGCTGATACAGGCCAACAAAGCGGTTGGCACGTACAGAGAAAATCTGGTTCCACTTATAGTGTTATGATTGGTGAGTACAATGCAGCATGAATGAACTGTTCTGCAGCATGTGTAACTTCCATCAAACAGGTATCCAGAAAAGAACATCAGTAGGTGCTGTAGTAGTAATCTCTTGCTATTATAATAAACAATGAAAAGCTCTATCAAGAGACTTATTATAAAACAAAAAGAAGTGTCAAAAGTGAAAAGATGAACCACAGTAACTGTGGAAAGAGGCCACTGCATCAGACAGTTAAGAAGAACATAGAAAAAAACAATTGCAGTCAGTACAGTATTCCCACCCTGTGTTATAAATTCAGCATTTAGAAGGCAAAAGATTATTCCCCTAGCAATGGTCTCCCTAAAGGGTGGGAAATGTTCAATTTATTTGTCTACATAAAGATCTTACAGACTGTGGTCTAAAAATCTGGCCCAACAGAGGAATTTACCAACTATCCCTGCCATTCATTTGTTAACCATGACAGAGCCAAAGCTGTTGAGAAGTTCTGCATAAGGGCACTGCACTCGTGACAGTCCAACTGGAACTAAAAAGAGGTTGAGCTTAAAATTAGAAGCAAGAATGGTGTTATTTAAAAAACAGAAGGAGAGGAACTCAGAACTAGAGAACTTTGCAGTCTGAGTGTCTGTTTGTGTCAATCAACATGTCATAAAATCAATTCTGTAAACTCATCAAGTCCCAGATTACTACCAGTAGTAATGAAGTGCAATACAGGAATCAAGAATTTTTTATATAGTGCTTACTACTACAGTGAACAGAATTTGATGGCATCTTTCCAGCTCTGTATTTCTATAAAATTTATTTATTTACGTCTAAGACTCTTTGAAGATATATCCAGCATATGCTTGAGGGTCAGAAATGTATGTCTTCATTCTCGGAATGTGTTAGCATATGCTGTTTTACAATCATTCATTCAACTGCTAGCATGATTTATTTCTTTTTTCTTTTCAGTATAGTTACACAAGTAAGTCCACCTTGCATCAATTTCTTTTCCCTAGACTAAGCAAGTCAAGCTTTTCTAGTCGCTCATCACAAACTCCATTTTCATGATTCTTTTAATAACACTGACCTGCCTTTGTTCCAGTTAAGTGAATCTTTCCGATCTGTCCCATCAATCCTTATTTTATTGCAATCTTGAGATCATTCTTGATGATAAAATTATTTTTCCCATTCTTCAGTACAGCTATTGCATTTTTTATTTCTTTTTTTCTTTCTTTTTTTTTCCCTTTTCCCATATTATGATTCCCAATTTCATAGATTCATTAACTGACCACAGAATGGACATATAGTTTCTCAGTCTGGAAAGGATTAAACCCACATTTTGGAATTCTGTAGAAGGTGTCTGTGTCTTCAGCACAGGCAGCAGAACATTTATACTGCTAGAAGTAGCTCTCTTCCAGCTGGAGCCACATGCAGGAATGCAGAAGTCAGAGGCCAGATAAGAAGGCGGCAGGGGCACTCAAAATAGAGAAGAGAGCCTTAGTTTTATTTCCAACTATTTCAAATACACATATATTTCGTATCTGCAATTATTATAAATAAATAAAAACAACAAAAAACAACAAAAATACTCTCAATTATTTTTTATCTCTTTAAGATTGTTTATAATTTAAATTTTTTACTTTCAACTCCTTTTCAACTTTTTCTACAGATTTCCTTGCGTCTGTTTTTCCATGTGCTCCTTCCCCACCCTTTGGAGAGGACGAGATACAAGGTGTCTGTGATTTTTATTCTCTCTCTTGGCTTTTACTGGCAAAACCTGCTTTGTCATTCATGCCACTTCCTCACTGTCCCCTGGAAGAATTCCTTGCTTGCTTGTTAGCACTTGTCATTATGCCCAATTTAAGTATCGTGCTCCTATTTGCAAGAGCCCCGGAAACCTGTTTTCATAACATTTTCTGAAAATGCTAAAGAAACACTCTTCTGAAGGAGTAATCATCAATAGGTCATTGTCAAATTAGAAGAATATACTACGTTGCATAATAATGAGTATGAGATGAGCTCATGGATGGCACATCATAGAGCTTTCAAAGAGATTTTTCAAACGATCCCAGAAATTTAGAAGCTGCAAACATACTGAAATTGAAAAAAGGGCACAGGAAAAATAAATCTTTTCCCAGATAACAGATACAGGTCTGTAAGGATGTGCACAAGCTATTCGAATTACAAATAAAGAATAAATTTCCCAAGATAAAGAGTAAATGGTTAGGCTTTCTTTTACACAAAGGGCAATGGGAATGCTGATGAAGCAAACGCTGAGCATTCCTTGTCGGAAGGTTGACCAGTGGTGCCACAGGATACACGGTACACATTATGTCTCCATATGGACAATTGGCCTTATAGGGCTGAGTGGCAATGCATTAGAGCTTCATGCTTGGTACTACCTAGACAGAAAAGACAGAAAGAAATTTCAGTCTTTCAGAAATGCTTTGCTGTCCGTGCTCCCCAGCGCACACTGGAGCAACTGCCAGATTTCAGTAAGAGAGTGGATCAGTGGGGTGAAACTGGAGAGACAGAGATGCGCAGTAGAGAGCAAGAGTCAGAAGGAGCCAGAAAGATATGGGCTGGTGAGTAAAAGGAAAGCTAGTCTGAAGTGGTGTTGGAAAGCCTACACAGCTATAACGCCCTCTTTGTTTGGAGATATGTACTTCTTTAGTGACATAACAGTGTTTTCCATTCCACCTAAAACTCCCCAAACTTTTTTTCTGGACAGGGCATGCTGCCTCAGACCTGACTAGTGTGCACTCACTCTCTCATTCTCTCAGCTCTACCAGGAGTGTCCTGGACACCATATCCCCTCCCAGCTCCCACCTGCACCTCTGCCTTCCTTTCCCTTATTGTTTCCAGCCATTTGTTTTAGTCTGATGGCTGTATAGGTCATGAGGAGGCACCAGACACAGCCTGTCTGCCCATCCCTCCTGCAATGCCTGAACAAAGCAGAGATTCAGAAGGCAGGTGTGTTTCCCAAGGTACAGTCTCCACTCAGTAAGACAGGCATTCAGGCAGTCAGGCAACAGGCATGGGAAAGTGGATGGAAAAATACAGAATCTGCCCAGGGTTGGTAGATCTTCTTTTCAGGCTTTTTGCAAAGATTCAACCACATTATTTCTTCTCAGTTGTGTTTTGCCTGTTAAGTTTGCAAATCTCTGCTTATCACTGCTTAAGTAATGTCTGCCTGTGCTATTACCCACTTGATTTTGAAGGAGCTCCAGTAACACATGCCAAAGGTGAACATTCCTCTCAGTGAAAAAAATTTACCGTTGTCAAGTCTTAAATTATATCTCAGGTCTGAGATACACAGGGCATCTGGGCATCAGATTAGTGGAGTTAAAGCAGTTTCACTAAGAAGTATCATAGAACTAAACTCTCAAGGAAAAATACTTCCTTTGGAACTTGAAAGTCCATGCAGTACAAACAAGGTATCAGATGCATCTATTTTAAACTTTCTCTTAGAGATGTTCCTTTATGCCAATTATGGGCCCATGTTTTCCCCATGATCAGTTACCTTTGCATCAGCACTTACCAGCTGACAGGCAGCCTAACTCCAGAAATAGTAGTTCAGTGCAAGATGACTCTTGTCCTCCATCTATGGCAGCAAATCACCAAGTGGGGATAAATTCATTTTCCATTCCACCTCTATTAATGTTCCATTTTTATCCTGATAATCCTGCAGACTACACAGGCTGTTCACTGGAGTTCTGCACAGCGCAATGTGTGGGAAATTTGTGTTTCCTGAAAGCACTGTTTATAACTGAAAATCTAATTGATATTTTTATTTTAAAAGTCTGCAGACATTTCCTATTAAAATTGTCTCCAAAATCAGTGTTTTGTGCAAAACAGTGTAACACAATAGCTTATTAATGAATCAGTAAGAAACATTAAAATATTTTATGACTGCTTTAAAGTGATATTTATTCTCTATTCTTTATTCAATCATCCAAAGTAAACAGAATGTATTATAACTGATTATAAATTCCCCAGAGTATGACTAGAAACTCTGCTCTTCACTAAACAGACCTCAACCTTCTCTACCGTTAAGCACAAATTGTTTTATGGATTCTACCAAAAGGCTTCGCATTGTCTCCTTCCTGCTTGTGGAAGACAGAGATGGCTCCAACCAATTTTGGTACTGTAGTGGTACACAGGACTGGTATCCAGATACAAAATCTTCTAACTAGTGCCCAGTAACACTTTACAGAGTTGAACTTGTTGCCCTCTGTAAACTTAGGTGAAAGAAAACAATGTAGAATCTGAGTCAACAGCGTGCCCTGGAAGCCAAAAGGGCTAGCTGAATCCTGGGGTGCTTTAAGCATGGTATTGCTAAATAGTTGAGGGAAAGAACTGCCCTATTCTACTTCCTCGTGATCTACAGTTTTCTCATAAGGAGAAGCATGGGGGGTGTTCTCTTTTCTCTGGTGACCAGTAAGAGGACTCAAGGGATGGTATGGAGCTGCATTCAAATTGGATATTAGGAGAAGGCTCTTCACTGAGAAGGTGGTTGGGTACTGGAGCGGGCTCACCAGGGAAGTGGTCATGACTATGATGGTCTATGAATCCCAGGACAAGAAATGGATGGACGTTCTTGAGCAGTTTCCTTGGGGGAATTGTTTAAGTGACTGAGGTATCTGACTATGGAGAGAAGCTGAGTAAGATGGCATTGTTATTCCCAGAAACAGAAGGCTCAAGGGATTCATTTCAGTGTGTGTAAATGTCTGAGCAGGGGAAACAAAAAAGTCAAAGCCAAATTCTTCTAAGTCTTATCTATTGACAGGACAAGAACCATTGGAGACAAATTGAAATGTAGGAAATTTCACTTAAACATAAGAAAAATCATTTTGTATTGTGATAGTGGTTAAACAGGTTGACCCAGATTGCCCAGAGAGATCACAGAATAATAGAATATTCCAGGTTGGAAGGGGTCCACAAGTACCATTGAGTCCAGTTCCTGAATCCACAAAAGACCATCCAGAAATCAAACGTGTTTTTTGAATTCAAGCAGGATTCTCATGACCACTTCCTTGGGGAGTCTGTTCCAGTGCCAGCCATCATCTTAGTGAAGAATCTTTTCCTAACACCCAACCTGACCCTCGGGTCCTGTTGCTATCACCAGAGATAAGAGATAAGCACTGCCCCTCTGCTGCCCATATGAGGAAGGTGTAGGCCACGATGAGGTCACCTCTCCATCTCCTTTTCTGTAAGTTGAACAAACCAAGTGACTCCAGCTGTTCCTGATATGTCTTCTCCTCTAGACCCTTCACCATCTTTTTAGCCTTCCTGTGGGTGCTAGAAGTTTTATGCCCTTATATTGTGGTGCTCAAAACTGTACACGGTATTCTAGGTGGCACCACACCAGTGCAGAGCAGGGCAGGACAATTACTTCCCTCAGCCAACACCTTCAAAAGCAGATTCCCAGGGTACCTTACTAACTAGATTCCTGAGCTGCCTGAAGTCTGCTCTTCCCATATCCAGAGTTGAAGTTTTGTTGCTAGTTTTTTCACTATCAACAAAGTGTTTAAACTCAGTTTCTTCAAGGTCACTGTGCTCAAGCTGGTTGCCAATTGCCACATCACTCACAAGACCTTATCCACTTACAAGAAACAAATCTATGAGTGTAGTGTCTTGATGTTTAGTATTATACCCTTGCTCAATTACAGAATCACAGAATGGCTAAGGTTGGAAGGGACTTCTGGAAGTCATCTCGTCCAACCCTCCTTGAGCAAGATCACCTAAAGCAGGTTGTCCAAGACCATGTCCAGGCAGCTTTAGAATATCTTTAATGAAGGGGACTCTACAACTTCTCTGGTCAGCATGTTCCATTGCTCAGTCATTCACACAGTAAAAAAGCACTTCCTGATATTTAGGTGGAATCTCTTGAGTTCCAGTCTGTGCTAATTGCCTCTTGTCCTATTCCTTGGCACCAAGAATGCTTCTACATTCTCACTTCATGAGACTGTTTTCAGTCCACCTTTCCAGCCTGCCAAGGTCCTTCTGGATGGGTGCATGGCCCTCTGGTGAGTAAGCCACTCCTGCCAGTTTTGTGTCATCCACAGTTTTACTGAGCGTGCACTCCACATGATCTTCCAGATTGTTAATGAAGATTAGTTAAACAGGACTGGACCCAGTATTGACCCCTGGGGCATTCTGCTCATTACTGACCTCCAACTAAACTTTGTACCATTGACCACCAGCCACTGGGTCCAGCTGTTCAGCCAGTTTTTGATCCACTGCATTGTCTGCTCATCCAACTCATAATTCAGCAGCTTCTCTGTTTAATGAGGGACAATGCCAAAGGTAACGTTGAAATCCAGAAATACAAGATCTACTGCTTCCCCCTCATCCATCAGGCTGGTGATTTTGTCATACAAGCTTACCAGGTTTTTCAGGCATGGTATCCCCTTGATGAATTCTTGCTGACTACACCTGATGATTTTCTTCTTTGTGTGCCTGGAAATGGTTTCCAGGATGAGCTGTTCCATCACCTTCCCAGGAACTAAGGTGAGTGACCGGCCTGTGGT
Source organism: Pavo muticus (assembly GCA_016647715.1). Taxonomy (NCBI): domain Eukaryota; kingdom Metazoa; phylum Chordata; class Aves; order Galliformes; family Phasianidae; genus Pavo; species Pavo muticus. The sequence continues at coordinate 3,827,175 of JACDJE010000165.1, read as the reverse complement.
TTCCTGGGTCCTCCCTTTTGGAAGAGATAAGCTTTCCTCCAGTTTTCAGGCACTTCTCTCAGCTGCCACAATCTAAAAAAGATTATAGGAAGTGGCCTTGCAGACACATCTGCCTGCTAGAGTGCTCTTGGATGCATCCTGTCAGGGTCATGGAACTGCAAATGTCCAGTTTGCTCAATTATTCCTAGACTTCTTTTGCCAAAGATTCATTTCCGTTGTTCCAGCCGTTCAGCCTGGCCTCTTGGACTTGAGATTCTCAAAGGCCTCTTTTGCTGGTAAAGACTGAGACAAAGAAGATATTCAGTACCTTAGGCTTTCCACTGTAATTAATGATTTTCCTGTAGAAAGACTGCATCCTAATATCCAATCTGAAATATTTAAAATTGGACTTTGATCTGAAGGATTTAAGAACTCAGATCAACCTAATATCTGAATGTTCTAGCTTGCTTCCAGAAGGACAGTCCTCATTCATCACCCAGCTTTCAATAGCATTCTTGAAGAACATTGTCCTCAAAAGAGGATCCTCAATAATATCACATAAGTCAGAATCTGTAATTTGGCTGCAGTCATGATTCTGCTATCCATCCTGACTGACAAGATATTGAATATTCAAGAATCCCAATGCAGTTCACGATAGATGACCTCTGCACATGAAAGACTTTTGGTCTGGGGAGCTTTACAGGATACTTATATTTCATTCTTCAGGGTGCATTATGTTGGCCATGCCAGAATGAAACTTTTGCTTTCAAGAAGAGTCATGTGGCTTTTCTTGATTACATTGAATTACATTAGCTCCTTTGCCTTCATAATGTAGCTATTCAATTGATGTATTTTCACAGGCATCTGGAAATTTTCACAGACATCTGCCATAGAGAGTGGTACAGCTCCACTTCACAGGAAGTATCCAATAGACCAGCGTACTAACTACAGCCTTTCATTCACTGTCTATCTGATTAAGTACATAAACTGACTTTCAAAGTTACTTGGAATAAGAGCATTTTAATCTTGTAACACAAATATTTTTTCAGGATTTTTTTGTTGTTGTTGATAATTTTAATGTGGAAAAAATTAGGCTGATTCTGTTTTGACCAATACACCAAAAAAGCAACCCTAAAGAGTCTGATTTCTTGGCACAGTAGCTGCTACTCCTGTGCAAGGTCCAACATCAATGTACATTCTCAGAATAAACCTTTCTCTATTCTGTGGCAACAGAACTTGCTGTAACTCTCAAAAGCAGTCCACAGGAAAACATCAAGTCCGTGCCATGTTCTTCTGTACACAGATTTTCCTCTGACTGTCACACATCTCAGCTATTCTTCTTGCACACACATTACTGTTAGGATACAAGTTCGAATCATAGAATCATAGAATCACTGAGGTTGGAAAAGACCTTAAAGATCATCAAGTCCAACCACAACCTAACCATACTACCCTAACTCTAACAACCCTCTGCTTAATCATGGCCCTGAGCACCACATCCAAATGGATTTTAAACACATCCAGGGATGGTGACTCAACCACCTCTCTGGGCAGCCCATTCCAGTGCTTAACAACCCTTTCTGTAAAGAAGTTTTTCCTGATATCCAACCTAAACTTACCCTGGTGCAACTTGAGGCCATTTCCCTTCGTCCTGCCACCTGTCACCAGTGAGAAGAGACCAACCCTGCTCTCGCTGTAAGCACCTTTCAGATACTGGAAGAGAGCAATAAGGTCTCCCCTCAGCCTCCTTTTCCCCAGACTAAACAGCCCCAGTTCCTTCAGTCTCTCCTCATAGGCCATATTCTCCAAGCCCTTCCCCAGCTTTGTTGCCCTTCTTTGGACCTGCTCCAGCACCTCCATGTCCTTTCTGTACTGAGGTGCCCAAAACTGAACGCAGTACTCGAGCTGGCGGCCTCACCAGTGCCGAGTACAGGGGCAGGATGACTTCCCTAGTCCTGCTCACCACACCATTCCTGATCCAAGCCAGGATGCCATTCGCCTTCTTGGCCACCTGGGCACACTGCTGGCTCATATTCAGCTGACTGTCCATCAGTACACCAAGGTCCCTTTCCATCAGGCAGCTTTCCAGCCACTCCTCCCCAAGCCTGTAGGGTTGCCTGGGGTTGTTGTGACCAAAATGCAGGACCCAACACTTGGCCCTATTGAAACTCACAGTTTACCTTGGCCCATCAATCCACTCTATCCAGGTCACTCTTGTAGTGCCTTTCTACCCTCCGGCAGATCAACACTCCCCCCCAACTTGGTGTTGTCTGCAAACTTACTGAGGGTGCACTCAATCCCCTCATCAAGATCGTTAATAAAGATGTTAAATAGGAGTGACCTCAGTACCAAGCCCTGGGGGACACCACTCATGACTGGCTGACAACTGGATTTAACTCCATTGACCACAACTCTTTGGGCCTGGCCATCCAGCCAGTGTTCCACCCAACAGAGCGTACGCCCATCCAAAACATGGGCAGCCAGCTTCTCCATGAGGATGTTGGGGGGGACAGTGTCAAAGGCTTTATTGAAGTCCAGGTAGACGACATCAACAGCCTTACCTTCATCCACTAAGCGGGTCACTTTGCCATAGAACAAAATCAGGTTTGTCAAACAGGATCTACCATTCATGAACTCATGCTGACTGGGCCTGATCCCCTGGTTGACCTTTAATTGATCCATGATAGCTCCCGAGATTATCCATTCCATAACCTTTCCTGGCACTGAGGTGAGACTGATAGGTCTGCAGCTACCGGGATCATCTTTCCAGCCCTTTTTGAAGATGGGCATTGCATTTGCCAGTCTCCAGCCTACTGCGACGTTCCCGGTTAGCCAGGACTGTTGAAGGATGATAGAGAGAGGCTTGGCAACCACATCCGCCAACCCCCTCAGCACCCTAGGGTGCAATCCATCTGGCCCCATGGACTTGTGAGTGTCCAGCTTTCGGAGCAAGTCCAAAACCATCTCATTGTGGATCATGCAGGGCCTATTCTGTTCCCCATCCCTGTCTTCCAGTGCAAACTGGAAAAAAAACTATCCATCCTATGGTCCTAAACGTTTTCACAATTCTTTGTATGATCATAACATATTACAAAGGTTTAAATGATGCATCTAGATCAAACAGTTAAGAAATGCCAGGACAACATGACACATGAAAGCATTCCTGAAAATGCTGATTCTTAATACCACAGTTCATGCTTATGAGCCAGAGTTCCTGCTGGATCAGCAGTAGTCACTGCATGCTATTAAATTACTGAAGAAATTCAATGCTTTATGTGACAGTAAAAATGGAACAAGTGCTTCACACTGACATCTCTGGACTTTGACACATTTCCAGAAGTGTATAATTTCATTTCACAACAAGCAAAACAAAGTTGAACAATTTTTGAGATCAGCTAGTAGCTTAACTCTCCTTCAACAGGTGTGACCTGTACCCTCTGCTCCTGATCTCTGGCAGTATTTAGCATAACCAACAGTAAGGTCAATACCTATAACATGTAAGTAGGCTGTTAATGTATATCCCTGGGCCCTTCTCTCTCGCTCCTCTCTGGCCCCTGAGTGTGGGGACACCCATTCTCTGGGTGATAACAAGCATTAGTGTTATCGAGACCCAAGTACTGTGTCACCAAGGGCATATGGGTTTTGATAGGATTGATAGGGTGATTAACACAACGATTGATAATCGCTGATTAAACACATTATCTGTGTTCTGAGGTGCTTGGTTGTCAGGTGATGGTGACACCTGTCCTGGAATAGGGAAGCATAACACCACAGGGCACACTATAAAATCAGGCAGTTAGAAGCCCTAAGTGGGACTTTAACTAAACTTTGCTGCTGGTCAGCAAAACTGCAGTGCCTCCAGCGACTAGGGTTGCCTCCATGCTCATCATCTTTCTCTTAAGACTGATTGAGTGACTGATGTTCCAAGTCTGAATCTGGGATACAATTACTCTGATTGATCTGAATTTGACCTGAATTTGTCTCTAATTATAGCCACAACCTTGTGGCTAGTCCTCATTTTCCCAAAGATCCCTAACGAACCTGTCTGTCTTCTGTAATGTTGGGTGACAATAGGTTTCTCATAACAAATTTTACCTCTATAGTTAGACTATTAGTCATGCTCCTAGTTACAGAGTGGAGTCACAATCATATCTTACAGCAACAGTGTAGCTGGCGAAGCACCAAAATCATCCTAATCTGAAATTTCTTTTTCATTTCAGTCTTCAACACAAAATAAGACAAAAATCTATGTAATGTATTCTCATGAGATGGAGGAACACATCTACTCAGTACTCCAATGGACGCTACAAGTTTTTGGGCAACAGATGATATAAATTCATAAAGGAAGATGATTCTCTACTGTTGCCACGTTTAATCAGCACTGATACTGCTTTGTGAAGGGCTTGTAAACAAAAGCAGAGAGAGGACAAAAACAAAAAGGCTAGTGATGATCATCAAGAGTCTAAACGTAGGGCTGAGCATAGAAGCAAACTGTGTGGTCCTGTAACAGATTCCTGAGAAAGAGCAGGAGGCTACCAGAGTGTGGAGAAAAGCAGGAGGAGCCAGTGGTGGGTGGGAATGGGGGTCACAGCACTCAGAGAAAGGACTTATCCTACTGGACAGTTCACAGAAGCTGTTTTCTGGTAGCCAACCCAGAAACTAGTTCTGATGTTAGTTGCCACTTCTCCCAGGTTGGTTGTAACTGCTTTTTGTTTAGCTATAGTTTGGAGCAGTGGCTGAGCTTTTCAGAAATTTACCTCTCCCACAGGTTGAGACAGATTGCGTAGGATGCCAGGGAGTAGCTAGATGTCACAGGAGCACAGACAGGAGTCTCTGAAACTGCTTTAAGCCTTGTCTGTTGGTGAGAGGGTTACTGGCCTTTGCATTTCCCTTTTTACTTAGCTCCATGCACAGAATTTCCCATGCTCGACATTCCCTCAGACAAGAAGCCAGATTAACAGGTATTCTTTGAGCATTCATCTTTTAATAAGACAAGTCATATGAGACTGAATAGAACTTCTAGAATGAGAATAACTGTTCCTGGCCCTTTCTTGTGCCTCCAAAGACCTCTGATAAATGTTTAACCATGTGTTCAGTAAGTACATTATTGGCTATGGCTTCTTCAGATTTGAGATCCTTAAAACCATTCTTGAAACATTTTTGAAACACTGGTGTCAGTTTTCCGTTGTTTGCTCACTGAGACTCAATTAAAAGTTAGTTTATAAACCAGCTGAGTTGTTCTGAAGCTGTTAGTTTTCCTGCAAAACAATCTTCCAAGATCAATGCATTTTATCTTAGAAAGTTATCGGGTTTCAAAACCTCCCCATTGGATATAGCTGGAAGAAGTCTGCAAATTGGATTCTCTTTGCCTTTCCAATATCTAAAATCAAGATTTCTGAGACTGTCATTAACACAGCCACCTCATGCAGTCAAAGGAGAAAAACAGCAGTTCATCTCACCATGAGACAGACATCTAGAACCAGATGAACTGCCATACTTGATAGCCTATTGTCTTAAAAAACTGAAAACAGCCATTCAGAGAATCATTATTGCACCAGTAAACCAGGTATTAGAGGAAATGATTATTTACATGTAAACTTTCTCCTTGGACCCATAATAGCTCACAAGGGAAATGAAGGAGAAAGCTCAGATTTTAAGACATCAGTTCAGAGACAATGTTTACAGTATATCATCATTTGAGCTTGACATCTCATATTTATTTTCACCTCCCAGGGCTCATGGGAATCATTGGAGAAAGCAACGGATCTGAGTGAAATGGTAGAAGGATCATCATTTTACTGTACTCTGCTTCTTTGCCTGTCCCACTTAATATTTGAAAATGAAAATCCTTTATCCCTGCCATCTTGTTCTCTGAGAATTTGACTGTTTTCTGAGGAACTAACAAATCCTCTGCAGTGATGTTAAGAGAGATCACTCCAGTATTTCCATAGAAGGCAACTTCAGATCCAGACAGGAAGAACTGCTTTACCCAGCTGCTGTCAGTATAAAACTTCCCACTTCAGATGCTTGGAGAAGGCAGACAAAAGCCAGCCAAAAGATATTCTAATCAATGCCATTATCCTAAAACAAGTATGGTCTGGCTGGTGGAATGAAAATGTCTCTTCAGTGGCACTGACGGATGGTGCCCTGCTGCCAGCAGATGGATGCAGAGAAATCAGTTCTCACACTCCTACTCACACTCCTACTCATGATACCAATCACAACATGCTGATCTGCCTGAGAGTGCTGGCACAGACATATGCTAGAGCAATGTACAGAGGTCCAGAGCAGCACTGTAGGAAAGGCAAAGAACACATCTACTCTCAGATCTTACTCACAGTCATACAAGATCCAGTTCTCAGCTCAAGTTTGATCCACAACTGTAACTGTGGTAGCAACATTCATTGTCTCTCTCGACACAGGAGCATACCTTCTCATCTACTAAAGAGATGTGTGAGCAGATTGTTTCAATGGAAATCCAAATCATAACTATGTAAATTATACCTAGTAAAAAAAACATACATCCTTTATTCACATATAAATGTTTTCCTGTTTGTATATAATAGATCACCAATGGGTTGGGTTCCATTATGCCAAGATGTGGGGTTACATAATAAATGTGATTTACAGTGTGCCATTGCCTAGACCAAAGTAAGTGGACACTTAAACTGTATTATGTTTGTTTCTGTGTCTTCTGTCTTTCTTTAGTCTTTTCTGCTTAACAGCATTGGAACAACCAGGTGATATACTGCTAAGGCTTTTTTATTTTATTATTTTATTTTGTTTTGTTTTGTTCTGTTTTATTTATTTAAACATTTAGAAGACTTTCAGTGTTTTGTGGTAGTTCATTAGGAAAAGAAGGCATTGGTAGACATGCCCCATGCTGTGGCTGTCTTGCCCTAATAGGCATGCAGCAAAGGCCATTACTATCCCACAGTGTAGATCCACAGCCTGTATACATCATGACTACCAAAGGTAGATTTGGTGATTCCATCTCAGGAGGATGTGACAGACTAGGAGGATCACTGAGAATGACTGAAAAGGATCATCAGAAAGATCATAGTGTAATATGCTAAGTACCAGCATAGGGAACTTATTTAATCCGTATTGCTTAGCTTGGTATAACCAAAAGTAAGACTAAAGCTCAAAGGGTAATATTGAGTGGGCCTACATCTGGCTGGTGGCCAGTCACTAACAGTGTTCCCTGGGACTCATTTCTAGGGCGTTCTGCTGAAAATTTTTATCAATGATCTGGATGGAGGAGTTGAATGCATCCTTAACAAGGCCACTGAGTCTGTTGAAGGACAAGAGGCCTTGCAGGGATCTAGAGCACTAGCAATCAACAATGGCATAAAATTCAACAAAGGTAAGTGCTGCACCTGAGCCAGAGTAGTGCCAATCACAAGCATACCCTGGGAGAAAAGTAACGGGAGAACAGCTCAGCAGAAAGAGATCGGGGCATGCTGGTTGACAGCAGGCTCAACGTGAGCCAGTGGTGTGCCCTGGCAGCCAAGAGCAAGAGGTGTATTTTGTGGTGCATTAAACACAGCATAGCCACCTGGTCAAAAGAGGTGATTCTCCTGCTATGTTTAGGATTTGAAGATACTTGAATCTTTGTTGCCCATAGGAGGGCAACAAAGCTAACAAAAGGGCCAGCGGACATGTTCTCAATTGGGTAGAGAGGTGATCTCATTGCTCCCTACAGCTCTCTGAGGAGGGGAAGCAGTGGGAAATGCCAGTCTCTGCTCCATGGTCACGGACGGCAGGACTCTTGGGAATGGCGCAAAGCTGAACCAGGGGAGGTTTGAACTGGATATTGTGAGAAAAATATTTACTGTCAGAGTGGTTAAACACTGTAACAGGATTCCTAAGAGGTGGTTGATTTTCCATGCCTGTCAGTGCTCAGTAACATGCTTTTGGTTAACTCTGAAGTGGTCAGAGAGTTGGACCTGATGATCACGATTATCATGATTATTTTATAGAGCTTAGTGATGGTGACAGTATGATTTATGAGCAAGCATCAGGGGGAAGGCCAACAAAGCAGTTGTCAAGGTGTCAGTCTGTTGTAGACTGCCCAACCAGGATAAAGAGACATATCAAATATGTCTGAGAGAAGCCTCACTATCACTAGCCCTTGTTCTCATGGAAGGCTTCAATTCACCAACTGGAACTACAATACAGCAGAGAGGAAACAGTCCAGAAGGTTTCCAGAGCATGTGGAAGATAACTTCCTGACCCAGCTAGTGAGTGAGACAACTAGTCCAGCATCAATGCTGGACTTTTGTTTGCAAGCTTGAGAAGGACTTGTGGAAGATGTGAAGTTTGGAGGCTGCCTTGAGCATAGCAATCATTAATTATTAGAGTGTTTGATTACTGGAAAAGTAAGGAGAGGGATTAGCAAACTAACACTTTGGACTTTGGGAGGGAAGACTTTAGCTTATTTTGGGGACTGGATGACAGAGTACTTTGGGATACAGTCCTGAAGGGCAAAAGAGTGCAGGAAGGCTGGGCATGCTTCAAGAAGGAAATATGAAAGGCGCAGGAGAAGGTCATACCCATGTGCTGAGGGCTGAGCTGGTGGGGAAGAAGATCCACCTGGCTGAATTTGCCTGAGGATAGGAAGGCTCTACAGAGGGATTTGGATAGGCTGGATTGATGGGCCAAGGCCAATTGTATGAGACGCAACCAGGCTAAGTGTCGGGTCCTGTACTTTTGTCATAACAACGCCATACAATGCTACAGGCAAGGGGAATAGTGGCTGAAAAGCTGACTGGAAGAATAGTACCGGGGGTTACTGATCAATAGCCAGCTGAACTGAAATAGGTTACTCAGAAAAGTTGTGGAGTCTTCTTCATTGGAGGTACTCAAAAGATGCCTGGACTTGGCATGATTGTAGTTGATGACAGTAGTTGATGCTCTTCTTGAGCAGAGAGTGCGGTTGGACCAGATGACCTCTAGAGCTCCCTTCCAACCTGCAATTCTGTAATAGCCCTGGTGTGGTATAATAAGAGGAGGAAAAAAGATCTGGAGTAATTCAATCTAAGCTGCTTATTAGAATAGTCCTTGGGGCTAAACACACCTTCTCTCAGTTTAAGTTTAAAGAAGGGATCTTAAAAAAATGATAGAGAGCAACATTTTCTTGGGCAGATAGTTATAGGACAAGGGGGAAGAGCTTTATACTAGAAGAGGTGAGATTTAGATTAGAAGTTAAGAAGAATTTTTTTATTTACCCACAGAAGTTGTGGATGCCCCATTCCTGGATGCCAAGTTGGATGGAGATCCTGGGCATCTATGGCAGGGGTGCTGGAATGAGCTGAATTTTAGAGTCCCTTCCAATGCAAGCCATTCTATGATATTATTTTATAATAGTTTTCCATTCCAAATGGCCTTTGAGACAATTTTCCACTTATTCACACAATGCAAGACGGCACTGGAACTTTTCATGTGTGAGGAAGTTTATGTCAAAAACCTTATATTTCCCAACCATCTTTGCAATTTCATTGTGTATCACTCTACCAATCTGAGACACATATGCTGCACTTTCTACTCTTTTGACACTCAAACATAACATTTAAATTTGAGTTTGGAAGGGAAGAGAAATTTCGAGTTTTGCATGTAAAGTGCAGGATGTGTAGATAGAATGATGTCCTTAGCTATGTCACAAATGTCCCCTTTGTGTTAGAATGTGTGAATGGGTTGACTGTATGGGTACCCATCAGTATGAATGGAGAAACAGTTACCAAAAGACACCAGTCTGAACTCAGGCCACTAAACTCTGCCATATTTGCCCTACACCACTACACACAAAGGTACCAACAATGGGTTGCATAACTGGGATGACATCCAAGAGAGTGGTCAAACAGCTTGTGTGTAATAATTGTAGGAGTTTAATTAATACAGTGTGTACAAATAAATATTGGTTGTGATCTGTATCTTCATCTGACTCAATGCTCTTATCAGCAACTAAGGAATTTGCAGCTGCAAAACTGCACTGCATCATGTTTCAAAGCTGATTAGCATGGCTTGTATAATTTTCAATGCAAATAAATTTTAATAGCAATAGGATTAAATAGCAGACTGATTTGCATTTTCTTCACTGATTAATAGAATATACAAATACTCTTCTGGTATATTTGATCAGAGTGGATACTGTCATTTTGGAGATTTAGGGACAGAAAAAAGTACACTCTACTCTGGTCCACAGTTAAAAATAAGACATCAGCTGCAAGTGGATTTAAGTCTGGATCAGTGGGATGTAACTATAGTGAATGAGAGATGAAGATACAGGTTTGATCTGTGTTCATCTCAATTCATTACTTGCTGTTTTTCTAATCAACTACAGTCATTTTCAAAAAAAATGTAATTTCTCAGCTGTTCATGTGATCACGGTTTACCATAGGCAGAAGATTGGAAGGACCCTAGAAGTGTGTGAAATATATGTCATTTTGATTTGGGAGCACACAGGGACACAAGTTAAAGTTTCTCCTCTCCCTGCCACACATGTGAAGTGTGCGATGACTTCTTCAAATGGACCAAGTGGAATGGGAACCCTACTTGTGAAAATTCCTGTTCTATACTGGGCTCAGGAATCCAATAGCAAATATTTCTCTAAAGACTCCAGCCTGGATATTTATTTTTATGGCTGTTAGTATCATTGCTCCTTGGTGTTGGGTTTCAGCAGGAAGAAGCTAGACTTTCGCTGACATGTTAAGATATGAGCACTCCGAGGAGGAGTGAAACATTTGGCTCTGCCAGCTGCTCAGGGAACATGATCTGAGTCAAACATAAGAACTTGTGGATTTATACATTTGTTTTGAACATCATAAGTGCATTTTAAGAAATGATTCTCCCTGGACCCACTTACACACACGTACTCACTTATGCCTGCATGTACCTCTACACCATTTTTCCGTTGGAGTCGGTCTCATGTTTGCTGTGCACAGCCTCGAAGTGTTCCTGGAAAGAAATCACAGAATCACAGAATCATAGAATCCTTGGAGTTGAAAGGGACCTTTAAAGGTCATATACTCCAGCTCCCCTGCAATGAACAGCGACATGCACAGCTAGATCAGGTTGCCCAGGACTTGATCCAGCCTCACCTTGAAAAAATCTCTACATGATGTACAGACTAGCTAACTCTTCCACAAACTTTTTGGAACACGACTGTCCTCATTATGCTTTGTCTCCCATTCCATTCCATTCAAAGCTCTCTTTGGTAAGTAAAGAAGTTCTTGGGTGCAAGAGACTAGAAAATTTCTTTAGCTGATCAGATAAAAAATTGTCTGGGACAGAGATTTCTCCAGCACTTGTTTTACACTGAGACATGGATTAACTTCCTTCAGCAGCAGTAGTAAGGTGGTAGATATGGTTCCCACATGCACACTTTGTCCTCTGTGGGTACCGCTGGAAAGAGATCTCATATGTGTCATCAGTGTAACTTAGGGAAGCAGCAGCAGCGGCATATGTTAGAGAGAACGCACATACACACATAGGAAGAAATGGCTGCAGCAGTTTCTTTGACTCTTCTGTATTTAACAACAAAGGCCTAACAAGCCTTAACTTAGCAAAACTACCTGGGAACCTTTCCTGAACAATGCAAGCATGGTGCATGCTTAAAAATGCTTTACTATGCTCCCAGTACAGGGTCCTTAGGTGTTGAGGGAAAGGATAATGTGGGTGTGCCTGTGGTTTGGATTACTCATTCCTACAAGAGTGTCAAGTAAGGAAGAAAAATCCCATCTCGTTGTCCAAGGGAGGAAGGTTATGCGTGGTCTAAACAACTATACTAGCTGAGTTCCTAGTATTTGTCCAAAAAGATTCAGTCTTCTGCACGAGGGAAGCTGGTAACTTCTTTCCCTCAAGAGACAATAAACTCTGTAAAGATATCCGGACAGTCAGCATTGTGGACAGCACGGCCTATCGCCCATTACTCTGAGTTATGTGATCATAATCAAATACCAAGAATTATAAATGTTGCTCCTAGAATGTCAGACAAGCCTATATATCCATAAAAAATCATGGATAAACTCTCAGCAGGTCAAGAAAGATTGCTTAGTTTGCACTGTAGCAGAAAGACACACAGACTGTTATTTATTCAGATGAGCTCAGTGCCAAAAAAAAAACAACAGCAATTTTTCCTCCCACTTCAAATCTTTTCCTTACAAGCAAGCTATGGAACAGCAACACCCACACACTAATATCTCTGTACTGTTCCCTGAGACAGAACACATGCTGTGCCACCCCACTGTCTTCAGAGTAAACAGCACAGAGATAAAAATATACATATATATATATATATATATGCACTATATATATATATAACAGTCAGAGAAAACCAATGACATGTAGACCATCTGATTGGAAGTGGGGTACTGTGGCCTATGGATGTCTTGGGATTGCATGGGCTGGTAGTCACCATCAAGCTGAATTGATAAAATATAACCAGGGATTATTCAGACAGGTGACTCCACTATATTTCTGTACCCAAAAAGATTCTGAGGATGAATTCTAAAGAGAAGCCAGTCCTGTTACTGTCCCATTACCTGCTGCTTCCCAAATATGTCTGGACGCCTGGATGCCCACCTGTGTAACCTGGTGTAGGGAACCTGCTTTGGCAGGGGGGTTGGACTCAATGATCTCTGGAGGTCCCTTCCAACCCCTATGATTCTATGATTCTATGTCCACCCTAGATCTGTCTGGCCTTTCAACTCAAGTGATTTCTAAAGTACTTCTCTCCATTAGCATTCTCATTTTCCTTGAAGTGTACAGCTGGTTCAAGCCAAAATAATCACCACAACATGTACTAGTAAGATAATGCTAATGATTGTCCTGTGATTTCTGGCTTTAGAGTGGAGGAGCAGGTGATTCCAAAATACTGGAAGTCAAGAAGGTGGGGCAGAAGGCTGGCTCAGCTGAGCAGGGATCTTCTTCAACTTAGATGGAAAAGTGTATGGACATTGGAAGAAAGTCAGGTGACACAGGAGGATTACAGACATGCAATTTGTCATTGTATAGTGAAAATTCATGTGGCCAAACCTCAATTGGATCTGGAGCTGGCCAGTACTGAGCAGGAAAACAAAAAGGGCTTAACAGCATTAACAGCAAAAGGAAGGCTAGAGATAACACTGGTCTGTTACTTGATAAGTTTGGTTACCTTACAAGTAGAGGCGTAGATAAAGCAGAAACATTTAATGCCTTCTTCTCCGCTGTCTTTAACACTGATGATGGCCCATCATCGGGCCTCTAGAATCTTGTAGTCGGAGGTTGGAAGAACATGACTACAGGAATGATAAATTCCTAGCTGACTCTGAACTTGGATGGTATTTGCTACTACAACTGAATGTATCTAAGTGTCATCAGTGCACATTGTTGACTTATATTCAACATACTGTTTGCAGATGATACTAAATTAAAAGATTTTGTTGATTCTGCTGAAGGTAGAGTGACCTTGCAGAGAGATCCTGAGAGCCTACAGGACTGGGAAATCAACAACTGTATGAAATTTAAAAAGATTAAGTGCTAGATTTAGATTAGATGTCAAGGAGAAGGTTTTCACAGAGTGGGTGATGAGGTGCTGGAAAAGGCTGCCCAGAGAGGTTGTGGATGCCTCGTCCCTGGAGGTGTTTAAGGTCAAACTGGATGGAGTCCTTAGCAACCGGATCTACTTCTTGATCTAGCAGATGGCAACCCTGCCCACTGCAGGGGCTTGGAACTAGATGATCTTTAAGGTCCCTTCCAACCCAAGCCATTCTATGATTCTATGATTCTATGATTCTATGATTCTATGATTCTATGATTCTATGATTCTATGATTCTGATTCTGCAACTGCAATAAAGCAATCCTGGTAAAAGGCTAGAGAACAGCTGCATAGAAAGGGATCTGTGATTTTTGGTTGACACCAAGTTAAATCTGAGTAAACAATATGCTCTGGCAGTCAAAAAGCCAGCCATATCCTGGGATATGTCAGACACAGTAATGCTAGCTGGGCAACAGCAGAGATTCTCCCACTCTGCACTGCTGCGACCTCATCTCAAGCAATGTTTACAGTTTTGGGCACCACAATATAAGAACATAAAAGAGAGTCTAAAGGAGGGCTGCTCAGATGGTGAAAGGTCTTGAGAGGAAGATGTATGAGGAATGCTGAGGTCACTTGGTTTGCATCCTAGAGGAGACTGAGAGGAGGCCTCATGGCAGCCTACAGCTTCCTCACAAGGGGAACATAGAGGCAGGTGAGGATCTCCTCTCTCTAGTAACAGTGATAGGACCCTAGTGAATGGCGTGGAGATATGTCAGGGGAGGACTGAATATTCGGAAAATGTTCCTCACTGAGAGGATGGCCGGGCATTGGAACATGCTTCCCAGGGATGTAGTCATGGCACTAAGTCTGCTGGAATCCAAGAATCACTTATATAATGCTCTCAGAAATATGGTTTAATTTTTAGGTAGTCATGTGTGGAACCAGGAGTTGGAGTTGATAATCCTTGTGGATCCCTTCCAACCTGTGATATTCTATGACTCTATAATAATAATCTGGAGTTTACTCAAAAAGAATATAGGGGACTCAGAGTACCATGAGCACGACAATTCACCTCCTTGTCCTACTTATTTTGAAGAGTTCCCTTCCCTTCTATTCAGATTGATTTACTCTCCCTTGGAAAGACAGTTTGCCTTCTTGAATCCTATCCATTCTGGTGGTTTCCTCTCCCTTTTATTTTGACTGATCTACTTTCCAGCAAGGTTCCTACCTGTCAACACTGGCTGATTAGTTAATGTGTTTAAAATAGATGAGGAATGCTAAGGTTTGTGTCTTACAAGCCAGTCAGATTGTGGAGCTTTCCAAACATGCTTGTCATTCACTTGTTATCTAAGACTGCCAAAATATCTCTAGTGGAGTTTATTGCACTTCTTTCAGTCCAGTTAAGACAAGCTAGAAAGTTGTATTTACCATAAGAAAATCACTAGAGAGAGAGGAGCACAAGAACAGTGAACAACCAGTGAGAGTCACTCTCTGCTGTTATAAACTTCAACATTACAAATAGGTGAAAGTAGATTTAATTCCCTTAAATACAACAGTCCTAATTGTTAAAAGAGTAGAAATAGAAGAAAAAAAGTCTTATATTTATTTCCAGTCCAATTAATGGTCATTACACCCACAGATTTCTGCAAATTACAGGAAGAATGACTATTTGAAGAAAACTCACAGGTCATAAATCTATGACTTTGATTGTCATATAATCTAGCTAGTCTGTAAGTAAAGAGAGATTCCATCTGTTTTATCCTCCGGCAGAATGACCTGAATGCCATCCTGAAAGCCAGGTAACTATCAAGAAGTTTTTAGCAAAAGGTTCAGGAGCCCAAGTCTTTGTACAGAGAAGGACTGATTTGAAAGCAGGATATACTCACACAAAAACTTCTCTAATATACATTGAAATAAGAAAGGTTAAAAATCCCATTAAACATGGCTCTAAATGTGGAATAGTCCTTTTCGAAAAAGAGACTACTCAGTTACTGATTGGGAACTATACTGTTGCCTCGCCCACACAGTTAATCCAATATCCTGCATTGTAGCTGAGAAGACAGCAAACGGGATATGAGGTTGTTTTCTTTTTCTTCATTTGTCAATTAGTTTCTGCTATTTGATTAGCTATATGCTCAAAAAAATGAAAGATTGGAGAGACCCACAGAGCTCATTAGGTATTTATGGAATTTATTGGAAGGCAGTTGTAAGCCTTGTGTGGAACAAGTAATTCTTATGTTAAATGCTCTCTAATACACAACAGATCTGGAAGAGCAGTATGTGCCCAAGACCAAAAGTTTCAAAAAATGTTGTAGGATAAAAATGCACAATGAAATGTGAATGCATCCATTTCAAGGGAAAACTTGAAAGTCTGAGACATGAAGGGGAGGTTGAACGAATGAATAATATTATTGACGGTATTAAAAATCCCAAGAGCTAGGTCATACAGCTTTTATGAATGAGTAACAGCTAATTGTGGCAGGGGTAAGTAAATTAGGCAGTAAGAAAGCTACATACATCACTAGATCTGGCTGAGTCAGGTAAAAAGAGAACATCAAAAACTTGTAATTTGAGGAAGAATGAAAGGGGAAGAAAATCCATAGTTTTTTCAGATAATTAAAATGTGCTGGTTTTTTTATGACAGGTTTAAGTGACAAGAAAGTTCATTACATTCTCATCTGAGACATTTTAGTCTTCCCAGTTCAATTGATTTTGAGAGTAGCTCTGTAGAGAACATAGAAACTAGAGATTATGTCTACTTATTTCATGCTTCCTCAGTAATTATTTTCCCTTAGAAGTATGGAATGCCAAGTATTTGAGCAAGTTGTAGAAAGTTTAACAAAATGACTCTGTCCAGTCAACATCCCATTTATAAAACAGACTTGTGAAACTAGGCAGAAGTGAATACTTCTCTATGCTGGCTTTACAACCACTGACAAATTACACCGAAAAAAAGAGTTTTCAGAAAATTAGTCTATATTTGTCAGTGACACAGGACTGTGAGTTTAGCACAACTTAAGGATAAACAACAGAACTACGTTTCAGAGATCAGTCAGCTGACTGTAGAGTACCTGTACTTCCTGGTACTGGAAGTTTGTCCACAAAATGCAGCTTACTATCATTCCTTTTAAAAACAACAACGACAACAAACTGGGACAAAATATGCATTTTCTAGAGCTGATTGGTACACTCATTTAAAAAAAAAAAATCATTTTTTCTGTGGTGTGCATCTTGTAAATACTGCTGTCCGCCATGCTATCAGAATCAGAAGGGCATGCTTGGGAACACCAATCTGGCCTGTAGACTGTCAGTGTATGCGGCATGATGTAGGAAATGTAGCCTCATTTTGCTGTTCCCTGGGTAAAAGGAGAGCTCCCAGGAATGTTGGCAGATGATAAGCAGAAATGCCAGAACACTAATCCTTCAGAGCAAATCTTCTCATTGCTACACTTTGACTAACATGTTGCTGTGAACAGGACCTGGAAATGGTAAGGACACACTTTCTTTATTAGATTTGATAAGTACTTGATCAGATTAAATTAATTACATGGAACATCTTCTGTATTCGCTACAGAATATGTCTGTTAAATGTGGAGCTTCACATGTTGCCATGCCTTCTAAAGATGTCCACTAAGAATCTGTTTGAAAGTTCATGATAAAAACTTCATGTGTTGAGGCAGAAGGGTGGGAAGAGATAAAAAATTTTGAATTGATTTCTTGAGAAAAAACGATAATGGCCATTATTAATATGAGTTGTGGACTAATTCTCCAGTAATAAGATAATTGGGACTAACAATCTGCCTACTCATGTCAATGAAAATTGCAGTTTCTTGGGCTCAATGTAAATTTCACGAGGACATTATTGATGATGACTAGTTTCTGTCACAGTTCAGACAAGGCAGCAGTGGAGGTGACCATCCTCTTTCCTAATCCTGTTCTTGCCTTCAAGAACTAGTACCTGCAATACCTTGTTCATTTTCAATTTAATATTACTGCATAAAATGAAAGCAAATATTCCATGTCCTCACATAGGGGACTTGTATACACACACAGTCTTCTCTTTCCAGTAATAACTCTGTTTCTCACATAAACTAAAAGCAAATTAGTCCCTTGGAAAGGTCCTGAAGCAGCCACCTTAAACTATAAAGGTATATAAATGTGCAAACTGTGATTAAACATAGGCAGTACTGTACCATCAGGATTTACAGTTCAGACAGTATTAAGTGACTCTTAGGTGAAGATGGTGACATTCAGAATACCCTTTTCTTCACACACTCAAGCAGCTGAGTGACTCCAGTTACAGAACAGGTGAGTATAGTGAAAAACCCTGAAAGCCTCTGGGTAAGGTGCAGAAAGCAGAGGAACAACAGGTGGCCGAAAGTCAGAGAAGGACAGGCAGGCAGATGGAAGGGAAAATAGAGTTACTAATATGATACTAACCTTTGGACTCAGATGACTCCAGAGAAGATGTTAGGTGGCATGTTCCTTAGCTGATCCTTCATCTGTCATAAAATTGGTGAGGTGTCATGAGATGAATGTAACCCTGACATGTGACTCTCAGTCACAATACATGGAAAGTACAACTCAACTGTGATTTGCCTGAACTTTGTGTGATTGTTTCCTACTCATTTTAAGCTGTAAAGACCATTTCACTCAATCACTGCTTTACCAAGCACACAGATGTAACCTTTGACTTATTCATCCATGCTGTCAAGTCGCTAATGCTCTGCTGCTCCCTCGCGGACTTTTCCAGCTGAGCTGCATCCTCCTGGAGCAGGGTGACCCCTAGGGGTTTCGAGGCAAAGCTGGCAAAGAATTAGGGTGTTGGTGCTCTGCACTGTGCTCTACCTTGCACATTTGCTGTCCTTGGATTTTACCTACTAGTACCCCCAGCCTGAACTCTTTCTGTATGTCGAATCACATGTTCCCAGCAGTCAGTTTTAACTGACTTCTTTTTCTCTCCTTCATGAGAAATGTGTGATTTTTCACAACTAGTAATTACATCCAGAGTTCAAAAAGACTTGTGAATGGAACTGATTAACTTGGTTCGTCAGAATTCACTCAATAGAAGCTTCTTTCTTTAGAACAGGAATATTTTCAGTTAATCCTAATTCCATTGATAAAACAGTTATTTACATTGCTGAGCTCCAGGTTGTCATACCCCTAAGAGCCTTTGCAATCCATGTAGCTCTACTGGAGTCCATACACCAATTGAATCCATGTCAAACTTTCTCTCAGAGTTGTTCATATACAGTATTTATGGGCCAATGCTTATTTTTTTCTAAGATCAGTGACCTCTACATTACTTATCAGCCAATTGGCAGCCTGACTCTATATGGTGTTTATAAAAGCCGATTCTAATATTGAAGGTATGACATTGAACTACAAACACATGGGGTATGAAATACAGTTTCATTTAGATGAATTAATGAGAGTATTTTCCTGAAATAAATGAGGAACAGTTCCAGATTCACAAGACCTAAACAAATATTTAAGACATAATATTTATTCTACTGGAATAGTAAATATTTAATGCAAATATTAATATTTAATCAAAATATATTTAATATTTAACATATTTTATTTAATATATTTAATATTAACATTTAATATTAATGTTCAATTATAGTAAATATTCATTTAATAGTAAATATTTATTCTACTGGAATATTTAAGACATAATATTTATTCTACTAATATTTATTCACTACTGACTCCTACTGGTCAACTGCAACTTGGTGGCACCTGCAGGTTGAGCAGTTAACAGGGGGAGGTATCCCTGCCTATAGCAGAGGATTGGAACTAGATGATCTTAATGGTCCCTTCTAACCCAAACAATTCTATGATCACCATTGTACATGTACAGCTTGTTAATCACTGATACAGTTTAATATTTTACTTTTAAAAATAATCTATATGAAAACTTCTATTTTTAGTATTAGTACTCATCTTCTATTCAAATAAAAGTATCAAATCAAAGACGGAAAGTCTCTGACAGCACGGCGTGTAAAATTTCTTTGGAAAATAACATCACGCCTTTGCATATGAATGCTATTAATTGTGCCCATCTGATTCCACCGAGATATTTTTTTTATAGTCACTGAACAAAAGGAAAGGAGACAGAAAACAAATTGTTTTGTAGCAACACCAACTCAGTATGTTTTTTAGTTTAGTAACTGCAAAAATAGTTTTGAACTGACATAAGCATATATATTTTCCCAAAATTGTACTGACTGTGTACTGAATTTTCTTTTTCCCCAGAAACACCAAATACTCAACAGCTAGTTTTTTGATCCTTAGACATTTTCGTTTGCCCAAGATGCTTACAATGACCTTAACCATTTCTTAGAAAGAAAAACAAATATAGGGTCTTTCTTAAGTTCTGCCATGTGCTTGCATTGCCTTTCATTAGTAAACTAAATGAAACAGTGTTATAATGATGTAATAATTATTTTTATAATTGTTCATATAATCATAATTGTACCAACTTTACACATTTAAAAGTAGCCTCAGGTCTATCAGTTCTTACAAAAGAAACACCAAATCTTCTTGTCACTACTGCCCGCCTTTGTCTCCTGTTCCTTACCCTCTCCTGTCACCCTTACCTATTGTACTCTCCCAAATTCAACGTCTGTTTTCCTTATTCTTCTGCCCCTGAAGCTGGCATCAATTTGTATTCCCAAATGTCCTCGTCACTTTTTAATATCCTTTCCTTTCACATGTAGTCACAGTTTTCCATCCCATATCCCAGACATCTCAACCTCTGTTAATTCTCACCTTATCTCAGATCTCATTTGTATGTCCTCACTCCTCCTTGGTGAGGTGATCCACACAGACAAGGGCATGAAGCGCAGCTCGCACAAACAACACAACTGTCTCTGCTTCTTGGCCTTCCAAAGTTATCTCCTCTTGCAGTTGTGGGTAGCTCGTCTCCATGGAATTAGAGAGAAGACTTCACCCTTGTGAAGGAGAGGATTTTAAGAACATTGCAGCAAGAGTGCACTCTGTGCCTGCAGTCTTGTCTGCACAGAGATCTGCAGTCTGGAACTTCTCCTTTGGGCCAGGGACAACATCTCTGGGGGATGCTGTCACCCAGCCCCTGCCTCACACGAGGTCTGCACATGCTATCACAGTACAATCAGCATTAACTATAGGCATAGTCTTTGGGCATGTCTTCATTACCGGTTAATGTCACACAGTTTGGTGGCTGTACCGTGGAGTAGTTCTGGAACACATGAACTCATTGTCTCTGGTTAGAAACAAAATCAAATTACTATTCCACTTTGAGAATACATCTAATGTGGTGCCAGCTTCCACCCTCGGCTCTTTCCCCAGAAAGCTGTGCAGGGCAGCTGTGTGGAGAGGGCTGAGGCAGGAGCCAGACTTGCACCCTGTCTTCAGTGGCTTTTTTTTGGAAGGGTTCACTACTCGATTTACACTTTGTATGAGCAGGGCCCCAGTGGGTCCTGCCTCTGGAGAAGGGCAGCTATTGCTGCTTTCTCCACCTTCCTGGTGGGCACTGCACCAGCACCCACAGGAGGGCCTTGCCACTGCTGGCTGTGCATCCTCCTGAGGGGGGCTGCAGGCACTGTCCTTGCAATTGCAGGGCTTTACTCTGTCCTGCCAGCAACTGTCTGGTGGATTTGGTCCCCAGGAAACCATCAGTCTTCCTACCTGTCTACCTGCTCCTTCTGCACCTGTGCGGGCAGGGCCACAGGGCACTGCAGGTGTTAGGCCTCCAGCTGCTGATAAATCTTGCCTCATTTGTACAGTTTCAGCCTGAGATAATGCAGTAAACCCTCTGAATCTTACTGGGATGAGAATATTTCTTGTGTTGGCATATGTCACAGTAGCTTTCTTTCACATTTTGAGGCATGAAGGGAGACCTCGTGGTGGCCTACAGCTTCCTACAGTGTGGGGGAGGCTCTGATCTCTTCTTTTAGGGGTTGAGCAATATGACTTGTGGGAAAGGTGTGTAATGAAAAAGTTCTCCACAGAGAGGGTGACTGAACAGGCAGCGCAGGGAGGTGGTCACAGCAGCAAGCCTGGCAGAGTTTGATAAGCATTTGGAAAACACTCTCAGATATATGGTTTCATTTTGGGGCAGTGCTGTGTGGAGGCAGGAGATGGACTCAAGAGCTTTACAGACCCCTTCCAACTCAGGATATGCAGTGATTTTGTCCACCTCCAGCCAGTGTTTTAAGAGACGTGAACACTTACAGAAAGCATGATCTGTCTAAGCAGGTTGTTAACAATCCGTCCCTCCGGAAGACTCTTCACAAAGACGGAGAGCCAAGCACACCTGGTAGTGCAGCCTCTGTTCCCTCTCACCTGACAGTTGTGCAGAAGGATGTGCTTCATTCTTCGGGATAGAGTAGATCTTTTCCACTGGGCACATGCAGAAAATGTACTGATTTTAGGCCCATCTACAAGGTTCAGATCTGTATGGCTAGTTTCTCAGGCGGTAAAACATCCATTAGGACATGTTACACATTTTTACACATTTCCAGTGAATAGTGTGTCTTCTTGCAGAGGTGCAGTTTGCCCTTTTCCTTCCATTCAACGCTCTTAGAAATTCTCCCTAAGAGGGAAACTGCATTTAATGGCAGCCTGGACTGTTTTGTTCTTCACTCTTCTGAGATTGCATAATCACCTCCCTCACTCTGCTGCCCACCCCCTGTGGGGCTCAGAGGGTTGAGATAACAACAGATCTGACCAGATCACATTACAACATAATTGTTATAAGTGGTAGAGTAGCTTAACAGCTGCTGGACACAATGCTGATCTTTGCATTCACTGTTGTTTTATTTGCTTTCAGGGTTGTTTTTCTCAACTCTGACCATGTTGCTTATTACCTCTGAGAGCTGACTTACGCTTCTTTATGGTTTTGCCAGATTGAATATAGCATGATCTTATGTTATACAAGTCATGGGTTGGATTCAATATTGCCACCATTCTCTGACCACAGGAACCTTACTGCAGAAATTCTTATCAAGTACACTCTCTACTCCAGGCAGGCTAAAACAGTTGTTGAAAATTTTGAATATACCTGGAGAGTTCAAATAGGCATGATCTTATTGCTGTCTTCTGTATGTGTATCCTGTTCAATTTATGGTTAAGAACTTATTCAAAATACCTCCCAGAGATCTGCCCTGAGGCAAGATGATTGTGGGTGGTAAGGTGTGTGGGAGGATATGGGCAGATGGTCACGTCTGATGGATCTGCAACTCACCCCTGAACAAGTGCAGAGGCCTAAACAGCTGACAGAATGCTTTTAAAAGTTATGCCCTGATCCTGGTAATGTCAAAGAGTAACAGCACTGTGTTGGTGCCTGGCTTGAACCAATTAAACACTATTCAACGTTAGTCATAGAATCAAAGAATCACAGAATCACATAGGTTGGAAAAGACCTTAAAGATCATCAAGTCCAACCGCAACCTATCCATACTACCCTAACTCTAACAACCCTCCGCTAAATCATGGCCCTGAGCACCACATCCAAATGGATTTTAAACACATCCAGGGATGGTGACTCAACCACGTCCTTGGGGAGCCTATTCCAGTGCTTAACAACCCTTTCTGTAAAGTAGTTTTTCCTGATATCCAACCTAAACTTACCCTGGTGTAACTTGAGGCCATTGCCCCCCGTCCTGCCACCTGTCACCAGTGAGAAGAGACCAACCCCACTCTCGCTGTACGCACCTTTCAGGTACTGGAAGAGAGCAATAAGGTCTCCCCTCAGCCTCCTTTTCCCCAGACTAAACAGCCCCAGTTCCTTCAGTCACTTCTCATAGGACATATTCTCCAAGCCCTTCCCCAGCCTTGTTGCCCTTCTTTGGACCTGCTCCAGCACCTCCATGTCCTTTCTGTACTGAGGTGCCCAAAACTGAACGCAGTACTCGAGCTGGCGGCCTCACCAGTGCCGAGTACAGGGGCAGGATGACTTCCCTAGTCCTGCTCACCACACCATTCCTGATCCAAGCCAGGATGCCATTGGCCTGCTTGGCCACCTGGGCACACTGCTGGCTCATATTCAGCCGACTGTCCATCAGTACACCAGGGTCCCTTTCCATCAGGCAGCTTTCCAGCCACTCCTCCCCAAGCCTGTAGGGTTGCCTGGGGTTGTTGTGACCAAAATGCAGGACCCAACAATTGGCCCTATTGAAACTCACGCAGTTTGTCTTGGTCCATCAATCCATCGATCCACTCTATCCAGGTCCCTCTGGTCAGCACCCTCAAAAGGAAGAAAATGCCTCTGGATCTGACTCAACCCCAGTGACAGCCCTGTGACTGAACCAACCTCTGCAAGAGGCTTCGAGGCTAAGCCAGAGAACCAGTCAATGCCTGTGTCAGTTGCCCCTATAAGCAACAAGGAAAAAATGGCAATGAAAATCAGGCTGTTTAGTAAGAAAGAAACTCTTACTAAGAGGGAAGATGAAGATGAAGCAGATGAAGCAGGGCTATCACAAGAACAGGAGGAGGAGTGAGACAGAACTCCTAAAAAAGACAGTAACCATCTGACCCCTAATGTTAGATGAACTGCGAGATACGCAGAGATTTCAGCCATAGTTATGGTGAGCACATTGCCACCTGGCTGCTGCAGGAGCACATTGCTCCTGGCTGAGATAATGGAGACAGTAGTCTGGATTTAGTGGGCAGTGAAACCAAATGGCTGAGATCTCTTTCTAAGACAGCTGACACTGACAAAGCAATAGGAAAAGGGATGTAGACCTTCACCCTGTGGCGCAACTCTCATCAGTGATGAAGGAAAGATATCCTTCAAGGAAGTGTTGATATTTAACCCAGGAAAATGAATCACCATGGAGAAAGGTGTCCAGTACCTACGCAAACTAGTGTGGTAGAGATAATAAATGATATTAACTTAGACAATAATATGTTTTTCCAAGATCCAAATAACATCAAGTGCACACAGTCTTTGTAGTGTAGATGTGTAGAGAGTGCACCACAACTTGTTCTGGATGCCATCTCCAAGCAATTGGAAGAGAAGATCAGGAGTATTCAACATGGATTCAGCAAGGGGAAATCATGTTCAGCCAACCTGATAGCTTTCTATTATGTCATCACTGGCTGGGTAGAGGAGGGGAGAGCAATGGATGTTGTGTACCTTGACATCAGCGAGGCGTTTGACGCTGTCTCCCACAACATCCTTGTTATTAAACATAGAAAGCGGTGGGATAGATGAGTGGATGGTAAGATGGATTGTGAACTGGCTGGCTGATAGAGTTCTGAGGGCTGTCATTAGCAGCTTAGAGTCTGGTTGGAGGCCTGTAACTAGCAGTGTTCCCCAAGTGTCAGTGCTGTGTCCAGTCTTGTTCAACATAGTCATCAGTGACCTGGATGAAGGGATAGAGTCCACCCTCAGAAAGTTTGATGATGATACAAAGCTGGTAGGAGTGGCTGACACACTGGAAGTCTGTGCCGCCATGCAACAAGACCTGGACAGTCTGGAGCTGGTCTGATGAGATTTAAAAACAGCAACAGTCTCGCACTTGGGGAGGAAAAGCTCTGTTCATCAGTACAGGTTAGGGGATGACCTGCTGGAATGTAGCTCTGTGGAGGAGGACCTGGGGGTCCAGGTGGACAACAGATTGGCCATGAGTCAACAGTGTGCCTTTGAGGTCAAGAAGGTCAATGATATTCTGGGGTGAATTAAAAAGAGTGTGGCTAGCAGGTCAAAGGAGATGATCCTCTTCCTCTGGTCTGCCCTGGTGAGGTCATATTTAGTATACTATGTCCAGGTCCGGGCTCCCCAGTTTAAAAAAGACAAGGATCTCCTAGAAGGTGTCCAGCAGAGGGCTACAAAGATGATTCAGGGCCTGGAGCATCTCCTGTATGAGGAAGGGTTGAGTAACCTGGGTCTGTTCAGCCTGCAGAAAAGAAGACTGAGGGGGGATCTGATTAATGTTTATAAATATCCAAAATGAGGCATGGGATGCAAATGGATGATGCCAGACTCTTCTCAGCAGTGTGTAGCGATAGGACAAGGAGCAATGACCTAAAACTTGAACACGGGAAGTTCCATGCAAACATGAGGAGGAACTTCTTTATGGTAAGAGTGACAGAGAACTGGAACAGGCTGCCCAGAGAGGTTGTGAATCTCCTTTTATGGAGATATTCATGACCCATCCAGACGTCTACCTGTGCAGTCTATTGTAGAGAACCTGCTTTAGCAGAGAGGTTGGACTTGATGATNTCAATCTGAGCTGCCGTAGCCCCTCCTGCTTCCTCCAGGCGCTCACTGATCTCCTCCAGCTCCCTGGAGAGGTCAGCTCGGTGCTTCTCTGCTTTTGCCCGAGAGGTTCGCTCTGCCTCGATTTCCTCCTCCAGTTCCTCAATACGGGCCTAGGGAACATCAGGGACCCTTCACACCCACGTCCCTCTCCTTCAGATGTTTTCTGAAGGGCAGAAGGGAAGGACCCGAGACTTGCCTGCAGCTCCTTGATCTTCTTCTGTAACTGCATGCCCAGGGCTTGCTCATCCTCAATTTTGCTTTGGATTTGGCTGATTTCAAAGTCTTTCCTTTTGCACAAGATAAATGGTGTTAGTGCCTGTACAAAACTCCCAAGTGTACCTGTCCAGCAGTCAGGTGCCCCAAATCGTACTTACTTCTTCAGTTTCTCATCCAGCTGCTGTTTATCATTTTCCAAATCCATTATGCTATCATGGGCCAACTTCAGGTCTCCTTCAAGTTTCCTCTTAGCTCTCTCGAGGTCCATGCGCAGCTTCTTCTCTTGCTCCAGAGACCCTTCCAGCTAAACAGAATGAGATCATTAGCGCTCTGCCAGCCATGTTTATCTCCACAACTGTCCTATAATAGCCATATGCTTTTGTTCTTACATCGTCCACTTGCTGCTCCAGCTTGGTTTTAGCTTTGGTCAGCGTATTGACTTTGTCTTCCTCTACTTGCAGGTCATCCAGAGTCTGCTGATGGGCCTCTTGGAGGGCTTTCTTCTCTTTTGTCAGCTTGGCAATTGTCTCGTCCAGGACTGCCATCTCCTCTGTGAGGTTTTTCACCTATGAATTGGAAGAAACATTAAAACATGGTCTAAAACTTGTCTGCTGTTGCAGTGACAGTTGCATTTTGCAATGTTTTCAATGAGGTTTATTTTATCTTTTGCTGTTTAGATGAGACCCTGCACAATTTTTCCATAGCCAACACCTTCTAGTGTAGTAGACACTTCTACTCTGAGAGTAGCTTCACGCATTATGTGACTTCTCATGTGTGTACCTTGTTTTCGGTGGCATGCTTTTCCTTCTCAACTTTGGCTAACGTTAACTCCAGGTCATCTATATCTTTCTTCAGCTCTGAACATTCATCCTCCAGTTTCCTCTTCTTGGCTGTCAGCTCAGCATTAATTTCCTCTTCATCCTCAGCCCGTTCTGTCACCTCCTTAATTTTGGCTTCCAGCTGGATTTTGGTTTTGATGAGCTGGTCACATCTTTCCTCAGCATCAGCCAAGCTATCTGCTTCCTATGGGGAGACATAGATTTTTGTGTGTTATAATGTTCTGAAGTCCTGTTTTGTTGTCTTTTTCTCTCACAGACACAATATTCAATTGCTTCTGGTTTTTGTTTTTTTTTTTTTTGGTTTTTTTTTAATATAATATTTGGGGAAATAGGCTTTTCCATTTGTGAGAATAATGAACTAGAGAAGTTGGCAGGTTTTTTGGAGTGAAGAAACTGACTCCTGATTGATAGCTGAATGTCAAATGTCTAGCCATCTGGGCATCATGGTGTATTTGTGATTACAAAAATTGGGTCCTTCTCATGGTTGCTTTTACTCTATTGCATAAGAGCACTGCTTTGAAGGCTGAACTGATGGAGATGCTTCCTATCCAGTTCAGACAGATTCGTCTGCTGCTTTTTACAATTGATTAGTGCTACAAGTCTCTCTTCTTAGGACAGAAGGACCATCAAATCTGATTGCCAGGTTACTTCACTGGCTGGTAGGGGACACCCTGCCACTGTCCATTTATTCAACATTCCAGTAACTCTAAGTGCGTGACTTCTTTTCCTACTGTAAATTAGGTATCTTCCTACAAGTCTCTGCTTGGAGGAAAAATGCAGTCTGCCTGTGTAACGCTTTTTCCAAGGGACAAAGGAGCAATGATATTCACCGCCTGCACTTGGAGCTGCAGGTCATTTTTCTCCTGCAATAGGACAACCATTTTCTCCTCCAGCTCCTTCCTCTTTGCCTCAGACTTTGCAAGCTCTTCCTTGGTCTTCTCAAACTCTTCCTTCATGTTGGCCATCTCCTTNACTCGAGCTGGCGGCCTCACCAGTGCCGAGTACAGGGGCAGGATGACTTCCCTAGTCCTGCTCACCACACCATTCCTGATCCAAGCCAGGATGCCATTGGCCTGCTTGGCCACCTGGGCACACTGCTGGCTCATATTCAGCCGACTGTCCATCAGTACACCAGGGTCCCTTTCCATCAGGCAGCTTTCCAGCCACTCCTCCCCAAGCCTGTAGGGTTGCCTGGGGTTGTTGTGACCAAAATGCAGGACCCAACAATTGGCCCTATTGAAACTCACGCAGTTTGTCTTGGTCCATCAATCCATCGATCCACTCTATCCAGGTCCCTCTGGTCAGCACCCTCAAAAGGAAGAAAATGCCTCTGGATCTGACTCAACCCCAGTGACAGCCCTGTGACTGAACCAACCTCTGCAAGAGGCTTCGAGGCTAAGCCAGAGAACCAGTCAATGCCTGTGTCAGTTGCCCCTATAAGCAACAAGGAAAAAATGGCAATGAAAATCAGGCTGTTTAGTAAGAAAGAAACTCTTACTAAGAGGGAAGATGAAGATGAAGCAGATGAAGCAGGGCTATCACAAGAACAGGAGGAGGAGTGAGACAGAACTCCTAAAAAAGACAGTAACCATCTGACCCCTAATGTTAGATGAACTGCGAGATACGCAGAGATTTCAGCCATAGTTATGGTGAGCACATTGCCACCTGGCTGCTGCAGGAGCACATTGCTCCTGGCTGAGATAATGGAGACAGTAGTCTGGATTTAGTGGGCAGTGAAACCAAATGGCTGAGATCTCTTTCTAAGACAGCTGACACTGACAAAGCAATAGGAAAAGGGATGTAGACCTTCACCCTGTGGCGCAACTCTCATCAGTGATGAAGGAAAGATATCCTTCAAGGAAGTGTTGATATTTAACCCAGGAAAATGAATCACCATGGAGAAAGGTGTCCAGTACCTACGCAAACTAGTGTGGTAGAGATAATAAATGATATTAACTTAGACAATAATATGTTTTTCCAAGATCCAAATAACATCAAGTGCACACAGTCTTTGTAGTGTAGATGTGTAGAGAGTGCACCACAACTTGTTCTGGATGCCATCTCCAAGCAATTGGAAGAGAAGATCAGGAGTATTCAACATGGATTCAGCAAGGGGAAATCATGTTCAGCCAACCTGATAGCTTTCTATTATGTCATCACTGGCTGGGTAGAGGAGGGGAGAGCAATGGATGTTGTGTACCTTGACATCAGCGAGGCGTTTGACGCTGTCTCCCACAACATCCTTGTTATTAAACATAGAAAGCGGTGGGATAGATGAGTGGATGGTAAGATGGATTGTGAACTGGCTGGCTGATAGAGTTCTGAGGGCTGTCATTAGCAGCTTAGAGTCTGGTTGGAGGCCTGTAACTAGCAGTGTTCCCCAAGTGTCAGTGCTGTGTCCAGTCTTGTTCAACATAGTCATCAGTGACCTGGATGAAGGGATAGAGTCCACCCTCAGAAAGTTTGATGATGATACAAAGCTGGTAGGAGTGGCTGACACACTGGAAGTCTGTGCCGCCATGCAACAAGACCTGGACAGTCTGGAGCTGGTCTGATGAGATTTAAAAACAGCAACAGTCTCGCACTTGGGGAGGAAAAGCTCTGTTCATCAGTACAGGTTAGGGGATGACCTGCTGGAATGTAGCTCTGTGGAGGAGGACCTGGGGGTCCAGGTGGACAACAGATTGGCCATGAGTCAACAGTGTGCCTTTGAGGTCAAGAAGGTCAATGATATTCTGGGGTGAATTAAAAAGAGTGTGGCTAGCAGGTCAAAGGAGATGATCCTCTTCCTCTGGTCTGCCCTGGTGAGGTCATATTTAGTATACTATGTCCAGGTCCGGGCTCCCCAGTTTAAAAAAGACAAGGATCTCCTAGAAGGTGTCCAGCAGAGGGCTACAAAGATGATTCAGGGCCTGGAGCATCTCCTGTATGAGGAAGGGTTGAGTAACCTGGGTCTGTTCAGCCTGCAGAAAAGAAGACTGAGGGGGGATCTGATTAATGTTTATAAATATCCAAAATGAGGCATGGGATGCAAATGGATGATGCCAGACTCTTCTCAGCAGTGTGTAGCGATAGGACAAGGAGCAATGACCTAAAACTTGAACACGGGAAGTTCCATGCAAACATGAGGAGGAACTTCTTTATGGTAAGAGTGACAGAGAACTGGAACAGGCTGCCCAGAGAGGTTGTGAATCTCCTTTTATGGAGATATTCATGACCCATCCAGACGTCTACCTGTGCAGTCTATTGTAGAGAACCTGCTTTAGCAGAGAGGTTGGACTTGATGATCTCTTGAGATCCCTTCCAACCTCTGTAATTCTGTGATTCTGTGATCACCATATGCCAGCATTCTGACAGCAGTGATCTCGAAAGATAACAAAAGACCAATGGTTACTGAAGTGGCTAGCCCACTTTGACAATATGAAGAAAATCTCTCTCCCTTCCTACCAGCCTGTGTCTCAGCTGTAGACAAACTGGTTAAATGGCCCAAAGAAAAAGAGAGTAAGTTTTCTCCTGCACCTGTACAAACCACTTGAGGGACAGGAGTAAGTGGGTACACACTATGTGCCATCCTATGATTTCACCCACATGACCATGGAGATGATATGAGGAAGCAGGATGGAAAACCCACCTCGAATCTACAGGCACATGTATGTGAATTGCAACGGAAAAACCATCATAAAAGAGTGCCCTTCCAGGAAAATGGCTGCTCTAGTTTCCAGTTGGCTGATCCAGACTGCTCTGGCACAGTGGGAGCTCCTGAACCTGCATTAAGTTGATGACATCATTAAGTGAGGCAACACAGCAGAGAAAGTTTTTCAGAAAGGGAAAAAAAAAATTCACATTCTTCCAAAAGCTGTTTTTTTCCATAAAGCAAAGTAAGGTCAAGGGACCTGCACAGGAAATCCAGTCCTTCGGAATAAATGACAAGACGGACATCATCAGATCCCCATGAATGTGATCAGTAAATAAACTGTTAAGTCCCCACCAACTAGCAAAAAGGAAGCACAGGCTTTCTTAGGTCTTGTGGGTTTTTGGAGAATGCATATTCTGGATTACAGTCTGATTGTAAACCCTCTCCATCACGTGATCCAGAAGAAGAACAATTTCACATAGGAACCTGAGCAACAAGAGCCTTTAAACAAATTGAATGGGAGATAGTTCATGTAGTAGTCCTTGGGCCAGTCTGGGCTGGAAAAGATATAAAAAACATGCTCTATGCATGTATCAGCTGGACAGAATGGCCAGACCTTGTGCCTCTGGCAGAAATCCTCAAGGAAAACAAATCGCGGAAGGTACTGAAGGACAAGGTGAATCAAGGCAATTTGCAGAAGGCCACCCGGCTGGCTTTAGGCATTGCTGAATGAGAGAAGTGGCAGTGCTGTATGTCAACACTGACACCTGGATGGTGGCAGATGCCCTATGGGTGTAGTTATAGCTATGGAAGCAGAACACCTGGCAGTGCAGACATAAACCTATCTGGGCCACTGCATTGTGGAAAGATCTTGCTGCCCTGGTAGAGAACATGGTTGTAAAGGTACATCACATAGATGCTCATGTACCCAAGAGTCGTGCCACTGAAGAACATCAAAACAACCAGCAGGCGGATCAGGCTGCTAGGATTGAAATGGCACATGTAGATCTGGACCGGCAACATAAGGGTGAATTATTTCTAGCTCAGTATGCCCATAATACCTCAGGTCATCTAGGAAGAGATGTGTCCTGTAGATGGGCTCGGGATCAAGGGTTGGACTTGACTATGGATGCTACTGCAGAAGTTACCCTTTAATGTGAAATGTATACTGTAATTAAATAAGTCAAGTGAATAAAGCCTCTCTGGTATGAAGAGCAATGGCTGTGATTTCTCTACCCTTGAATTGTCATTTCTAATCTTGTTCCAATCACTAATTCACAACTAGCGAATTGAGATAGAAGAGGTAAGCAATTGGGAACTAGGAGAAGGAAAGCTCTACTGTGGTGAGGACACGCAAAGGGTATAAGCCAAAGTTGGGCCCAAAAGCAAATGATAATTGACACAGTAACCAGTTATAAGAGGCAGAGATGAAAACTAATGCTCATGATGTGTCTGTGAAGTAATCCTTTTATTCGCCATGTATGGAGGGGGTTAAAAATACAAATTATGGAAGAAAGTGACAGAGTTCACATTTTGTGAATTCCTTATGCCACTTTACTGTCATGACATTCTCACTCTTCCTCTTCTATCTTCTTGCCATGAATCTCCCGACTCTTCACTCGGAGCTTGTTGACCTGTGACTCTGCAATGTCAGCCCGCTCCTCTGCTTCCTCCAGCTCGTGCTGGATCTTGCGGAACTTGGAGAGGTTGACATTGGACAGCTCCTCCTGTACAAGGACAAGGAGTTGGTGGTGAGGAACCACAGCAGGGGTTTCAGTCCTCCTGTGCCCAGGCCTTGAGGGGCTGTGGTAGCTCCCCAGAGGAAAGCACAGACTTCCTGTCTTCTGCCTACCACTGCTTAAACATAAGACTCACAAAGACTTGCTCATCCTCCCTAATTTGAGAAGCCACGTTAACAAACAGCACCAGAAATTTGTCACTCTTGACGAGCTATTTTGTCACATGGTCTTATCATTTCTTGTACTTATTCTCCTCCTCCCTAATACCTGATTTACATTTCATTTGTTAGATTCAGAAACACATGAAAACCCTGTGATGTTGTTTACTGCCAGAGATTCATGAGCCTCTTAATTAATGGATGTTGGCAATTTGAGTTTGATTTCCTGGATAAAACAGGGCTGCACAACATCCCTCAGTCAATCCCTGACTGCAGCATGCCCCAAAGAAGGCAAGGCCTCCTGACATGAACAATGTGGCCAAGACAAGTTGTGTCTTGGGAGATTCTTTCAGGTCCTTTTCTGGTTTGCATTCTTATCTCTACGATCATGCTGCCTTGAAGGAAAATTACTCTCACCCATTTTTCAAGTTATACTTACAGCCTCCTCAGCTTGTCTCTTGTAAGATTTCACTTTCATCTGCAGTTTATCCACCAGATCCTGGAGCCTGAGAATATTCTTCCGGTCTTCCTCACACTAAAGCAGTTGATAAACAGGAAAGAGAGAGAATTGTTTCCCAGCAAGTGAGGACAACAATACCCCCATGGGGATGGTACACAACCATTTTGACGTGCTGGGTGTAAGGGGTGTCAACTGAAGGAGGCTTCCTGCCTTACCTGGTAGGTCAGCTCCTTCACCCTCCTCTCGTACTTGCGCACACCCTTCACGGCTTCAGCGCTGCGCTTCTGCTCAGAATCAACCTCCCCTTCCAGCTCCCGCACCTGCAATGAGAAACCCATCATTGGTGCTTCCCTGCTATCTCTTACCTGGGGTTGCACACACCTGCACAAATACCAGTCCTACGCACTCTGGCCTCCAGCTTCTGGATTTGCTTCTTGCCTCCCTTCAGGGCCAGCTGCTCTGCCTCATCCAGACGGTGCTGCATGTCCTTCACTGTCTGGTCCATGTTCTTCTTCATCCTCTCCAGGTGGGCACTGGTGTCCTGCTCCTTCTTCAGCTCTTCTGCCATCATGGCCGCCTGGAGAGGCAAAGCAGCAAAGCCAGGTTGGAGTCAGAGACCTTTTGGCAGGAGTGCCTCAGCCGTCAGCAGAGAAAGAGCCCCGACTCACATCGGTGATGGCCTTCTTGGCCTTCTCTTCAGCATTGCGGGCTTCCTGGATGGTGTCTTCCATTTCACTCTGAATTTGCACTATGTCTGTTTCCAGCTTCTTCTTGGTGTTGATCAAGCTGGTGTTCTGCATAACAGGAATGTTAGGATTTTTACTGTTAGACCTGATACCTCTGCATCAAAACTGAGAGGGAGAGTAATGTTTGTTCAAGTTTGTAATGCAAGAGGCCACTTTAGAGCCATGGTGGCAAACCAGATAGGGATGTCTAGCTGGATTAGACATGTCACGGTATTGCTCTTCAAGTGTTTACACAGTGAGATGCACAGCAATAAGTAAAATACATAGCAATCTCATTCTACACTATGTCATGCTGATGGCATTAGTTCCCTGGAAATAATCTGACCTGGGTGTGGAGAAGTTGCACACGTTCAGTTGCGTCCAGAAGCTCCTGCTCAGCCACTTTCCTCGAGCGCTCCGTCTGCTCCAGGGCTGCCCGTAGCTCCTCAACTTCAGCCTGCAACAGGTTTGCTCTGCGCTCCACCATGGCCACCTGCTCCTTCAGGTCCTCCTGTGTCCTGAGAGCATCGTCCAAGTGTATCTGGGTATCCTGTAAAACAGGAAAAGAAGATTACAAGGTGGCAGAGCACCAGAGCCCTGTGGATAGTGACATTTCCTGCTCTTTTAATGAATTACAATTGTAATGATGACTCTATGTAACAGGAGGGAAGCAATATGCCTATGCGCACTTATTTAACTTCATACCTTGAGCGTTCCTTGTGTGTTTCTCAGGTTCTTTTGTGCCTCTGCAGCCATGCGGTTGGCATGGCTCAGCTGGATCTCCATTTCATTCAGGTCTCCCTCCATCTTCTTCTTCAGTCTCAGGGCTTCATTCCTGCTCCTGATCTCAGCATCTAAGGTGCTCTGCATGGACTCCACAATTCTGAGGTGGTTTCTCTTCAGCTGGTCAATTTCCTCATCTTTCTCTGCTATCTTCCTGTCAATCTCAGACTTGATCTGGTTAAGCTCCAGTTGGAGGCGCAGGATCTTCCCCTCTTCATGTTCCAGGGAGGCCTGGACAAGTCAAAAAGAGACAGTGAATAGAAATACAGCTTCGTCTCTAAACAACCTCATTTGCAATCCTTCAGGAAATAGTCTATATTTTCCACAATATCTACAGATTACTGTTTCCATTCCGTAAGACTGGAACCATTTTTTAGCACTATGTACCTCAGCTTCCTCCAGGGAGGCTTGGAGTTCAGATTTCTCCTGCTCAATCTGCTTCTTGACTTTCTCCAGCTCATGAACCGCCTTTCCTCCCTCTGCAATCTGCTCTGTGAGGTCAGCAATCTCCTCTGTAGAGAAGAATGAATAATCACACGGTCAGATATAGAGCATACAGGGAAAGGCCCTGTGACAACAGCATAACAGTCTCCTCTCATCACTGCAGGCACAGACCCAGGTGAAGAGGTGGCCCGGAAAGCTTCTGAGAAAGCCCTGCCAGCAGAAAAGGCTGAGTGACTTACGCTGCAAGTTCTTGTTCTCACGCTTCAGCGTTTCCAGGTGGTCCAGGGACTCCTCATAGGCATTCTTCATCTTGAACAGCTCTGTGCTGAGGGAGCGAGACTCCTTCTGGGAGGCCTCCAGCTCAGCCTGCGTTTCCTCGTACTTCTGCTTCCACTCTGCTAGGATCTGAGGAGCAACAGGGCGTGAGTACGGATGTGGCAATCACGTTCTGCTCAGGAAACACAGGCTGGAGCCCAGAATACCTTGTCAAAGTTCTTCTGCTTCTTGTCCAGAGCTGCACAGGCAGCATTTGATCGCTCCACATCAATCATCAGGTCCTCCACCTCATTCTGCAGCCTCTGTTTTGTCTTTTCCAGGGAAGCACATTTGGCATTCACAGCTTCAACGTGTTCCTCTGCATCCTGCAGGCGCTGTGCCAGCTTCTTCCTGGAAGAAGGCAAACACAACTGCAGGTTAGAGATGAAGAGGGAGCCAGTGTTTTGCATTCATAAGAGGGCACTTGATCACTTTGGTGACTTTGACCCCCCATCTGTTCATTGGTTTTTCTGCATCATGGTTGCATGTAGTCTAAAAGGTTTGTCTAGGCTTTGTCCTAATACCTACTGAGTATTCACCCTTTGTTGGCTTTTCTAATCCTGAAGCGTATGCGTGTCTTCCAGTCTGCACTTTTTCCGCACCATGCTTTTCCTCTCTCTCTTCTACCACAAAGTGTGTACGTTACTGCCTTCATCCCAACCCTATCTTAACCCATTATCAGAGACTTCTAATTTCCCTTATAATCTCATACTTCTTCAGCCATTTCACATCTAATTCCCCACATACTTGGCCTCCTCCAGCTCCTCTGTGCGCTGAATAGCATCTGTCTCATATTTGGTTCTCCACTGGGCCACTTCGCTGTTGGCCTTGGACAGGGCACGCTGCAGCTCACCCTTGGCTTCCTGCTCCTCCTCATATTGTTCCCGGAGCAACTCACAGTCATGGCGAGCAGATTGTAAGGCGTGGGCCAGGGCATTCTTGGCCTGTGAGGACATTGGGATTGGTAACCTGAATATCTTAAGATGCATATTGACAGTGGGATTGTCATACACAGGAGTACTGCTCCAGGGGAAAGGATAGGTAAACCCTGATGAAACAAATGTAAGGCCAGGATACAATGAATTCTTCAAAAATGTTTGCTAGGGGATCAAGATATGTTAGTGAAAATTGGCCTGGGGACAGTAGTGTGACGGTTCTGTAAATATTTCTAGAAATGAGTGTGGATCTTGTCTTACAGAGTATCAGAATCTTCTCAAAGGATTTCTCTAGCATCAAATTCACTACGATTCCTTCCCCCTCAAGTATAAATGCTGTCCCCTCCTGTACTGCATGTGTTTAGGGAAAGAACATTGAACCACTCTTGTTTTAGATAGGATTATACACAGGCATGTCATGGTAATGTGGCCTGAAGAAAGAAGGTATTTCCAGACCTTTACTTCTTCCTCTAGATGTCTCTTCAGTTCCTCAATCTGTTGGGTAAATCCCTGCTTGCCCCTAGAGAGCTGAGAAATCAAAGCATCTTTTTCCTCTGCCTGGCGAGAATATTCACCTGGCAAATGTAAAGTGAAAAGAAAAAAAAAAGTGTTATACTAACAGTAGAATCATAGATCATAAAATGATTTGGTCTCAATAAAACCCATAGGATCATTAAGTCCCATCTTTGTGTAACATTACGAAGTCCACGCCTTAACCATGCCCTTAAGTGCCTCATTCACACATTTTTAAATGCTTCCAGTGATTCTAATACTTCTCTGGGCAGCCATTTGCAATGCCTAACCACTCTTTCCATGAAAAAATTCTTCCTGACATCTAATCTGAAACTCCCCTGGTGCAAATGGAGACCATTCCCTATCCCTAGACCACTGAGAAAAAAATCAAAACCAGCTTTTAGGAAAATGTCAGCATGATGAGTTTTCCTCTAAACCTCCTTTTCTCAAGACTAAGCAACCTCAGTTCCCTCATATGTCTTGTTTTCTAGCTGCATAATCAGCACTGCTATTCCAGCAGCTCTAGAATTTTCGTGTAGTGAGGGGTCCAAATCAGCCCCACCAGTGATGAGCAGAGAGGAACTATCATAAAGTCATGCAATCATAGAGTCAAAGAATAGTTTGAGTTGGAAGGCACTTTCAAATCCATCTACTTCCAATCCCTCAGCCATAGGCTGGGATGCCTTCCATTGGACAAGGTTGCTCAAAACTCCATCCAACCTAGCTTTAAACTCTTCCACGGATGGGACATACCCTGTTTCTCTGAACAATCTGCTCCAGTGCCTCACCACTGTCTGGCTAAAGAATTTCTTTCTGATGGCTAATCCCTTCCCTAGTTCTGCTGGCCACACTATTACTGATGTGGTCCACGTGGACATTGCCATTGTTGGCGACCTGAGCTCATGTCTGACTAAAGATAGATGATATAAATGTTTAAAATATCTACAATTACAAGCACTTGGGAACATTGTAAAGCCATGGAATCTGGAATAGTAATGAGATGTTAGCTAAATTCTCCCTTTGCACTGTAACGTATTATTCTAATTTAGAGGTTCTCTCGTCGACATCAGGAATTAGGATGTGTCACCTGTTTCTGTCTGCAGACGGGCTCTTTGAGCATTGAG
This sequence comes from Pavo muticus, assembly GCA_016647715.1. Lineage (NCBI taxonomy): Eukaryota > Metazoa > Chordata > Aves > Galliformes > Phasianidae > Pavo > Pavo muticus. The sequence goes on along the minus strand of JACDJE010000165.1, from coordinate 3,789,541 downwards.
GTCATTGATCATGCGCTGATTCTGCTCCTCCTTGGTTTTAATCTCACTCAGCTGGTCCTCCAGAGTGCGGCACATCTTCTCTAGATTTGCCTAGGTATTGCAAGCAAGGAAGGAAAGGAAATGAAAGTCTGGACTCTGCAAAATTCTTATACGAGTGTGACTTGTAGATATAGCCTAAGCACCGTGCTTTTGCCCTATGAACACATTCTATTGCCTTTCTTTACCTTGGCTTTGGAGACAGACTCCATGTTGCTGGCCAAGTCATCAATCTCCATCTTCAGCTCACTCTTCTCCTTCTCCAGCTTCTGCTTGACTCGTTGCAGGTTGTCAATCTGCTCCCCAAGCTCCGCTGTGCTGTCCGCATGCTTCTTCCGCAGGGCGGCAGCCGTGGCTTCGTGCTGCAGCGTGGCCTCTTCGAGGTCACGGCGCATCTTCTGAAATTCTGCCTCACGCTTCTTGTTCATCTCGATCTGAGCTGCCGTAGCCCCTCCTGCTTCCTCCAGGCGCTCACTGATCTCCTCCAGCTCCCTGGAGAGGTCAGCTCGGTGCTTCTCTGCTTTTGCCCGAGAGGTTCGCTCTGCCTCGATTTCCTCCTCCAGTTCCTCAATACGGGCCTAGGGAACATCAGGGACCCTTCACACCCACGTCCCTCTCCTTCAGATGTTTTCTGAAGGGCAGAAGGGAAGGACCCGAGACTTGCCTGCAGCTCCTTGATCTTCTTCTGTAACTGCATGCCCAGGGCTTGCTCATCCTCAATTTTGCTTTGGATTTGGCTGATTTCAAAGTCTTTCCTTTGCACAAAGCAAACAATGTTAGTGCCTGAACAAAACTCCCAAGTGTACCTGCCCAGCGCTCACGTGTCCCACAACTACACTTACTTCTTCAGTTTCTCATCTAGCTGCTGTTTGTCATTTTCCAAATCCATTATGCTATCATGGGCCAACTTCAGGTCTCCTTCAAGTTTCCTCTTAGCTCTCTCGAGGTCCATGCGCAGCTTCTTCTCTTGCTCCAGTGACCCTTCCAGCTAAACAGAATGAGATCATTAGCGCTCTGCCAGCCATGTTTATCTCCACAACTGTCCTATAATAGCCATATGCTTTTGTTCTTACATCGTCCACTTGCTGCTCCAGCTTGGTTTTAGCTTTGGTCAGCGTATTGACTTTGTCTTCCTCTACTTGCAGGTCATCCAGAGTCTGCTGATGGGCCTCTTGGAGGGCTTTCTTCTCTTTTGTCAGCTTGGCAATTGTCTCGTCCAGGACTGCCATCTCCTCTGTGAGGTTTTTCACCTATGAATTGGAAGAAACATTAAAACATGGTCTAAAACTTGTCTGCTGTTGCAGTGACAGTTGCATTTTGCAATGTTTTCAATGAGGTTTATTTTATCTTTTGCTGTTTAGATGAGACCCTGCACAATTTTTCCANCGTACTTGGGAGGGTTCATGGCGAAGACCTGATCTTCCTTCACGGTCAGAGTCTGTCAAGGAAATGGAAGATCTGTCTGTGTCAGCTAAAAGCTCAGATCGGAGATTAAATACTGATCTGAAGCTTGCTTTTTTCTCACCTCTCCAGCTTCAGTCTTGACAGTGACTTTCCCTGCTTCTTTGCTTTGGATTGTCCCTTTCACAAAGGATTCCTTTGGATGGGCCACAAAGACAGATGTCTTGGCATCAAAAGGCTTGTTTTGGGCCTCGATTCTTTCCTTCTCTGACTTTCGGAGGTAAGGGGCTGCCTCCCCAAAGGCGGCCATTTCAGCATCTGGAGAAGCCATGGCTGCGCTTACACAGGAAGCACAGTCAGAAGAGTGCTCTGTAGGAAAGAAAATATGTTGAGTCAGTGACTAAACTGTTCTGTGAAAGAGAGAAAATCTACAGTACACAAGCATACAATATCTAAAATATACAAGTACGTATAAACAACTCAAAAGTTTTATTTCAGCCTACCTGTGTTGGTTGGAAATACCTGTATTCGTTCCCGAAATTAAGATTAATTCCTAATACATCTGGCTATGAAAGGAAGAAATTGTCTTTGAGTGCTGCAGTACTGCAGTACAATCTTTCAGTGTTGTATTATCTTGGTCGATTATAATGAATTTTGATGATGCCACTGCAGAGACTTCAGATGAAATAAGTCTATGATGTTGGCTTAAGCACTATCTGAAAGTCTCTGAGAGACTTCCTTGTCTAATAGAATTTACTTGCTATGAAAAATTCATCTTGCACTTTTACACACATTAATATCACGATTGTCTACTCTGCTTTCTGAAAAACTTAAGCTGCAGCATTTTTTCCTGGTCTTTACGAGTTGATACATTTTGTTGTCAATTCTGATGGCAGAGGCTGGAAGTCAGTCACTGCTGTTTGAAAATATTGCAACTCATTTTATCTGTTGCACAAATAAAATATATCCAGAGTTATGTACGAGTGGACANAATTTTAAATTTTTTAAAAAATTTTCAATTAACCAAGCACCCTGAGAATAAACTAAATATGCATAATATTTACCTCCTTTCCACCATTCTGCGGTACTCCACTCTCATCAGGAAGCCCCTGCATCTGGCTTGTGTGCGAGTGATGATTTCAGCCAGCTTATCATCTCTCATCTCCTCCAGGAGTCCCAGCAGGCCAGCTTTGAAGAACACCTTGAAAAATAAAATGTTGCAGCACATAACTGTCAGGCAAGCCAGAACAGAGACACAGCAGGCTTTCAGCTTTCAGAAGCAGACATTAATGATCATGATCAGCCTCACCTTGGCTTCCTTCCCATATCATTTTTCCACTGTGCCTAGGAACTTCTTGATAGCTTGGCCCTAGACCTTCAGACCCTGTCTGAACCATCTTGTTACAATTTTGGTTTCCCACTCAGCCACCACCTCAACCGTGTCTCTGCTTGGTCGTGGACCACAGTGAACTTTTCTTCCTGACTTAATGTTAGACCTGTTTCATTGATCAGGAAATTACTGAGTAGTGCCTGACCCTTGGTATCATAGCTAGACCTGGCCACAACCATCTTTAAAACAAGACTTTCTGGCTTCACCTCACACCTTTCTTGTTGTCACAAACCTACTGGATGATTTGGACTCTTAGTTGAATCTGTCCTTGTTTGGTCTTCTTCACTTGCCTTGCCAAAGTACTGTGTGCTTGGATCTTTTTTGACTGAGGCACCTGAGCTGCCAGCTGTGTTACTGTACTGCACTGCATTCCCTGACCCTCAGGAAGTAACCAGCCCTTATTGCTCTCTCTTTGAACACAGGACATACCTTGGTGTGACCAAATCTGTACTGGGTGTGGTCCACATCAATGGATCCAAGGAGCTTCTCAGAAGCCTTCTTGCTATCCATGAATTGTCCCTCTGGGATAGCACTTGCATTAAGCACTCTGTATCTGTAGGAGAAAACAAATATGAAAAAACACCCGTTATTGAAATCACCAATACAATTGAACCCCATAGCCTTCTCAGACTGTCTCATTGAATTAGTCTAATGCCTGAAGCCAATTCAATCTCTGAGTATGGGATACAGAGAATATTTTTACTGTTAGTTCAGAATCCAAAATAATCCTAATCCTCAGCAATGTCCTATCATCATGATCTGATAGAGAAACATTTACATATTACTGCTCATTACCAATGTAAAGTGTATGTTTCAAGTGCATTACAATATCCAGGCTATTCACTTTGGTGTGAATGGACAGCAAGTGGTACCACTCTTACCTCTGTTTGAAGTCAGCATATAGGACTCTGCTGGGGAATCCTTTCCTGCAAATCCTGATGCCTTCTAGCACACCATTGCATCGCAGCTGGTGCAGCACCAGCTCATGTTCCATGGCACCTAACAAACACCACAGTTTGTGACTACCCCACTGTTTGTCACTCAAGATAAGAGCTTCTGCAGTTCAAATTTTACCCACTGTATCTCCTTACCAGGTGTTTTTGTTTCATTTGGGATGATGCAGCGTACAAAATGGGGGTGAGTGCTTCTCAGGTTAGCCATCAACTTGTTTAAATTCTCCTGTGAAGGTATGAGATTAATTATTATTAATTGTTATCCACTTAATAGCGGATTTATCAAACTGAATGTTTCAAGATACAGACTTATCTTCCCTACAACATATTGCAGAGCTCCTGGAGGGAAACTCAGAAACTGCAGAGACCTGCCTTTGTTGATTTTGAAATTCCTTCATTAAATAATGATTAGTATTATTTTTTCTTAATCTCCCCATACAAATACAGTACTAATACAGAGCTACCATATTACAGCTTCCTTCCAGCTGGTATATCTTTTGGTATACAGTTGGACATTTTAAGCTGTAGATACTGATGATCTGGACTCTTGGCTAAGCCTGACTAGCATCTGATTTGGTAATAGATTTCACAGAATAGAAACATAGAATGGTTTTGCATTGGAAGAGACCTTAAAGACTACCTAGTTCTAACCTCCTGCTGTGGGCAGGGACATCTCTCACAAGAACAGGTTTCCCGAAGTTCTATGCATTCTGATTTGAACATTTCCAGAGCTGGGCATCAACATCTTATCTTGGTAACCTGTTCCAGTGCCTCACCACACCCGTAATAAAGAATTTCTTCCTAATATGTAATATAAATGTACCTTCTTTTAGTTTAAAACTGTTACCTGTTATCTACAACATGCCTGTCACGAGTGGTGTCCCCCAGGGGTCAGTACTGAGGCCTGTCCTTTTTAATATCTTTATTGATGACCTGGGCAAGGAGATTGAGTGCATCCTCAGTGAGTTTGCAAATGACACCAAGGCAGGAGGAAGCATCAATCTGCCTGGGGGTAGGAAGGCCCTACAGAGGGATCATGGACAGGCTGGATTGCTGGGTTGAGGCCAATAGGATGAAGTTCAACAAGACCAAGTGCTGGGTCCTGCACTTTGGCCACAACAACCCCAGGCAATGTTACAGGCTTGGGACAGAGTGGCTGAGAGACTGTGTAGAGGAAGAAAACCTGGGGTTGTTGGTCGACATTCAGCTGAACATGAGCCAGCAGCATGCCCAGGTGGCCAAGAAGGCCAATGGCATCTTGGCTTGTGTCAAAAATAGTGTAGCCAGCAGGAGCAGGAGGTCATCTTCCCCTGTACTCATCACTGGTGAGGCTGCACCTTGAATACTGTTTTCAGTTTTGGACCCCTCACTACAAGAAAGAAATTGCGGCCCTGGAGTGCGTCCAGAGAAGGGCAATGAAGCTGTGAGGGGTCTGGAGCACAAGTCTTATGGGGAGCAGCTGAGGGAACTGGGATTGTTTAGTTTGGGGAAGAGGAGGATTGGGGGAGATCTTATTGCTCTCTACAACTACCAGAAGGGAGGCTGTGGTGAGGAGAGGGTCAACCTCTTCTCCTGTGTAACTAGTGAGAGGACAAGATGGAATGGCCTCAAGTTGCACCAGGGGAGGTTCAGGTTGGACAACAGGTAAAATTTCTTCTCTGAAACAGTGGTCAGGCACTGGAAAGGGCTGCCCAGGGAGGTGGTGGAGTCAGTGTCCCTGTAGGTGTTCAAGAAACTTTTAGATGGTGTACTAAGGGACATGATTTAGTGGGGAAATATTGGTGGTAGAGGGATGGTTGGACTGGATGATCTTGGAGGTCTTTTCCAACTTTGGTGATTCTATGATTCTGTGATTATTCATTCTCAATCCAAGTAGGTGAACTTTATCCTTTTGTAATTTCTATTGAATCCAGAAAACATAAGAGCAAAACTGAAGGAGGCAGTTGCAATAAATCAGCCAAGGATGCAATATCAATAGCTAATTATAGAAAAAGGAATAAGCCAATTGCCTAGATTGTCTCAGGAGGCTGAACCATATCGTTCTATCTTCTGCAATAAAAAGACCAGACACACACTGAGATACAGCTTTCGTGGTATTTCTAGGGCCTCCTTCTGATTTTGCAAGGATGATAAGATTAATGTCCAAAACTGAAACACACATTTCAGATCCAGAATGAGTTTGCTGTCCTTCTTTGAAAAAAAAAGTTTGGTACTTACGCGGAAAAGCGCTGAGACTGTCTGGAAAGAAGAGCCCTTCTTCTTGCCACCCTTTTTACCACCACNTTAATGGTGAATTCAAAGGGATTAACTATTTCCAAAGTGGAGAAGAAAGTTCCTATACTGTTTGGGTTGCCCTTTGCTTCAAATTTTTTCTGTTCATTCTTTGTTTATTTCTGCCTTTGCAAGTCTGTTTTTAAAGGCACTAACTAAGACAAGGAAGCATGAAGAAAGCATATATGATAGAAAACACTGAACTACTTGTCCTTCATGAACTTGCTCTACTGCTAAAAAGTGCAAGTAGAAAAGGAGAAGAAACATATAAATTATCTTCCTATTTTTCTTCAGTATTCAAGTAGTTTATTTAACAGATAACATCATTATGTCTAGTTATGTTTCTATGTACTTATGAAACTATTGTGGATGCACAATCATCAAAGATTTTATTTTCTTCAGGAAAACTGCAGTTTCAGTGCAAGTCCATTCTGGTCAAGAAACTTTCTTGCCTGAGAAGAAACAAATCCAACAAATTTATTAGCTAACAACTAATTTGAAATGAATACCTCTATTGTTGTTTCTGGATAGTGCAACTTTGCTGAGATCCTGACTCCTGTTCTTTCTCAACAAGTTGTAAATGTCAGAGTAACACCTGAAATCAGACCATTTTCTTTTTTCAGTCTATGTCTAATCTATATCTTGACTATGAAGACAAAATACCAAAGACTTAAGCTACAATATATTTTTAAGTGATTAATTTAAATAATCTGAACTCTATTAATATTTTATGTCACATTTCAAGCAAATGAGATTCAAATAATGAATAGGGCTTTGGTGCTCACCAACGCAGAGGAGACTGTTAAAGATACCAAGACTGGAGGCAGCCTGGGCTGCAGTGCTCATGCCCTGGTTGAGTTTGTGATCTTGAGGAGCATGGGCCTGGTAAAGAGTGGAGTCAGGATCCTAAACTTCAGGAGAGCAGACTTCAGGCTGTTTAAGGAATTGTTGCATGAGATCTCCTGAGAAGTCCTTAGAGACAAAAGAGTGGAACAAAGCTGGCTACTCTTTAAGGATGTGCTCTGAGAGCACAAGAGCTCTCCATCCCTCAGAATAAGAAAGCAAGCAGGGGAGGCAGGAAACCAGCATGACTGAGCAAGTATCTGGTGGTCAAATTGGGGGAAAAGAAGGGCAAGTATCGACAGTGGAAGCAAGGGCATGTCACCTGGGAAGAATACAGGGATGCTGTCTGGACTTGCAGAGATGGGACCAGGAAAGCCAAGGCACAGGTGGAATTGAATTTGGCAAGGGATGTTAACAACAACAAGCAGGGATTCATAGGTACATAGGTCAGAAGAGACAGGCCAGACAGAGCATGTGTCCTCTGCTAAATGAAAAAGGAGAACTGACAGCAACAGATATGGAGAAGGCTGAGGTACTCAATGAGTTCTTAGCCTCAGCCTTCACTGGCAGCCAGGATTCTCACATCCCTGAACCTCACATCCCTGAACCTGAACCTCTAGGTGGGGAACTGCCCTGAATTTGGACAAATCCAGGGGGCTGGATGACATGCATCCCAGGGTCCTAAAGGAGCTGGCTGATGTGGTTGCTGAGCCGCTCTCCATCATATTTGAAAAGTCATGGCTGTCAGGCAAAGTCCCCAGGGACTGGAAAAAAGGAAACATCACTGCCATTTCTGAGAAAAGGAGGAAGGATGTCCTGGGGAACTACAGGCTGGTGAGCCTCACCTCTGTGCCCAGGAAGATCATGAAACAGCTCCTCCTAGAAGACGTGTTAAGGCACACAAGGGACAAGCAGGTGATCTGACATAACCAGCACAGCTTCACCAAGGGAAGGTCATGCCTGACCAATCTGGTGGCATTCTATGATAGAGTGACAGCATCAGAGGATGAAGGGAAGGCAACTGATGTCATCCACCTGGACTTCTGCAAGGCCTTTAACATGGTTCCCCATATTCTTATCTCTAAATTGGAGAGAGAGAGGTATTTGAAGGATGGACTATTCCGTGGATAAAGAATTGGTTGGAAGGTCACAGTCAGAGGCTTGTGGTCCATGGCTGTTTATGTCCAGGTGGAGGCTGGTAATAAGCGGCATCCCCCAGGGGTCCTTCTTCAGTCTGGTACTCTTGAACATCTTGAGTGCACCTCAAGATGTAAACCTTCAGCAAATTTGTTAATGACACTAAGTTAAGTGCAGTGATTGATTCAGCAGAAGGAAGTGATGCCATCTAGAGGGACCTTGATAAACTCTAAAGCTGGGCCCTTGTGAAATTAATGAGGTTCAACAAAGCAAAGTGCAAGATTCTGCACTCAGGTGAGATAATCCCAAATATGTATACAAACTGGGAGAATTCCTTGGAAGCAGCCTTGCTGAGAAGGACTTAGGGTTCTGGCTGATGAAAAACTTAACATGAACCAGCAGTGTGCACTTGTAGCCTGGAAGGCCAATGATATCCTGGGTTCCGTCAGAAGAGGTGCAGCCAGCAGGGTGAGGGAGGGGACTGTCCCCCTCTATTCTGCCCTTGGAGAATAGGCAACCCTGCCTGTGACAGGGAGGTTGGAACTTGATGATCCTTAAGGTCCATTCCAACCCACGCCATTCTATGATTCTATGATTTGTTTCATTTGACCTAATATGTCTTATTAATTACTCTTGCTGTAACTTTTTTCAGTACCTATTTTTGCATGCTATTAATTAGACTTCTATAAATAGTTAGGACAGAACTGTGTCTCATGCACAATATTAGCAAATATTAAAATAACAGTTCATTAAAAGTTCGTGCTGAGGTTTACATCTCTATACANGCTGCAGGTCATTTTTCTCCTGCAATAGGACAACCATTTTCTCCTCCAGCTCCTTCCTCTTTGCCTCAGACTTTGCAAGCTCTTCCTTGGTCTTCTCAAACTCTTCCTTCATGTTGGCCATCTCCTTCTCAGACTCTGCGCTCTTCAGCAGGGGTTTGATTTTGAAGAACAGCTTCATCCAGGGCCAGTGCTTGACATTCATGAATGAACGAACATTGTACTGGATGCAGAAAATGGACTCCCTGAAATACAATTCATATAGTTATTACATACCTTCAGTGTGAAAAATTTAAATTTTTTAAATTTAAAAAAATTTAAATTTTAAATTTAAATTTTAAATTTTAAATTTTAAATTTTTTAAAAAATTTTCAATTAACCAAGCACCCTGAGAATAAACTAAATATGCATAATATTTACCTCCTTTCCACCATTCTGCGGTACTCCACTCTCATCAGGAAGCCCCTGCATCTGGCTTGTGTGCGAGTGATGATTTCAGCCAGCTTATCATCTCTCATCTCCTCCAGGAGTCCCAGCAGGCCAGCTTTGAAGAACACCTTGAAAAATAAAATGTTGCAGCACATAACTGTCAGGCAAGCCAGAACAGAGACACAGCAGGCTTTCAGCTTTCAGAAGCAGACATTAATGATCATGATCAGCCTCACCTTGGCTTCCTTCCCATATCATTTTTCCACTGTGCCTAGGAACTTCTTGATAGCTTGGCCCTAGACCTTCAGACCCTGTCTGAACCATCTTGTTACAATTTTGGTTTCCCACTCAGCCACCACCTCAACCGTGTCTCTGCTTGGTCGTGGACCACAGTGAACTTTTCTTCCTGACTTAATGTTAGACCTGTTTCATTGATCAGGAAATTACTGAGTAGTGCCTGACCCTTGGTATCATAGCTAGACCTGGCCACAACCATCTTTAAAACAAGACTTTCTGGCTTCACCTCACACCTTTCTTGTTGTCACAAACCTACTGGATGATTTGGACTCTTAGTTGAATCTGTCCTTGTTTGGTCTTCTTCACTTGCCTTGCCAAAGTACTGTGTGCTTGGATCTTTTTTGACTGAGGCACCTGAGCTGCCAGCTGTGTTACTGTACTGCACTGCATTCCCTGACCCTCAGGAAGTAACCAGCCCTTATTGCTCTCTCTTTGAACACAGGACATACCTTGGTGTGACCAAATCTGTACTGGGTGTGGTCCACATCAATGGATCCAAGGAGCTTCTCAGAAGCCTTCTTGCTATCCATGAATTGTCCCTCTGGGATAGCACTTGCATTAAGCACTCTGTATCTGTAGGAGAAAACAAATATGAAAAAACACCCGTTATTGAAATCACCAATACAATTGAACCCCATAGCCTTCTCAGACTGTCTCATTGAATTAGTCTAATGCCTGAAGCCAATTCAATCTCTGAGTATGGGATACAGAGAATATTTTTACTGTTAGTTCAGAATCCAAAATAATCCTAATCCTCAGCAATGTCCTATCATCATGATCTGATAGAGAAACATTTACATATTACTGCTCATTACCAATGTAAAGTGTATGTTTCAAGTGCATTACAATATCCAGGCTATTCACTTTGGTGTGAATGGACAGCAAGTGGTACCACTCTTACCTCTGTTTGAAGTCAGCATATAGGACTCTGCTGGGGAATCCTTTCCTGCAAATCCTGATGCCTTCTAGCACACCATTGCATCGCAGCTGGTGCAGCACCAGCTCATGTTCCATGGCACCTAACAAACACCACAGTTTGTGACTACCCCACTGTTTGTCACTCAAGATAAGAGCTTCTGCAGTTCAAATTTTACCCACTGTATCTCCTTACCAGGTGTTTTTGTTTCATTTGGGATGATGCAGCGTACAAAATGGGGGTGAGTGCTTCTCAGGTTAGCCATCAACTTGTTTAAATTCTCCTGTGAAGGTATGAGATTAATTATTATTAATTGTTATCCACTTAATAGCGGATTTATCAAACTGAATGTTTCAAGATACAGACTTATCTTCCCTACAACATATTGCAGAGCTCCTGGAGGGAAACTCAGAAACTGCAGAGACCTGCCTTTGTTGATTTTGAAATTCCTTCATTAAATAATGATTAGTATTATTTTTTCTTAATCTCCCCATACAAATACAGTACTAATACAGAGCTACCATATTACAGCTTCCTTCCAGCTGGTATATCTTTTGGTATACAGTTGGACATTTTAAGCTGTAGATACTGATGATCTGGACTCTTGGCTAAGCCTGACTAGCATCTGATTTGGTAATAGATTTCACAGAATAGAAACATAGAATGGTTTTGCATTGGAAGAGACCTTAAAGACTACCTAGTTCTAACCTCCTGCTGTGGGCAGGGACATCTCTCACAAGAACAGGTTTCCCGAAGTTCTATGCATTCTGATTTGAACATTTCCAGAGCTGGGCATCAACATCTTATCTTGGTAACCTGTTCCAGTGCCTCACCACACCCGTAATAAAGAATTTCTTCCTAATATGTAATATAAATGTACCTTCTTTTAGTTTAAAACTGTTACCTGTTATCTACAACATGCCTGTCACGAGTGGTGTCCCCCAGGGGTCAGTACTGAGGCCTGTCCTTTTTAATATCTTTATTGATGACCTGGGCAAGGAGATTGAGTGCATCCTCAGTGAGTTTGCAAATGACACCAAGGCAGGAGGAAGCATCAATCTGCCTGGGGGTAGGAAGGCCCTACAGAGGGATCATGGACAGGCTGGATTGCTGGGTTGAGGCCAATAGGATGAAGTTCAACAAGACCAAGTGCTGGGTCCTGCACTTTGGCCACAACAACCCCAGGCAATGTTACAGGCTTGGGACAGAGTGGCTGAGAGACTGTGTAGAGGAAGAAAACCTGGGGTTGTTGGTCGACATTCAGCTGAACATGAGCCAGCAGCATGCCCAGGTGGCCAAGAAGGCCAATGGCATCTTGGCTTGTGTCAAAAATAGTGTAGCCAGCAGGAGCAGGAGGTCATCTTCCCCTGTACTCATCACTGGTGAGGCTGCACCTTGAATACTGTTTTCAGTTTTGGACCCCTCACTACAAGAAAGAAATTGCGGCCCTGGAGTGCGTCCAGAGAAGGGCAATGAAGCTGTGAGGGGTCTGGAGCACAAGTCTTATGGGGAGCAGCTGAGGGAACTGGGATTGTTTAGTTTGGGGAAGAGGAGGATTGGGGGAGATCTTATTGCTCTCTACAACTACCAGAAGGGAGGCTGTGGTGAGGAGAGGGTCAACCTCTTCTCCTGTGTAACTAGTGAGAGGACAAGATGGAATGGCCTCAAGTTGCACCAGGGGAGGTTCAGGTTGGACAACAGGTAAAATTTCTTCTCTGAAACAGTGGTCAGGCACTGGAAAGGGCTGCCCAGGGAGGTGGTGGAGTCAGTGTCCCTGTAGGTGTTCAAGAAACTTTTAGATGGTGTACTAAGGGACATGATTTAGTGGGGAAATATTGGTGGTAGAGGGATGGTTGGACTGGATGATCTTGGAGGTCTTTTCCAACTTTGGTGATTCTATGATTCTGTGATTATTCATTCTCAATCCAAGTAGGTGAACTTTATCCTTTTGTAATTTCTATTGAATCCAGAAAACATAAGAGCAAAACTGAAGGAGGCAGTTGCAATAAATCAGCCAAGGATGCAATATCAATAGCTAATTATAGAAAAAGGAATAAGCCAATTGCCTAGATTGTCTCAGGAGGCTGAACCATATCGTTCTATCTTCTGCAATAAAAAGACCAGACACACACTGAGATACAGCTTTCGTGGTATTTCTAGGGCCTCCTTCTGATTTTGCAAGGATGATAAGATTAATGTCCAAAACTGAAACACACATTTCAGATCCAGAATGAGTTTGCTGTCCTTCTTTGAAAAAAAAAGTTTGGTACTTACGCGGAAAAGCGCTGAGACTGTCTGGAAAGAAGAGCCCTTCTTCTTGCCACCCTTTTTACCACCACCCTCTGAAAATTGAAAAAAAAAAAAAAAAAAAAAGATCAGAAATCTTTAGCATTGCCTTTAAGATTCTGCTTCAAACTGTATGAGCATATGAAAAAATGGATTGTGGAAGACTTACCAGCTTCTCCACCATAGGTGGCAAACAGTAAAGCCAGTGTCTTTACAGATGATTTCTGGTACAGCCCGATGACAGTTTCGTTCAGGGGGTCCTTGTTCTTCTCAAGCCAGCCAGAGATGTTGTAGTCCACTGTGCCAGCATAGTGTATTAAGGAGAAGTGGGCCTCAGCTTTGCCTTTGGCAGGCTTGGGCTTCTGGAAGTTGTTGGACTTGCCCAGATGCTGGTCATAGAGCTTGTTCTTGAAAGAGGTGTCAGTTGCCTTGGGGAACATGCACTCCTCTTCCAGGATGGAGAAGATGCCCATGGGCTGGAAGAAACAGCAGGAAATAAAATAGAGATAAATCTGCTTTCATAAGGAGATTGGAGTAAGGCACAGGAATTTGAGAAATGGATCTGAGTTTTTTTAAGCTTTGGACATACATTTCTGAAAGAAATGTGAATTTCTAGTGTCTGAAACTGATGCATTTCAGAACACAAGAAGTAAGAGAGAAAGATCACCTTAGTGTGAAGCACGTGCTATGAGATTCAGAGGTACCTGTGTATTGTTGGTAGCATCTCTGCCTGGATAAGAGGCTAAGTTTGTCAAGAGTTCTCTTCCAGGGAGATGATTTGCCTTTCCTTACCTTTCAGCAGCCTGTCTTCACTAGAGTGGTAATGTCTCACCACTTCAGGTTAAAATTGGCAGTAGGAGAAGTGGCAGACAGAAATACAGTTGGGAAAACAGCTAGAAGATGCACATTGTCTTGGAAAATTGGGCCATGCCATATTTATTTCCCAAACAATGTGTGTGGAGTTTTGATTTCAAATCTTCAGAGGAAAAAGTAAACTGACTCTAGTTATGTTTCAAAGAATTCTGTTGGTGGGAGTCTAGGCTACCTTTTCCATGCTTGAAGACACAGTGATGCAAGATTGGTGACACAGATTTGCATTTAGCTGTAGTAACTCCTCAGCACTGGACTAAAATATTAATTCCAGTGCAAAATGCCTTGTTTCACTGAAACTGACTGTCTGGCTGCAAGTCCTTTCCCAGCTGAATCTGATTGAGAAACATCACAAAATTCCAGAATACATCATGCACTTAAATGGAAAAAGTACCTTTTCAATGAGCTCAATGCAGGCAGCCAGGTCCATCCCAAAGTCAATGAATTCCCATTCAATGCCTTCCTTCTTGTACTCCTCCTGTTCCAGCACGAACATGTGGTGGTTGAAGAACTGTTGCAGTTTCTCATTGGTGAAGTTGATGCACAGCTGCTCAAAGCTGTTGAACTGTTTAAAGCAAAGAGAGGTGCACAGGTTCTCAAAGAGGCAGCAATGACCACAGGGCTGTGTTAGTATTCTTCTGATTCTGTTTGAAGTTCCCCAAGTGAACCACCAGACCTAGCAATACAGTAATGACATCTAATTCCTTAGAAGGATTCCTACTGTAGAAAAACTGCACTGTCCTTGCAGGGCTTTATTATGACTATTTTTGAAATCAATCTACAAGTAAAATTTGTTTTTTACTGTGCTACTCAAAAGTAGATTTTTCAGGAACCTCAGTTGCTGCACCATGGAGGTGTGTCAGCTCTCTGATTTCCTCAGTATCCTCCACCAGAATTTCTCTGCCCTCAAATCAAGAATCTAGAGTTTTCTTTGTTTTGACACAGAAGTATCACCACTGCATTCACAACACAGGAAACATGCTTTATGTTTTCCCACAGCATTTCCTTTTCCTTGGCTCTTCCAAGACTGTTCACACCCCCGGTCCACATCTGTGTGAGCTCTAATCAAAGATCTGTCTCTGACTGTGAAGTCTAAGATCTTTTCCCAGTCAACAGTATCTAAGTTTGTCTGTCAAAACACAGTGTTTTTTTCTACCTGTTGACAATACTAGAGTCAAAGTGTATGCACATAAAGTAATTTAAGCATTCTACTGTGACAGAGAAGAGATGGTTATCTCAAAAACAGCAGATGAGGAGCACACACTTCAGAATTTTCTTAAAAAGAAATGTTTCTGATCACTTTCTGCCCCTCTCATAACTATGATGCCATGCTTTTTGTTCCTTACATCAAAGATCTCAAAGCCAGCGATGTCCAGGACACCAATGAAGTACTGCCTGGGCTGCTTGGTATCCAGCTGCTGGTTGATGCGAATAACCATCCACAAGAACATCTTCTCGTAGACAGCCTTTGCCAGAGCACCGACTGAATTGTGCACCTAGAACAGAGACGAAAGGACTGGGGTTACCTTCTATTGCAGAAGAATAATATTCATGTTATTCTTCAGCTCGTGTAGTTTCATACTTGTCGTACCTGTTCCACAGTTTGACCTTTGGTCACGAATTCATTCCCAACCTTCACTCGAGGATAACACAGGGCTTTGAGCAATTCAGCTGAGTTCAGGCCCATGAGGTAGGCAGCCTTATCAGCCACTAGAAAGGGAGAAAGTAAGAGAGAGGGGAGCATTTATCATTGGGCAGTAGCTAGAATTTGGTCTGTATGAGCAAATCTGCTCTTCATTTTTTAGAAATGGGAAGGTATTGGTCTGTTCTGACTGGTTCAGCCTGGACTGGGAGGGGATTTTATCAATGCTTATAAATATCTACTGAGTAGGAGTCAAGCAGTGGTGCCCAGCAACAGAACAAGGGGCAACAGACAAAATTGTAACATAGGAAGTTCCATTTTAACATGAAAAAAAAAATTTACTTTGAGGGTTACAGAGCACTGGAACAGGCTGCCTGGAGAGGTGGTGGTGTCTCCTTCTCTGGAGATATTGAAAACCCGCCTGGAAGCTTTCCTGTGTAACCTAACGTAGGGAACCTGCTTTAGCATAGTGTTGGACTAGATGATCTCCAGAGGTCCCTTCCAACCTTTATGATTCTGTGATAAGTTCTGGGAAGGAGTAAAGGTTATGGAAGCTAATGCTCGCCTGTTCTAAAAGCAAGAACAGGCATTGTATGAATAGGGAAAGGTTGAATCTGGAAGCTCCCAGAACCACTCCTAAACTCTCTGATATCGTATCAGGCATGATTGCAGCCCACTCTTGTTCTGTGGAAACAGAATTTCTTATTGCAAGAAATGGCAGGACGTATTTTGGAAAAACAACAACAACAAAAAACAGTTATAGTGCTTGAAGGTTTTTCTGAGAGACCCTTTGTTAAAGTTACCATTTTCAGGCTGTGTGTTTCTGAGAAGTACCCACTGGATAAAAGAATGGCATTTCTTGTGATCAGGGATGCAGTTAAACAGACAATGAACAAAGGAGCTTTTCATCATTTTTACTAGCTGAATTGGCTGATACCTTCTGTGCCATCTGGCTCTGCCTGCTCCTCTCGCTGCTTCTGCTTGAACTTCAAATTCCCATAGTGCATGACAGCCCCTGTCAGCTTGTAGATGGCGGTCTTTTCATCAGCAGTGAAGCCCAGGATGTCAATGGCACTCTGCAATGGAAATAGTCAAGTAAAATATGTCTTTAGTAAGCCACCCTGCAAGGCATATAATGTAGGTATCTTTGTGCTGTGTTACTCACATCTGTAGCCATAAGCTCCTCTTGGTCATCAATGCTGGGAACAGTAATCTCGCCTTGACTCACATAGTGGTAATCATATGGATTGGTGGTAATAAGGAGCATGTCTGAAAGCAGGGATAGGAAGGACACAGGCTTACATTTTCAGCTGGACAGTACAGGAAACAGTTGCTTGGTGATCATCTCCAAAAAGATGTAATGATCCTTCCTACCTATTAGCTCTGGTTTCTTGTTGGACATGATCTGATAAAAGATGTGGTAGCTTCTTTCAGCCTTGAGCTGGAAAGTGACTCTGGACTTCTCCAGCAGATCTGACAAGGAAGGAAGAAAGAGTTAGGTACAAGACAGGACATGGAGGTGAGAACTTGAGAAGAAAGGTGAGCAGGCCAGGAGCATCTCTTACAAGTTTCAATGTCAGCAGAAGCCAGTTTGCCTGTGGCCCCAAAGTGGATTCTGATGAATTTACCCTGTTGAGGGGAAAAAGGACAATTTCAGACTGGATGTATTTCACTGCCCCTGTATAAAACAGGGAGAATAAAGGACTGAAACACCATTTCAGTGGGGAAAGACTGGGAGAACTGGTCCTGTTTAGTCAAGAACAGAGGAATGCCAGGGGCATCTCAATGTCTAGAAATGCCTCAAGGGAGGGTGCAAAGAGGTCAGCGTCAGGCTCTTTCCAATGTTGCCTTCTGACAGGGCAAAACACAGTAGGAGAAAAAAAACAAACACACTTGGAACACAAGAGGTTCCATCTTTACTCTGCCGATGGCCGAGCACTGGCACAGATTGCACAGAGAGTCTGTGGAATCTCCTTCCTTAGAGATCTTCAAAAGCTGCCAGGACGTGCTGCAGGACAGCCTGCTCTGGGCGTGCTCTCTTGAGTAGGGAGGTTGGAGCAGTTCACCTCCAAACATACCTTCCCCCTCAACCATGCTGTGATTCTGTGAAAGTTTTTGTCCAAAGCTGCAACTTACAAAGCGCGAGGAGTTGTCGTTCCTCACAGTCTTGGCATTTCCAAAGGCCTCCAGCAGTGGGTTGGCGCTGATGATTTGATCCTCAAGCGTTCCCTACAGGATGATAATTATTTGTTAATATTGTTTAGTTGCAAGGGCAATTCTAGATCAAGTGTTCTGTCTATTTTTCGTAACTTACCTGCATTTTGCCAGACTGCTCCTCCTTCTTTTTCTCCCCACTAGCTGCAATTGTTGCAAAGTACTGGATGACACGTTTCGTGTTCACAGTCTTCCCTGCGCCGGATTCTCCGCTGTCAAACCGAACAGAGAAGCAGAGAGCTTGAGGTCAGGGAGAAGGTCCCCTGGCTCAGGGCAGCCCTACAGAGACTTAGCAGGGAAGGTACTTACGTGATCAGGATCGACTGATTCTCGCGGTCTGTGAAAGAGGCAGAAATAAAAATGCTGTTAGTGATGTTCTTGAATAAGAACATAGTGTGAGATAAATAAATAAGAACATAGTGTGAGATAAATACAAGCAGTATTTTTGGAGAGTATTACGTACAGGCAGCTTCAGTGAGAAAAATACTTGCTGTTGACAAACTTTAGGTTTCTACAATGTTTTTTCCCCCTGAGCTATTCATTTAAAATCCCTCTTGGCGCAGTGAAACTGGATATCTCTTCTTGACCTATTTCTTTAATCAATCTAAATATGACATGAAGAGTGCTGGAAGAATTTGCATTATTTTACATTTAGGAAAGTCTGGAGAATCACGTTCCTTGGAGATGTCATTATTATTGACACTGGAATGAAATGCTCATATGAAGCAACTCCCTGTAGAATCTACAGAGATTAATCATATATTTCTCATGCGTTTTTTGAATGTTCCAGGAAGTACAACTAAAGACTAATACATCAGGGAGTCTTCCAATAGTGGAAGAATCTGTGATCAGTTTCTTTCAACTTCCCTTTAGCAAAATACCATTATAGAAGTCTGATTAATTAGCTTCCCTCTCTATATATATCAAGAGGTTATAGACAATAAATGTATGCATCAAAAGAATTTTGATTGCCCCCTTACTAAACTCCTTTTTCTTCGCTATTTTCTTTCCTCAATAACCCTGTTTCTAAAATTGTAGAGACCTAAACAAAGTTGGAAATGTTTAAACAGTCTTTTTTCCTTTTTTTTTTTTTTTTTTTCTTCTTAATGGTGAATTCAAAGGGATTAACTATTTCCAAAGTGGAGAAGAAAGTTCCTATACTGTTTGGGTTGCCCTTTGCTTCAAATTTTTTCTGTTCATTCTTTGTTTATTTCTGCCTTTGCAAGTCTGTTTTTAAAGGCACTAACTAAGACAAGGAAGCATGAAGAAAGCATATATGATAGAAAACACTGAACTACTTGTCCTTCATGAACTTGCTCTACTGCTAAAAAGTGCAAGTAGAAAAGGAGAAGAAACATATAAATTATCTTCCTATTTTTCTTCAGTATTCAAGTAGTTTATTTAACAGATAACATCATTATGTCTAGTTATGTTTCTATGTACTTATGAAACTATTGTGGATGCACAATCATCAAAGATTTTATTTTCTTCAGGAAAACTGCAGTTTCAGTGCAAGTCCATTCTGGTCAAGAAACTTTCTTGCCTGAGAAGAAACAAATCCAACAAATTTATTAGCTAACAACTAATTTGAAATGAATACCTCTATTGTTGTTTCTGGATAGTGCAACTTTGCTGAGATCCTGACTCCTGTTCTTTCTCAACAAGTTGTAAATGTCAGAGTAACACCTGAAATCAGACCATTTTCTTTTTTCAGTCTATGTCTAATCTATATCTTGACTATGAAGACAAAATACCAAAGACTTAAGCTACAATATATTTTTAAGTGATTAATTTAAATAATCTGAACTCTATTAATATTTTATGTCACATTTCAAGCAAATGAGATTCAAATAATGAATAGGGCTTTGGTGCTCACCAACGCAGAGGAGACTGTTAAAGATACCAAGACTGGAGGCAGCCTGGGCTGCAGTGCTCATGCCCTGGTTGAGTTTGTGATCTTGAGGAGCATGGGCCTGGTAAAGAGTGGAGTCAGGATCCTAAACTTCAGGAGAGCAGACTTCAGGCTGTTTAAGGAATTGTTGCATGAGATCTCCTGAGAAGTCCTTAGAGACAAAAGAGTGGAACAAAGCTGGCTACTCTTTAAGGATGTGCTCTGAGAGCACAAGAGCTCTCCATCCCTCAGAATAAGAAAGCAAGCAGGGGAGGCAGGAAACCAGCATGACTGAGCAAGTATCTGGTGGTCAAATTGGGGGAAAAGAAGGGCAAGTATCGACAGTGGAAGCAAGGGCATGTCACCTGGGAAGAATACAGGGATGCTGTCTGGACTTGCAGAGATGGGACCAGGAAAGCCAAGGCACAGGTGGAATTGAATTTGGCAAGGGATGTTAACAACAACAAGCAGGGATTCATAGGTACATAGGTCAGAAGAGACAGGCCAGACAGAGCATGTGTCCTCTGCTAAATGAAAAAGGAGAACTGACAGCAACAGATATGGAGAAGGCTGAGGTACTCAATGAGTTCTTAGCCTCAGCCTTCACTGGCAGCCAGGATTCTCACATCCCTGAACCTCACATCCCTGAACCTGAACCTCTAGGTGGGGAACTGCCCTGAATTTGGACAAATCCAGGGGGCTGGATGACATGCATCCCAGGGTCCTAAAGGAGCTGGCTGATGTGGTTGCTGAGCCGCTCTCCATCATATTTGAAAAGTCATGGCTGTCAGGCAAAGTCCCCAGGGACTGGAAAAAAGGAAACATCACTGCCATTTCTGAGAAAAGGAGGAAGGATGTCCTGGGGAACTACAGGCTGGTGAGCCTCACCTCTGTGCCCAGGAAGATCATGAAACAGCTCCTCCTAGAAGACGTGTTAAGGCACACAAGGGACAAGCAGGTGATCTGACATAACCAGCACAGCTTCACCAAGGGAAGGTCATGCCTGACCAATCTGGTGGCATTCTATGATAGAGTGACAGCATCAGAGGATGAAGGGAAGGCAACTGATGTCATCCACCTGGACTTCTGCAAGGCCTTTAACATGGTTCCCCATATTCTTATCTCTAAATTGGAGAGAGAGAGGTATTTGAAGGATGGACTATTCCGTGGATAAAGAATTGGTTGGAAGGTCACAGTCAGAGGCTTGTGGTCCATGGCTGTTTATGTCCAGGTGGAGGCTGGTAATAAGCGGCATCCCCCAGGGGTCCTTCTTCAGTCTGGTACTCTTGAACATCTTGAGTGCACCTCAAGATGTAAACCTTCAGCAAATTTGTTAATGACACTAAGTTAAGTGCAGTGATTGATTCAGCAGAAGGAAGTGATGCCATCTAGAGGGACCTTGATAAACTCTAAAGCTGGGCCCTTGTGAAATTAATGAGGTTCAACAAAGCAAAGTGCAAGATTCTGCACTCAGGTGAGATAATCCCAAATATGTATACAAACTGGGAGAATTCCTTGGAAGCAGCCTTGCTGAGAAGGACTTAGGGTTCTGGCTGATGAAAAACTTAACATGAACCAGCAGTGTGCACTTGTAGCCTGGAAGGCCAATGATATCCTGGGTTCCGTCAGAAGAGGTGCAGCCAGCAGGGTGAGGGAGGGGACTGTCCCCCTCTATTCTGCCCTTGGAGAATAGGCAACCCTGCCTGTGACAGGGAGGTTGGAACTTGATGATCCTTAAGGTCCATTCCAACCCACGCCATTCTATGATTCTATGATTTGTTTCATTTGACCTAATATGTCTTATTAATTACTCTTGCTGTAACTTTTTTCAGTACCTATTTTTGCATGCTATTAATTAGACTTCTATAAATAGTTAGGACAGAACTGTGTCTCATGCACAATATTAGCAAATATTAAAATAACAGTTCATTAAAAGTTCGTGCTGAGGTTTACATCTCTATACAGACTGATTTAAAAAAAAAAAAAAAAAGCAAATATTAAATTTCTATAAAGGCAATGCAATTTTCTCACCAGTCAGCATGAACTGATAGGCGTTGTCAGAGATGGAGAAGATGTGAGGAGGGGCCTCCTGGCGCTTTTTGCCTCGGTAGGCCAACACCACCTCCGGGTTGTACACCGGCAGCCACTTGTAGGGGTTGACAGTGACACAGAAGAGGCCCGAGTAGGTCTGTGAGGAAGGGACACAGCACGTTGGCTTCCACTCAGCCTGGCACAGCAGTCCTCCCCAGCTACGCTACCCAAGCAAGAGAGCTGCTGGTACTTACGTAGATCATCCAGGCTGCATAACGCTCTTTGAGGTTGTACAGCACAGCGGGTTCATGGAGGTGGGTCATCATGGCCATGTCCTCGATTTTATCGTACTTGGGAGGGTTCATGGCGAAGACCTGATCTTCCTTCACGGTCAGAGTCTGTCAAGGAAATGGAAGATCTGTCTGTGTCAGCTAAAAGCTCAGATCGGAGATTAAATACTGATCTGAAGCTTGCTTTTTTCTCACCTCTCCAGCTTCAGTCTTGACAGTGACTTTCCCTGCTTCTTTGCTTTGGATTGTCCCTTTCACAAAGGATTCCTTTGGATGGGCCACAAAGACAGATGTCTTGGCATCAAAAGGCTTGTTTTGGGCCTCGATTCTTTCCTTCTCTGACTTTCGGAGGTAAGGGGCTGCCTCCCCAAAGGCGGCCATTTCAGCATCTGGAGAAGCCATGGCTGCGCTTACACAGGAAGCACAGTCAGAAGAGTGCTCTGTAGGAAAGAAAATATGTTGAGTCAGTGACTAAACTGTTCTGTGAAAGAGAGAAAATCTACAGTACACAAGCATACAATATCTAAAATATACAAGTACGTATAAACAACTCAAAAGTTTTATTTCAGCCTACCTGTGTTGGTTGGAAATACCTGTATTCGTTCCCGAAATTAAGATTAATTCCTAATACATCTGGCTATGAAAGGAAGAAATTGTCTTTGAGTGCTGCAGTACTGCAGTACAATCTTTCAGTGTTGTATTATCTTGGTCGATTATAATGAATTTTGATGATGCCACTGCAGAGACTTCAGATGAAATAAGTCTATGATGTTGGCTTAAGCACTATCTGAAAGTCTCTGAGAGACTTCCTTGTCTAATAGAATTTACTTGCTATGAAAAATTCATCTTGCACTTTTACACACATTAATATCACGATTGTCTACTCTGCTTTCTGAAAAACTTAAGCTGCAGCATTTTTTCCTGGTCTTTACGAGTTGATACATTTTGTTGTCAATTCTGATGGCAGAGGCTGGAAGTCAGTCACTGCTGTTTGAAAATATTGCAACTCATTTTATCTGTTGCACAAATAAAATATATCCAGAGTTATGTACGAGTGGACAGCAAAAAAAAAAAAAAAAAAAAAAAAAAAAGCCTTCAAAACAATACTGGTAATAGATATGGTTCCTTATAGAAGTAGGTATCCAAGGCTTGTAGGAAGTAAAATGGAATAAAAGGTTTTGCCCAGAAATTCACAGGAGCCATGTGCTTACCTTGAAACTTTCTGTCAAGACTGGGCACAGCACTCCATAGAGACTTTTATAGAGTCTGGTATGCAGATGCTTTGGATGTTTCCTTTTCCTTCAGTCAAAATATATTTTGGCAAACTTTCTTTGGCAAAACATTGTCTGGCAAACATAACTGATGGCATAATTTTCATTTGATTTCACAAGATATATTTAGAAATTTTATATCTTACCATTCCTGTGGATATATTTACTATAAATAGTCTGACAGGGCTGTTAATAAGGGAATCTTGATGAGTCAAAACACTTAAAGAACTTGGATGTAGAATTTATAGGTTGTTTCACCATTCTGGTAACAGCCTGGTCTTTGAGTCAGGTCAGATTATTTGACATTTCTGTACTGCAATTATATTAGTAGTAGAAAGGGAATAATGCAAAATATCTTTCATATACAGTCCTGTGAATTTAAGGAATATCTTTAAAGTATGAGAAAAGACAATTTTACGAAAGAAAAATTATGAATGTTCTTTACTAATTCACTCTATTTTATATGGAAAAGAAGAAAAACAAATAACATATCATGGGCCAGGACATTGACTTTAATAGGGCTAGAAGAAGGAAATCAATGATACAGCACATCAGAATAAGAATTCAATTTGAGGCACATCATCTGTACTTAGAGTGTGAAAATTGACTCCTTAGTAAAAACTAGATAATCCAAAAATGCAAGCTAGGGAAATTTTTGCTGTTTTTCTAGTCAGACATAACTGATACTAAAGAAAAGGTTCATTTAGTCTAAAACAAAAAATTACTTGCAGTACCTCATAATCAAAGGAAAGTGTTTTTAGAAACAGTTCTAGTTTTAAAATATTCAGTGATTTTTTAAGAGCTGATTTGGAAGAAATGCATAACATTTAATGACTAGCATTTGTACTCACTCATGGAGAAGTCATTAACAGTTATTTATGTTTCTCTGCTTTTACTGAAAATACTCCAAGACGTCTGAGAAACAAATAGGCAAAAGTAACCTAGACCAATAAAAACCTTCAACAACAAATATATGTATAAATCATAAATATATAGTGATACTTTCCATTTCCCCTCACTAGAACAAGCCCTGTTACCTCAGCTTAAACAGCTTAACCGTGTGTCTCGTGATTGTTTGTGCAAGCAATATCCTCAACCATGACAGAAAGCAAGATGGGTCCTTGTAGACCTTCACTACCCACAACTTCAAAAACAGGAGCCACTCCACACAACCACAACTGCACACACAATGACTCACATATAGTTCGCAGCCCAAAGCACTCTGACACATTTCAAGTCCAGCATTCCCATACCATCCCAAATATCTTGCACACTTACACATTCATACACTTCCAGCAAAACAAAAGCTATCAACACAGTGATGCCTATAGCAGAGCGTGGGAGGTGATAGGCAGTCCTGCACAATGCTAATGCTCTGAGAAAGGAGGAATTTGCTGGTGGTCCTGGAGAGTGACTAACCTAGGTATAGGAAAAGGGCACTGTCACTTGATCTGCTTTAAATGCTGTCAGACCTAAACATGCTCTTCTGCTGGTAGTTGACATTTTGGTTATTAAAAACCCCAAGAAAAGATTAATGAATTGCACTGATCTAATACCCAGAACCAGGTATAGACCTGTGCATGAAGAGGACTCTGGCACTATGGCATCCATGTTTTGGGTATCTGGGGCCCAAGATGGGAGACCAAATCCAGAGCTCCATCGTGGGATTCCTGCAAAGGGCATGAGGAGGATGATGGAAACCCACTGCACCCTGCCAGGAGAAGCCTAGAGGCAGTCAGTGCCACAGGGATACGTATGAAGTCCATCTTCTCTGGGCAGTATCTGACCACTACTCACATTCAGAAGTTACAACATGAGAATAGTTCAAGGACAATTCCTGTATAAATAATATGAGCCCAAATGAACACAGATTTGAGGAGAAAGGTAAGGAGACAACTCCCATTTAGATTTAGAAAAACACTCCAAGCAAAATTCTCAACACTCTTGCAAATGGTGGCTCTGTCTTCACACTGAAAATACTTCTGCTTAGTCATCTCAACTAAATACCACAAAGACTCTCCATCAAATGGTGCTACCCCCAGCACTGAGTGACTTCTGCAAGTGACACCAGATGTGTCTCCATATCTCTCTGTCAACTGACTTGTAGTGCAGATACAGTAGCTAGGTAGCTCAGACCTAGTGGTGATAACAGTCTGAAAGTGTTAAGCATTAAAGAATTCAAGGCTCGGGTTTAGAAATTTCACTATAATATGAAGTATGCAAAAACAGAAATGAACTCCAGAGAAGCCCTGATCCCAGTCATGTCACCTATTCAACAAGATGACTATTTATAACTCCTCCTTTGGGAACTAAATACCAACAAAAGCCTGCTGGCAGCATACCTTTGAGCTGCCCTCTTCCATGGGGCAGATGGTTCCTGGAGGGAAAGTGAAAGGACTCACAGGGGCAATCCCAGAAGGCTACAGGGAATCATAACATTGGTTTGAGTTCATTTCCTTTTTCCTTCAAGGAGTGGTTAATTTTTGCATGCATGCACCTAAAGACTTCCCAGACACTGAGAGTCTGTCAAGGGAGGTTGTTGGTCCAGAATCCACACAGGTTGAGCTTCACAATTCACAGTAAGTTAGGCCCCAGAAAACTCTGACCCGTTTCCTCTGTCCAAGTGTGGGGCAGCCAAGTCAGCACTTATCCTGACAAGGGAGAGGTCTGCAGGAGGAGGCAGCAATGTCCTGATGCAGAACAAAGAGGGAAGGGGATCCTGACAGCCACTGATGTTCTGCCATCCCTGTTTTCATTGCTGCAGAGCCTGGAGTCCAGTGGTACTAGAAGAAAACCACAGCACAGCTGGAAGAGGCTGAATTTGAGAAATCCATGGATACAGGTGGTCCTGCACAGCAGTACAGAGTGAGCATGGTGCTGACATTCCCCACAGTGAAGAGGGCATCCAGACATGCTGGAAGCAGATCACACCTGCATTTTCTGTAAGTCCTAGTTCCTGCCTGATCATTCTCATTAGCTGCTCCTTTCCCAAGAGCTCCTCCGGCTACCTACCTCTTCCTCCACCAACCTCTCCGGGCCTTCCTTCCTTCCTTCCTTACCTCTGCAGCCCCCACCTGCTCATGCCCTGCTGGCAGCCTAGCTGGCTGCTCCAGCTAATGCCTTCAGTGCTAATGACTGAGTGACTTCCTCAAGGTCTTCTGGCTATAGCAGGACCCATGGATCAATCAGAGAGTAAGAAGTCTGTGCTACTGAATGGGTGTAGTTGAAAGAAATCAACGTACCTTGCATGCAACATTAACATTTCCTTCCCACTCTGGCGTGATTGCCTTTGGTGGAGGTGCTCCCAAGAACAACCAACTGCAGGGCACAAGTCAAACATATTTCAGGCCTGCCCACCAGCTCCTTGTGCCGCATGGTGCCTTCTCTTGGCAGTGAGGCCTGTGACTGTCAGTGAGCAGGAAGCTGCCTCTTGGTCCTGCACACAGCAGGAGGGATTCCAATTCATACCAGCCAGCGGACATTCTTCCAGGCCTCAAGCCTGGTTTATATGAGGTCTCACCTTGGCCTTTGGAGTCTTGGTAGAAGCAGCTACATTCCCTGAGCCCCACAGCACCTGTTCCCATCCAGAGTAGGCTTCTCCCCCAGTTGCTGTTGGAGCCATTATATCACTTGTATGTTACACAGACAGTTCAGTCTTGAACACATTCCTAAGTAAAGGAATCAGCCACCCCTAGAAAGCAGAGGGCAGGATGGAGTTAGACACTTTCTCAGTCTTTTTTTAAGTGCTTGTGTGGAATGGAGTTGGACCTATTCCTCTTCTGCAAAGTCCAGAAAAGTGGAATAGAATTTGTGATTCTGATAGACTGGGAAGAGCATTCCCTGAGGGATTTGCAGAATGCCAGTGTTGTTAGCAGCCATGCTGCCAGGCTTAGCAGAACATGCTTGTAGAGATCATTGTGTCCTGTGAATGACCAGTGGATAGTGTGACATGGAAGATGTGGCCTCAAGCCGGTGTGTACCAAAGCATACTTGACAGAGAATGCTGGCTTCTGAAGTGGCAGCTACAGCAGAGATGAGATGTTAGTTTGTCATCAAAACATCCATATCCTTCCAGAGTCTGTGATTTGTTTCACGCAGTGGATTTCTTGTCATGGCATTAATGGGTGTTGTCTCCTATGAGTGGGGCTTTATGGCACTCCATAAGTGAACAAATAAAGTCCTTGTAAACTTCCATTCAAGTAATGAGTTGGGTTGCATTTGCTCAGCACTGAACCAAGGAAGGAGCTTAGAGATAAAGCAAAAAAGAATTTTCAGTATGAGTAGAGGCAAGAAATGTTTGAAAACACCCATGGCAAGAAGTGCAGCTTCCAAATGGTGCTGTCAGTTATGTTACAGTTATTTGTTATGCGTGCTGAGAGAGATGTCATCGAACCTGATGGGCAGTGTGACAGAGAATGCCTACAAGTTCAGCAGTGTTTCTGCTGCCCTCTGTGTAAAAGGAGACCTCCCAGGAATGCTGGCCCCAGCCAAACAGAAGTGCTAGCACTCTAATCCTTTGGAGAAAAACTCCTCTTCCCTGCCTTTGTGCTGAACCACAGCTGAGTGCTTGCTCAAACCTGGGTATGGTACAGTATGGTACATGATCCTCATTAAGAATCTGTCTGTTCTGCTTATGGGCATTGAGTCATGTGGAATTAAAAACGAGTGCTTTCTCCACTCCTAGCAAAACATACCCATTCCACATAGGAGTCTGAGGGTTATTTGATTAAGACATACCCTGTGTCAGGATAGCCATGGAGAGACTGGGATGCCATCTCCTAACGCTGCTTCTCCACCCAGAGAACAATTTCTGCAGGTCTTCCCTGCAGGAAGGGGAAAGGGAAGTGAATGCAACTTTCTTATGGGGAGTTTGAATCACAGCTTTTTGCACTGTTTGTGTCTTCTCTTTCCAGTGATTGACCTTCTTACAGGGCTTCCTGCAGCCCAAGCTCCACTGAGCATCTCACTGGAGAAGAACCAGATCAGCTAACCAGACAGGTAAGCAGAGAGGCTGGTAGGACAGACCTGTCATTTGAAGATAGGCTTCAGATGAACAACTGTCCAAGCTGCACACTTGCTCAGACACCTCTCATGTTCTCAGCTAACCAGTCATTGCTGGGCAATGGATCCTAGCTGAGAAGGTGACCTTGTGAATATCCTTTCTTTCCATCAGCCACGAAAGCAAGTGGATGACTCCTGATACAGAGCAGGTGAGGAGAGGAGCAGGTCTCTTCGGTAAGAGGAGGTTAGAGTAGGTTAGAAATTAATTAATAAGCAATAAAAGCAGAGGTAATTTATTCCTGAAAGAAGGAAGACGTGTCCCTTTGTTCCTTTGCTGATCAGAAGTGTCCCACTGTGGCTGTATACAGGCTTGGCTTATCTGTCTGACTCTTGACAGCTAAGGAAGGGTATAATATTGACACTTTTAACTTCAATGCTTAAAGCATCTGTGGGATTCTAGAGAGCAACTGATAAATGCCAGAAAGGGCTGCAGTACACGTACCCTTTTGTGGGGGCTGGATATTTTGCAATGATGTTTTACACAGCTCTTTTTAGAACTTGAAGCCAGAGAGCTCACCTCAGTTCTTGTCACTGGAAAGGCTCATCTGCATGCGTAGAGTTGTCTAGGGCAGTCAGATTGTCTCTTTTAGTTCATTGCATGGCAACCATCTGAGATCAGTAGGGACGGGTACAAGGCCCTGCTCATTTGAAGAGCAAGTCAGCTGTGTAAAGCAGACCAATGCCAGCAGGAAAAATGATCGTGACTCCAGGTAGGTCATAGTATGCTGGTGCCCACTGTGGGAGGCTAGTAGTCAGGGGATCTAACAGTGCTTGCATCCCCTGTCCTGTTGAGATTTCCAGCTCACTCTAATAAAGTCTACCAGGGACAGATCCATACCTCCATGAGGGTATGCGTACTGCAAGAGAGACCAGGCAAGCCAGGAGGACTATGGAGATGCTGCTTGCCACTCTAAGGAGAAAATTTGTGCAGCCAAAGCTCAGTTAGAGCTGAAACTGGCCAGGGACAACAAAAAGGTCCTTTCAAAACATGTTAACAGCAAACCAAGGACCAGAGAAAACACCAGTCCATTAGTTGATGAGGATGGTTGGCTTACAAACAGGGACACATATAAAGCAGAAATATTTAATGCCTTCTTTGTCGCTGTCTTCAACACCAGTGGTAAGCCCTTAGATGGGGACTGTGACTGCAGAAAAAATGAACTCCCAGACAACCCCAAACTTGTGTGGTATTTGCTGCTTCAGCTGGGTGCATATAAGTCTATGTGAATCCCATCCCAGGGATGGGAAACCCTGAGATGTTGAGCACTGAGAGATTCATGAGCTTCTAGTTAATGGATGTGGCCCTTGGCAATTTTAGTTTGATTTACCTGGATAAAACAGGCCACAGAACATCCCTCAGTCCATCCCTGATTGCAGCATACCCCAAAGAAAGCAAAGCCACCTAACATGATAAAGAACCACATGGCCAAAACTGTTCTGTCTTGGGAGATTCTTTAATGTCCTTTTCCTGATTAGATATTTTGGCATCCAGAATTGCACACAGTGTTCAAGATGAGACCACACTAGCAGAGAGCAGAACAATTCCTTCCTTTCCTGACTAGCAATGCTGTTCTAAATGCACCCCAGGATACATTTGGTCACTTTGGCTGATGGGGCGTAACACTGACTCGAATTCATCTTGCCATCTACCAAAACCTCCTAATTGCTTTCCATGGGACTGCTCTCTGGCATTTTGTCCTGCGCCTGTACATATATCCAGGATTACACTGTCCCACATCTGGTACTTGATCTTGTTAAATTTTATACGGTTGGTGATTGCCCAGTGCTGTATTAAAATCTGTCTGCAAGGCCTCTCTACCCTTGTGGAAGTCCCTACTTCACTTAATTTAATACTGAACACTCCTACCTCTGTTTGAAGTCAGCATACAAGACTCTACTAGGGAATCCTTTCCTGTAAATCCTGATCCATTCTAGCACACCATTACACCACAGTTGATGTAGCAGCAGTTCATGTTCCATAGTACCTGCCAAACACCGCTATTTGTTATTACCCTATTGTTTGACACTCAGATCTTTCCACGTGTTGAACCCCTTATCAGATAATTTTTTTCATTTGGGATGATGCAGTGTACAAAGTGGTGGTGAGTGCTGCATAGGTTTGTCATCAGTTTATTTAAGTTCTCCTGTGAGATTGCAAGATAAAGTTTAGAACAAATGTGAAAGATCTCTTCCCTGTAGCTGTCTGTATTTCAACCATGGAAAGGAGTTAATCTTTGGATTGTAATGTTTTCATATTAATGCAAATAGCTTTATCCTTCATGTGTCTTTGTCCATCTATTAACAGAAAATACAATTTGGCTATTCTTTCATCATAATTTCTTTATTACAGAGGCTGAGATATAACTCATTTAGTATCCCAAGACTGTGGCTCTGGAAACAATGAACAATTCTCTGTGCCTGCTCTCATGAATCAGTAGAACAGCTAGGCTTTTCTATGCAAAGATCTTATAGATAGTCTCTCTGTTTCTCAGAATTATTCCATTATTTATGAGTGGAGCCTGGCAGCAGTGCTGAAATATTGACAAGTCCCAAACCTCATTTTGGAAAAATGTTTGGAATTTTGTGAGTTAGCAGGAAGAAGCTGATGTGTTGCAACTTCATATTTAGCTTAAAAAAAGAGGTGCATGAAAAAAGATCTGCACAACAACATCCTCAAACATTTAAAATAGTTTTCTTTTTCATATCTCAGTGTGAATATAATAATATGCCATGTGAAAAAAAGAACACTTGTTTCCATTTCTCTTTATAGTATATATTCTTCTTCAGCTTTAGGACTTTAAGAGGTTATAACTTCATTTTTAACATTAAATTCTCTTTCTTCAAGTAAGAAGAGTAAAAGTCAGGAAACCTGTATGGGAAAGATCTGAGAAAGTCTGGAAAGAGAAACTCTTTTTCTTGCCATGACAAATCACAAAAATACAGAGCAGCTTATTAACTGAAATTTAACATTTTAATTCAACATACACCAGTTCATTATTTACCCTTCACTAACGAGAGAACTCAGACATTAATGCATACAAATAGGAAGGATACCTTCTTAATCAGCTCAATACAGGCAGCCAGGTCCATCCCAAAGTCAATAAATGCCCATTCAGTTCCTTCCTTCTTGTACTCCTCTTGCTCCAGCACAAATGTGGTGGTTGAAGAACTGTTGGAGTTTCTTATTGGTGAAGCTGATGCACAGCTGCTCAAAGCTGTTGAACTGCCAAGTTTTAAAAAAAAGAATACTCTTAACGTGTAGCAGACACAAGGCCCTGTGCAGTTCTCACTCTTCAGTAGGTCTCTTCAGCCAAATACGAGGCTTCTTTCCAGTTTGTTCTCCCAATAGTCCTTCAGAAGTACTGTACTTGCATTCTGAAGACTAAAAAAGAAGACTTTTAATTAATTGTACTGAAGATACTTTTTTCTCTGTTGTCTTTTTTCTATGAATACAACATATATTCTTTAATAATCCCTCTTATAAGTTTGAATGTCAGCAGAAGCCAGTTTGCCTGCAGCCCCAAAGTAGATTCTGATGAATTTGACCTCTTATGGGGAAAAAAAGCACATATTTTACCCTGGATTGATTCTTTGGACATCTCCTTATGTGGAGTAACGCTATCAATTATTAATCTAGTAGTGAGAAGGAGTGATTCTGGCCAAAACAACCACTTAGAAAGCATGAGAAGTTGTCATTCCTCACAGTCTTGGCATTTCCAAAGGCCTCCAGCAGTGGTTTGGTGCTGATGATTTGATCCTCAAGCAGTCCGTACAGGATGACAATTATTACAGGTTATACTTTCCAAAACTCATTCTAGGAACAGAACAAAGTATTGATTCAAACCTGTACCTACAAAATGATGTACCTGCATTTTGCCAGACTGCTCCTCCTCCCTTCTTCTCTCCACTAGCTGCAATTGTTGCAAAGTACTGGATGACACGTTTTGTGTTCACAGTCTTCCCTGCACCAGATTCTCTGTTGCCAATCCAAACAGAGAAGCAGAGAGCACGTAGTCAAGGTCCACTGGCACAGGGCAGCCCCATGGGTGAACCGAGCAAGAAATATACGTACATGATCAGGATTGACTGATTCTCATGATCTGTGAAAAACAGAGAGTTTTCTTATTGCTTAAGAATTGCAGAGAAGTCAAATTCCAAGGGAAATGAACAGTGAACTGAAGCATCCTTAGGGTGTAGGAAGATTAGAGAATCAATTTCCAGATAAACCCCCTGAAAATTTAGCATTTAAACCCTTTCAGGACTTACTGAAGTTATCCACAGGAAAATATGATATCTGATTTGGACTAATACAGATATGGATTTCAGATAAAATATCATGGCTTATTCTATTTAAGAGTATTATGTTTAAATCAAGTCATTTCTGATGTGGGAAACAGCCAAAATCTATTTTATTTTCTAATGTTAATGCGACTGAAGTCATTCAACAATCTAAAGTAAAATGAACTGAAACTTTCTAGGGACTGAAGAGTCCCAGATGAGACCAAAGGCCTTCAAAGCTTTCTTGAGCTGGACAAGGTATAATTTTCCTTAGACATGTGAGATGGACTTTGCATGAGCTTATCTCCTTATATTCTTCATTGACATAGATATTTTGGACATGTGTTTTTCTTTGATAATGAACTTTTAGGACTTAAATGTGTTACACAGTGTTTTATTCCCTTTGCCTTATTTAAATGTCTCAACTGAAAGTTCATTTTGATGCTTTCTAGTTGCTTTCCTGCAAGACAGAAAGGAAGAGTGAATTCTTATCTTCCTTTCTATATAACTCTTGATGCGTTGGGCCTTTCTGTCATATTCTCTATCCTCAAAGGGTACTTACCTACTTAATTCTTATTCTTACAAAATGTATGACATGCTTATGAAGACTGGTTCTTCAGTTAACCTTCTTGAATTCCATTATATCCATTTTTAACATGGGAAAAACAAGAACTTCTTACTTGTTTAAAATTTGAATGTTCCGCTTATTAATGGAATATAATGGTTGTGTTGTTCTTTTGGCTTTTTTCTTTTTCTTTTTTCCCAAATAATCCTTAATATCCATTTTGTTTCCTTCTGTTCTTCTGAGAACTGAGCCAAAGAATTACCCATTGTAAGCCTGAGATCTTATTCTTAAGACACAACTGCCATTTCTTAGCTACTCATTCTGCCAGTCTTCCACTTTCTGTTGTGTCTCCTGCCTTTTAAGCTCTACTACTTCCTTCATCTCTGAAGATCACTATTGTCACTTGAGGTTTTAAGACCATAAAAAAGCCCTGTATACTACTTCCTTGGAACTTCAATTTCCAATGATATTTCCTTACCTGGTGTCATAGATGTTATATTAGTAGTGTTTGATTCTATATTTTTTCTTGAGATGCAGCACCAATAGTCCTGTAGTACTTCTTATTCTGCTTTCCACCAAACTTTGATTCTATGATTCTAAGTTATGCAATCATTTTAAGAATGATTCTTTTATTCTATTTGCTCTGCAATTATGAAAGTAAATTTCTAGAATTCCTTTCACAATATTCCCAGTATGCTCTCTTCTGCCTCCCCAAACAGCCACCTCAGCATCTGGAGAAGTCATGACTGCACTTTACTGAAGGCAAGTCAGAAGAGGACTCTGAATGTGGAAGAAAACACTTTCCATCAGTTAGAAAATAGTTTTCTGTGCCAGTGATGAAATCCCGTAGTTTTTACCTTTCTGGTATTTAAACTAGTATTATATTTTCAATAACAGTTTTTACAAGATAGTTTTGTTATGAACACTTAAGTACCAACACCCTATTTGAGAATGAGACAGCATTCTAAATCTCTTGAGTCTTCTACTCATGAACAGAATTTTTAATATTGTTCTCAATTTTGCAATTAGTCCAGGTGTGTTTTTACCATTTTACAGTATATGAAAAACTTACTCTGAACCAAATTTGTCTCTTTTCTTGCTCATGATTATCATCAATTAATCTCTACTTGGTCCTTCTGATGCCCATGGTCTGTGGAAAATGAATTTACTGACTTTCACATTAAATACACATTATCAGAAAATGAAATAATCAGAAAACAGAAAAAGGGGAGAGAATATAGTAAAATTACCTCCAGTTAACTTGCCTAACATTTAGGCACTGTTAGGGTGTTGCTTGTCATGACATCACATGTTCTTTCTTACTAGTCTATTATCAAGTTCTTAACTTTCCTCTCATGTTCCACAGCACTCCAGAGAGAAGTTTTAAGTTTGAAACATACTGTGGAAAATGGACTGAAAATTCCAGCTGACAGAAGCAACCCCTTCTAGATAAACAGATATTGTTTAGTTTATGCAGTCCTACAGACCCAATACACTTATCTTGAAACTTTCAGTGAGGGCAGGACAGAGATTTCATGGGAGATTTTATAGTATCTGGTATGTTGATGCTTTGGATTCTTCTTTTTTTGGTCAAAGCATTTTTGGACAATGTTCTTTGGCAAAGCACTGTATTGCAAACTTACCTAAAGACACAATCATAAGCTGATTTGACTAGATATAATTAATTTAATTTTTTTAATATCTTACAAATTCTGTGGCTGTTTTATGGTTTAGAGGGAAATACTGTCTGTAGGTGAACGGTTGAACTGTATGATTTTGGAGGTCTTTTCCAACCTTAGTGACACTATGATTCTATAATGCCATGATTTCCTCATGACTTTCTGATCCATCCAATACAGATTATTTTGTACACGGTGCTGGAAAAATTCTAAGTCTGCAATGCAGGTAGATCAATGCATTGATCTTCACCACATGATGCTGTGAGGTTTGTAAAGAAGTACTTGATAAATAACAAATACTAGTGCCAAAAACAAAAACTCATAAAACCCATTGCTTCTTAAACCAGGAAATTTTTCTTGAATAGCAGAAACAAGGAACTTACTGTAGTTCAGGTTACTGTATAGGCACTGTATCAGCTCTTGAAATACAGCTTTTTATAGAGCTTCTGAGGTGATTTCCACAGTTAGAAGATAAATACAAATACAGATGGATATATAAATATACTGTATTTCTTAAAAATGCTGAGTTACCTAAAGACATTGTGTATGTCACTAATAATGAACAAGGAATTGCAAATCTTAACATTTGTTACGCAGTGTGAGAACAGAAGTTCAAAAAGTGTCTTCTAATTTTAGCAGCTAAAAACACAGTATCCTTGTGTATGTAAAAAAAATGAATTATAATCTACTGAGCACAGACAAAATTCCTTATTTACAGGGTTCAGACACAGTAAATATGTAACAGCTATTATTGAGCAAATTTGAATTGTCTCAGAACTAAACAAGTTCTTCTCTTGGTCGCTGGCATTTTGATCATTAACAGAGTTCAGGGAAAAACGCAGGGACAAAGTTAGAAAAACGATGCATGGAATCTGATGCAAAATTCAGCATCAGGTACTGCCATGTGCATGAAAACTCGTTCCAAAGGTGAGTCTTGCACTGCCATGCCTCTTTTTTTGATGTCCATGTCCCTTCTTGGAGCCCAAACCTAGAACTCACCCCTAGGTGGGTAAGCTGATGGAAATGTCCTGTCCAGGATGAGCTCAGAGCAAACCAATATGAAATGGTGTCCATAGGGTACATATAAAGTCTTGCCTATCTGGGACTGGACACTGCCTCTGGCAAGACAGATTACAAATGGGCTCCCCAGGGTGAGGCCTGTAAGCACTGCTCTGACAGACTTCACCACTCTGCAGCCCTGAGGTGCCACGTGGTGCCCTGCGTCCCAGTGGTTATAGGTCTGGCCAAGGAGGGGACAAGAGGGCTTTGGCAGCTCAGAGCACAGGGTTCAGAAAACCATGAACAAAGAGCAAGGCCTGGGGGGAGCAGAGATGGCTGAGGCCTCTCCCAGGATGGGAGAGCTGGGGGTTTGCTCCTCTCAGCTGAGGAGGGAGCTCCGGTTTCCCACTTCCTGGCAAGCTGTAGCACAGGCATGTCCAACCCACAGCCCCACACATGCGGCCCACCCGCAGCCCTGCGATTTCAAGGCAGAGGCTCTTCCCCGCAACCCTGGGCGTGTGCCCATCACTCAGCAACAGCCAAACCGCCAGTGTGCTATCAGTGCTGTGTCGGCTGAAAGCAGGGCACAGGGAGGGCAGTGCTGTGCAGTGCTGACTCAAGTGATGGCAAACAACTGTATGCATTTTCAATAGGTTTTTGAAGTATAAAACACTGTAACTAGCAGTCAAATCTTCTGTAGGGCTAAAAAGAAGAGCCATGGAAGTAACACGGTCTGCTTGGATAAGCAGGGTAGCCGAAGTAGAGAATGTACAGACATGTTTTAAAATCCAGGTTTTCAGACTGGGAGTGCTGAGCATGGACAGCTCGCTGTTCTGGAGCTCTGCACAAGCACACCCAAAACCTCCAGTATGTTATTTTCAATGTAGTTTGCTCCTGAAAGTACCATAACCTATACCTTTTGATGTCAGTACCTTCACATCCTGCTTCAGTTCACTGAAGACTTTCAGAAAGGCTAGTCTTAAATTAAGGTAGCATATCAGAGTTCCCAAACAAACAGTAAGGAATCTGCAGACACGCAGCTTGGTTAATTCTTCTTCAGAGAGCTTAATCTTTCTCTGCATGAAGTATGGCTATGAGGATTTCACTAAGCATTTCAGACAAAAATGGAATGAAGAGATCAAGAACGTCTATGTTGTATCTAAATGTGAGACAGCAGCAAAAGAAGTATTTGCTAGAGGAGGAAATCTCAAGTGCAAGCAAGAAAGATGTCTCAACCCCTGCTGGAAGGTCTTGAGCAGTGCTGGAATGACCAGTGTGTAAATGTGAATTTCAGGGGATAGTAGTAGTTTGTGAGCAGAGATCTCATAGACCACATTTGCTGCTTTGCATAGTGTAGGAACTTCACATTGTGTGTATCTGAATTGGCAACTTGAGGTTGCAAAGATCATGTCCATTTAATTTGTGGTTTAAGCTTACAGAAACCTCCAGAAGCTGTACATACATTGAGCTAATTACTATAACTTCAGCACTAATCTAAGGAATTACACATCTACAGGGTGGTATAAGGGCATTTGACAGCTGCTGGAATTATTTGAAACAAAGGCTTATCAGCAAATTGTTCAGACCTTGCATCCATGTTTTGACACATATTTTCCTGGAAATATTGTTTTCCTGACCCCTCCTTCCCCCTTCCAGCCCTCCCTCAGAAAAGGGAAAAAAAAAAAAAAAAAGAAAGTGGCTATTTCATTTTCATTCTTCTTGCTCTGAGATTACAGGTTGTGAACTCCACCTTCCCAGGCAAGTGAAGTCTATAATCATCTCATTAAAAGACAACGGAACCTTGCTTACATGAAAGCACTGAGAGATCTGCACAAGAGCAGGGCTGGTTTAGATGTGTTCTTCCAGTTAAAGGACTTACCCTCATCAACGGATCTGTAAAGCTATTAAAAAAAAGTATTTATGATCCTTCATAGGCTCTACATAAGCAAAATTCTCTGGAACCAATTGCTAATAGCATGCAGAATGTATGAAAGTGTAGATTAATGCTTAGCAAGGATCAAGGTATTGTTAAGTGAGAGCTCTATTTTCAAATGGGCTTTTCTTACTGTTCTTTAGTACTACTGGAAAGTCCAAAGTAAGCTGATTAATACAGTGCAGCTACAGTTATTCAGTGAAATGGAAGCTTTGTTTTATAACTGAGTATTTAAAATATCATGGCAAAAAATATATATATTAAATCACATTTAGAGAGATTCCTGAAAGCTAGCAAAATAACTGATATGCTTGTATATTTATGGGTTTTGCTTTTTCCTAAAAGTTCTAATAACACAAATTTTTCAAAAACATTTTTAACTTTTTAACTTTAAGTTATCCTTATGGACTACTCTTAGTGTACTTGCCAATTTTTCAGTTTGTTGGGTTGCACTGTTAAGGAGACAGATAGTTAATTTATTGGGCCTGTAAGGAACATAGGTTTCAATAGGGTTGAACAACAAACTTTTCAGTGCTTGGCATTAATCCACTTACTGCAAATGAAATAAATGCCAGTGTAAATCAAGTAAGCTCTGCTGTTGCAAATGGTAGTTAAAAACTTACTATGTGGAAAAAAAAAGATACAAAACATCTAACATTTCTTTTAAAATCTGTAGTAACATGCAGTTTTCTTTTTCCAATTCTCATCATCAACAAGAAATTCCATGCTTTTCTTTGAATTATAATAAAATGCATATATTTTAAGCAAGGAAAAATGATTGATAGCGATGGCAGCTGTGACAGAGCATGTGATGTTGATCACAAGACTGACAGGAATTCCCAGTACAGGTTTAGAAAGAAAAGACGGATTAGATTTGAAGATGTTGGAAAAGGAAAAATGAACTAGATCCTATCAGCCACTAACTTTCTCCCAATTCTGTTCCTGTCTCTGCAGGGATGAACTCTACTGCAGCTGGGTATAAAACACAGCACAGTCAAAAAGAGAAGAAGCAGAATGAGAGTGATCCCTGGATACAGAATGCAAAGTAATGTGTGGGCAAGGTGCTGCAGTGCTGACATTTCCCATGGAGGAGAAAAGTTTCAGGCATACTGAAAATAGAACCATCTTGAGAAAGGGATCGTTCAGCTGCCTTGTTCTCTGCCTGCCCTTAAGATATGACTTCTCCACAATCGGGCTCTAAGGTTAGTAGACAC
Organism: Pavo muticus; assembly: GCA_016647715.1. Lineage (NCBI taxonomy): Eukaryota > Metazoa > Chordata > Aves > Galliformes > Phasianidae > Pavo > Pavo muticus. The sequence goes on along the minus strand of JACDJE010000165.1, from coordinate 3,750,862 downwards.
AGAGAGAGAGAATACTTAGCAACAGATTACAACTAAAGTGAAAATACACATGTACACACAGATTTCCCTCTACAGCCTACATGCAGAAACAATGAATTTTGCTTTTAGATTTACACTTTGAACTGAGATCTTGACCTTGCTATGTTCCAGTGGAAAGAAATTTCACAATCTAGTAGTGTGATGCTTTCTTTCATTGCTATTATCCACTAATTTCAATGCTATCATCAGTGGAAGAAACCCGATGGCCACTGTTCTTAAGTCTTCTGCCCAAAATGAACCAAGGAAAAGAATGATCACAGGCCCCAGACCTAGCACTCACCTGTTCTATTTTACAGCTTGAAAGGAGTCATTGAAGAGAAATACTGCTGATCTCTTACATTCAGTTTGCATCTTCTCTAGGGTAAAATTTACTATTAACAGGATGCACAGTGGCAGCCAGCAAATTACAGTACAGCAGAGAATAAATTGTGAGGTTGCATTTTATATTACATAACTGCACAGCAGTGAAATTCTGTGCAATTCATGACTTCTGTACCCTCATCTTATGTGTTCGGCAGTCTCATTAGCTTCCCTCTTTTTCACTAGGTTTCCTGGTGCAGTCCCAAGAACTTCTGAGATATGTTGTAGAGATTTGGCTTACCGACTAGGTCATCTGCTCAACGGGCAATAAATTAGGAAGTCCTAGTTTACAGATTCATCTCATAAAGAAATGTTAAACATTAGGAATTTCTAATTTTAAGTAGTATCATTCCTTGAATTAAAAACCGCGATTCTTGTTTTCTGTCATGCAACTTTTCCTGAAAACTGGATGCTATTGCTTTTATGTTTAATGACTGCAGTTTTAAAGAGAATTCATTCAAGTCAATAAGCTTTAGAAGATTCCATTGTAAAATAGTTGTGATCTATGCCTTACAAGATTTTACTGTTTACACATTACCTGTGTGTTACCTGTGTGGATGCGCTGCTCCTCTGATAGACCGTGGCCCTGCATGAACTGATTGCAAATACAGCTGGGAGAGACATAGTGTCCTGAGCATGGACAGGGGAAGGGCTGGCATACAGCTCTGGGATGGACTGCAGTCAGGGAAGTGAGTGGGAGAGGAATGAAAGAGGCTGATCAGTGAGAAAGATGAGATGGGAGAAGGCAGGATAGTGAATGTGGTGAGAGGAAGAAGAATTGAGTAAAGAGCCTATAGGAAAGGATAGGAATTGGGTGCAATAATTTGTGTTGTTTACCAGAAGGTGATGTACCAAAAATTTTGGGAACTGAAAGGGCTTGAGCTAATCTCAGATATGGCACCTGTAGAAATCCAAGAGGGAAACTTGTTAAAGCACTGGTAATTTCAGAATGGAGTGTTCTTTGATTGCTCATTGATTGCTTTCTCTTTAACATTTCTGTTTCAGAGAAACAAACAAAAGTGCCATGAGGAGCTGCGTCCTCTGGAGATTAAAGTTTACATTTGTGATGAAACTCTGTACCCTTTCATGCCAATTTGCAAGTCTGCCACAATCACACTTTTTGCACATGCAACATGGCAAAGTGCATTGCATTCTGTAAGAGCGACACGGGAATGCAGTGCAGTCTGTGCAGCTGCAGATGTCTTGGTGCCTAATTTGATTACACTGAAGTTGAGAAGCAGATGAGAGATTTGAGAAATCTTTCCCTCAAAACTTAGTCTGTCTTAATGTGAAATATCATTTCCCACTGGCTTTCTGCATAACATTTTCTTATATGAAAATGTGACTCTCAAGAGGATGAACCCCAAAAGCATTTGGTGGAACACACACAGCCTGCAGTGCTTTCCTAAAGGGCTGTAGCTATCTTCACTGTCTTGTATTTAAACCAGCTACATTATAACTGTACAGAGCATATATGGTAGTCAGTCATCCATCCTGCATAGCTGGAAATGTGTAATTCAAGTTCATAAGAAACCACGTCTTTTTCATCCTGTGAGTTTCAAAATAAGGAGCTCTCATGTCAGAACAACAGAACTTCCAGAAATTCCTGCTGAAAGTGCATGTGGCTGCCTTCTGCACCAGGGTACTCAGGCACAACTTTAGGGCTCCATGTTGGCTACAAATGTGGTGTTGGAGCATCTATACCAAAGAAATCTCCACTGCTCATTGCAAGTGACAGCTGTCTGTCTGGGCACCTGCTCACCTGTTTGCTCCTAAGGACTAATCTTCTCTCCCCTTACTGCAAACAATTTGATTTAGGCCTGATTCCTGCTGAAACGTGATGGAAATCCAGCATCCTTTCAGCTCCCCCCAGCAAACTTGAGTGGCACACCACCAGGGGACCAACACCAGAAAAGCACTGAATTCAGAACAGCAAAGGGCACAGTCAGTTGGTTGCTCACAGGTGGACACAAACTCAATCCCTCTCTCTCTGGAGAATCGTAGAATCACAGAATATCCTGAGTTGAAAGGGACCCACAAGAATCATCAAGTCCAACTACTGGCTCCACACAGAACCACCCAAAATCAAACACCACATCTGAGAGAGTTGTCCAAATGCTTCTTAACTCCAGCAGGCTTGGTGCCGTGGCCACTGCCCTGAGGAGCCATGCGCCACCACCTTCTCAGTGAAGAAACTTTTCCTTATATCCAACCTAAACCTCCCTGCTCTCTTGGGGTTCTGCAAAGAAGAGACAATACTAAGTGCAATTACAAAGCTCTTGTGATAAAATTCAGTCAATGCAGCTTGACTTTTGCATTTTTTAAGCTCATTCAACATTAGCTAGTAGGAAGTGAGGTAATGGACATTGGGAGTGAGATGTGAGATGTCCACATCTCACAGGTAGAAATGTACAGGGAAATTTGGACTTCATTGTAGAGGTATTGGAGAAAGCTGGATACATTTATGATGCTTTTCATAGAAACATAGAATATCCTGTGTTGGAAGGGACCCATAAGGATCACTGAGTCCAACTTGTGGCTCCATGCAGGACTACCCAAAAATCAGACCTTATGTCTGAGGTCTTTGTCTTCATGTTTCTTGAACTCCAGCAAGTCTGGTGCCAGCACCACTTCCCTGGGTGTTGTGGTTTAACTTGGCAGGTGGCTAAGCCACACAGTTATTTGCTTATTTCCTGCTCTTCCCAGTGGGTTAGGAGAGCGAATCAGGAAAACAAAACAAAACAAAACAAAACAAAACAAAACTTGTGGGTTGAGATAAAACTATTTCCTAAGATAGAGAATAGGAAAATAATAATAATAATGACAAATATATACGTGTGTGTGTATATAACAAGTGATGTACAAACAATTGCTCACCACCCCCCAGCCGTTGCCCAGCTAACCCTCTGAGCAACAGAAAAGCAGAGATGAACTCCTCTTCAAAACTCTTTCTGCATGATGTCATATGATATGGAATATCCCTGTGGACAGTGTAAGTCACCTGTCCTAATTCTGTTCCCTCCCAGCTCCTTGGGTCCTTCACTGGCTCTGCACAGCACTGCTTAGCAGCAACCATAAACATCGGTGTGTTACTGACATCATTTTTCTCCTAGAACCAAAACATAGCATCACACCAGACACTCTGAAGAAAGCAATTCCATCTCAGTTGAAACCTGAGGAAACCTCTGAGCAGGTTGTTCCATTGCCCGGCTGCCCTCTGGTGAAGAACCATTTCCTGATATCCAACCTGACTTTCCCCTCATGAAGCTCCATGCTGTTCCCTCAGGTTCTATCACTGGTCACCAGGCCATAAGGAGCTGCAGGCCATGAGGGGGCTGCAGGACACCATGAGGCCTCCTCTCAGTTTCCTCTTCTTTGGGCTGAACAAACCAATGGAATTCAGCTGCTCTTCACACATCTTCCTCCCTAGAAGCTTCCCCATCTTTCTAGTCCTCCTTTAGACACTCTCCAGTAGTTTTATGTCCTTTTTGGACTGTGGTGCCCAAAACTGCACACAGTACTCGAGGTGAAGCCACACCAGTGCAGTGTAGAGGGGGTCAGTCACTTTACTCAACCAGCTAGCAGTGTTGTTCTTGATGCATTCTAGGATATGGCTTCATCACACCCTATAAAGATAATTTAAACAGTTCAGACAGGACATGCTCTAGAAGTGCCTGTTCTCTCCACTGTCTGCAAAGACAGTGACTGGTGTACACTGGACAGCTGTAACTTGTGCTCAGTGTTTTCACCTGTGCCTTTCACAGGAAACAGCTGGGTTTCCATTGCAGAAGTACACAACCAGTGTAAGGTCTGCATCTAATATCATTAAATTTAATTGATTAGCATGCTCTAATATATGCTTATGGAAAATAGCACTGGAAGGTTTATTACCAACAGTTATAATGACTGATCTTTATTAATGTCTTTCACATTAGTATGTTCCCTTTTTCCTCAAACTAACTGCAGTTTTTAATAAACGTGACAGCATAAGTTTGTGCTATTGCATTTGCATCTTTTCTTTTTTATCAAAAAGGTATAATCAAAACAACAACTTTTAAATTTTGCTGAGGTGCCAGAGTACCTCTGACAGAGCCTGAGCTAATCACAGAGGAGAAAGGACAGTTAGCAACCCTGCCTGCAGCAGGGGGTTGGAACTTGATGATCCTTGAGGTCCTTTCCAACCCAAGCCGTTTCATGATTCTATGAAAGGGCCTGGAAGATGAACATGATTAGGTCAACTTTTATACAGGGGATGCCTAGGTCTTTCACCAGCTGTAAGATTTTTAGCTGTCTGAGTTCAACAAGCTCTACAAAAGTCTCCTACGTGCAGAGCTTTCCAGTCTGTTGAAGTCTTTCTGCCTTACACTTTTAATTTCCTGAGTGTGCGCCTGCTTCCTGCTATGCTGAGCAGTCCACTGTTCCCTAGTCATGCTGCAGGCCCTGTGTTCAGATCTCTCTCTTGCATCTCTCACACTCACTCTGGAAGTTACTTCATCATGTTCCTATCCTGTTTAACTGTTGTCAGATAAGGTCCAGTCTTCTCTTCAAGAAGACTTCACCCTACCCAAAAGCTTTCCCATGTCCTCCCCTCTCTCATGCAGAGCTGAAGAGAACTAATAAAAATCTGTTGTTAATCTGAGCATGGTAATGTATCAAGTTTTCCATAGGCATTTCCACATTTCATCAGTTCTAAGTTTTTGACAATACATTATAGTCACTTGCAGACTGTAGCCTCTAGAAATCGAACACAAAAGTGAGCATTGCAAGCAGACTTTACAAATAAAACCTTCAGGCTATTCACTCTGTGAGATCTTTCAATGAAAGATCTTAAATGAAACATCACCTTCTGTTTCCTCTTTATCATATTCTGTGATTATTTTTAGAATTCAAAGTGGATATCCCACGCTGCAGTTCCCTTAAGTACGGACTTACCACTTAATTAGATTATTTGATTTCCACTGAAGGAAACAAGAGGCCTAAGTATCGGTGTAAGACATTAACCACACAACACTCTGAATAAATAGCAAGACAACAGTATTCAATCTTAGGCAGAGAGATGATTAGCTTCCATCATGACCAGAGATCCTGGAGTTAAATTTTATAAGTCCTTGTTGCTTTGTTCTTGATCGTGTTTCCTGTAAAGCTGGAAAGTCAGGAGTCATACACAGATCACCTGATTTTTCATTTCCTACTGTGAATTAGGGAAAACTCAAGGTTCTCCTTCTGGCTTTTGACAAAATACAGATCATCTGTTCAGAAAATCAAGTGATGTATGATTCAATTCCCTCTACTGAGATTTTTTGCTAGGAGATACATATCTCACAGATCAAAAAACTTTCTCTGGACTTTCTATAGAATTCATTTGTGTCCCAGATATTTTCTGATCTAAAGCCTCTCTTTGTAATTAGTGACAAAACTCTTAATATTTGAATGTTTTAAAGGTTTTTCTCAGTTTTTGTGATAGAAATAGCTTTGTTTCTGTGGACTGAACCCAGCAAAAAAACTTAGCCAAGTACCAGACCCAGAAAATATATTTGTTGGCAAATTATGTTTTTTAATGCATAGATTTAGGAAATGGACTTAAAATGCACAGAGTTACTAGAATAATTTGTATTGGGAATGAGTGTGATAGGATATGGCAAGTCTTCAGTTAAAGAAACAGTCAACGTGCAACAAAATAGGTTTTCTCAATGCTGAAATGCTCACAGAACACAAAGCTAAAACACATGCGTGTCCTGTTAATAATGAAAGATGTTCAGTATTTTTTACTGTTTGATGTTAGTTTTTATACTAATCTTAAAGAACATTCCTGATGGGATTTGCAGCTTGCAAATGCTGTTCTCAGCTATGCTGTTAGTATTTATAGGACATTCCAAGAGGAATCTTTGCGCCCTTGGATCTTTAATGAACAGACTGACAATGAATGTGTAGCCTCATACCCCTGAGTAAAATAAGACCTCTCAGGAACGCTGGCATGAGACAAGGAGAAATGCTGGAATACTAATTCTCTGGTGCAAAGCTCCTCATCCTGACACTTCTGCTAAGATGTGGCTGAGCAATGGACATTGGGGATGGTAAGGACATTTTCCATTTAAAAAGTTCCCTTTATTCTATTGAAAGTTGGATGATGTGTCAACTTAAGTGGAATATGATGAGAGTTTCCTTTGTTCCTGGTGTAGTTTATCTAGGCTGGGTAATTGTTTGTGGTTTATCTGGATAAGACATTCTTCAGGGATTTTAGCTATTTTTCCAGATGAGCAGCGCTAGAAAGGATGGATCAGAAAAGAAGCTGGAAAAGATTTCTTGGGAAAACCCAGTGATAAGCCCAACAAATGAAAAGGCTACTTAATCTGGTCATATGAAGAGCATCTTGGCCTGGTTGTTGGTTTGACAATGGCAAAGACAAGACACATCTTCAGGTTAAGTGAGTTAACCTTTGTGTTTGTTTCTCTTGAGAAAATTCTTGTATGCCGGGCTAGCTGTGAATAGGCTGAGATGATTTTGTTATCTTCTAATCCTGTTCCTTTGTTTGATGACTGATTTATGCAGTGCTTGATACCATTGCTATTTAACCTTAGAGCAGGGAAAAGGTAAAGGACTTGTATTTGGGAAGTTTCAACGGTAGATTTTAAAACCAGGCATGACTGTACTTCCCTCTAATAGCATCAAAGGAGCTACCCAGAAGTAAGTCAGTCTTATAAAGAAGAGAGAAGATGGAGGGCAAAATCATCTAGAAATTAGATACAATGAAGATACAGAACTTAGTTTTGAAGAGGAACAGCTCTTGAATGTGCATCAAATTTCTATGGTTACTGAAATTCCTCTCATCCCCCCAGCAAATGTCACAGTGAATTGTATCTGGGCAGTGGGTGCTGGTTGAGGAGGAGACATTCAGAATGCCATTTTCATCAGATGACAAAGCAGGCAAACAGCTCCAGTTACAGAGCAGGTGAGTGGACATGGAAAATGCAATGAAAGAAGGAATGGTGATAGCATGTTTCTCTACTGAAAGCTCACCTGTGGGAGACAGGTTACGCTATAGAGATAGATTTGTACAGATTTTTCATAACTAGTATTTTTTGCTAGAAGTGGTTATATATCTAAAAACCTGTCCTCCTTTATTTATTAAAAAAAAAAAATGACAGGCTTTTGAACATAAAAAAGTCATAGTAATAAATTATAAAAGGCATTCACATCTGCAGAAACAACCATAGAGTATTGATATCATGTGAGATGTTTTCTACTGGCTATTCCCATTTTCATTATTTACATTGAAAGAGCAACGTTCTTAAAACTTATTTTCAGTTTGGAGACCAGTCCATGGCAGAATACCTCTCATAGAGAACAGATTTTACTGGCATTCATGTAAAATTAGCCTAACTTAAATTAGCCTAATCAGCTAAAATTCAGTGACCATCTCACTTGGTCACTGCTTTGCCAGGCAGCACAGGTTTGTATCATTTCCATGCCAAATCAATGTCTTCAGCTCCCTGGCAAGCTTTTCAGTTGACCAGTATCATTTGTGAGCAGGACGCCTCATTGGGTCTCAGAGCAGAGCCATCTCATGACTCTGCACTACTGTTTGCCTCTCATGTTTGCTAAGCCTGCATTTTAACCCTTAGTGCCTCATTTCCAAACCTTCCATGTACGCTGAATTGTATTTCTTCAAGCAGCACTGTGCTGACCTCAGAGAGCTGCTGGTATGAGAAGGTGGTGGTGTCTACTCTGCTGGAGCTGTAAGAGCGCTGTCATGAAACCCTAACAGGAAGGATCAGGTACTGTGTGTTTTCCTCTTCAAGCTCCTATCAGGATATCACAGTGTGAGCTGCTCAGTGTGGCTTTAGTGACATTGTCTGAAGGGAAATATTTACAGCCATTTTCTCTGCTGGAACTAGAACACAGATCATGCATTCAGACCGTACAGAACAGCAGCTCCATATGAACACATCATCTACACCTATTTTAAACTTTCCTCTGAGAGATCTTTCTTTAGACCACCAGGGACCAATGTTTTTCTCGGGACCTTTGCACTAATACTGATCAGGTGACAGACAATTTCACTCTAAAAATAGTGCCTCAGTGCAAATCAATCCCTGACCTTCACACGTGGCAGATAATCAGAAAACAGTATCTTAAGTATCTTAGGAGAGGTACAGGAAAGAAGGGAACAGACTTTTTAGCAGGGTCTGCGGTGATAGAACAAGGGTTCAAGCTCGGGGAGAGCAGATATAAGGAAAAAATCTTTTACAATGAGGGTGGTGAGGCACAGGAACAGATTACCTAGTGTTGTGGTTGATGCCTCGTCCCTGGAGACTTTCAAGGCTAGGCTGGATCAGGCCCTGGGCAACCTGATCTAGCTGTGATGTCCCTGTTCATTGCAGGGGAGTTGGACTTAGGTGGCCCTTAGAGGTCCCTTCCTGCTCTAAGGATTCTATAATTCTGTGATTCAAATAGGATAATTTTCAAGTAAGGTAGATCACATATTTGAGGTATTTTTAAATTAAGGTAAATACTAATATGATTTTATTTTGTTAAAACTATAACATAAAGCTGGCAATTTTCACATTCACATAATTACCAGTCCAACTCAGTGAAATGTAAATTGTTTCCTTCTATAGAAACACTGTAGGTTTACAACAATAACATCCAAACACCAATACAAACCAAATAAATTGTTAGGAACATATTCAAAAATATCAAAGTATCCCTTTTTCATAGCTGTAACACAGTGCCAGTATGTGATTTGTTCCAGTCCTCGCTTCCTTTTCTTTTCAGTTTGACAGCTAAAAACTATGCATTTCTCTGTCGTATCTTCCCAAAAGTGCTTTGTTCCTCTTCATTAAATTTCTTTCTTGATTTGGAGACAATTTCTCCATTTTACAACAGCTTTTCATTATTCTGATCCCCTCTTGTCCTGCCACAGTGCTTAGATGTCCCTCTCCCACAAGCTCTCAAACCTTTCACAAAGTTTATATGCCATCCTAAGTAAACAATAGGTAATCATGATAATTATTCTGTGGCAAAAATGGAAGCACATGTCCATGATACTGTGTGGTTCCGTAGTGTGGCACAGAACTCCTCTGCTTTAAAACCCAACAGAAACGACAGGGCAGGATGCCAAAATGATCTTTATTTGTCCTTGTGGATTTTATTCTAGCGACTTCAGTCCCTGGAGGCAAAGGTCCCTGCCAGTCTCATGCTAGTACAGACTATTTACATCTCAGTAGAGGTGTCATAAAAGAAACATCACATTCTGGGCCAGAGGCACACAGACTCCTCCTTGGAGAGGGGATGCACACAAATAAAGGCATGAAACAGAGCTCACCTAAAGAATGCAAGTATCCATGCTTTTTGGCTTTCCAAAGTTCTCTCCACTTGCAGTTCTGGCTAGCTCGTCCCCATAGGATCAGGACAAAATTAGAAGAAAGACTTCACGCCTTTCAACAAGAGGAAGGAGGTAACTTTAAGAACACTGCAGCAAGAAAGGGGGCTCTTCTACACCTATAGTCATGGCAGCACAGAAACTCACAGGCTGGACCTTCTCCCCTTCAGCAGGGACAGCATCTCTAGAGAATGTTGTTACCCAGCTGCTGAATCACCTGAGGTCTGCGTGAACCACCATGGTGTAATTAGCACAAACTGCATGCATAATCTTTGGGCATGTCTTCATTAATGCTTAGTGCTAAAGAGGAATTTAATCTTGTAGCAAATATCTCAGCTCCAGGTATTTGCTTCCATGACAGCTGTGCAACATGGACAACCTTCCTGTGCTCCCACCTTAAACTACCATTAACGTTCTGGACCCCCACGTATCCCTGAGAAACATCAAGCCTATTGTCAGGTCAGCTTTCAGTTAGAGTTGGTTGCTGGCTGGTAGCACACACGGCACCCAAAGGAGGGTCCACCTCAGCGGCTCCGTTCTGCCACCTGCTGGCAATTTATGCCCAGAGCACAAATAGAGCAGGGCTGCCTGTGTGAGCTCCCCGTGACTGACAGGAGCTGCTGGAGCCCGAGGCTGAGGGGAAAGCTCATGGGGACCGTGTGCTCCGAAACAGGCCAGCGGGTAAGGGGATAGGCGCAGCCACTCTCCCAGCTGATGTCTCTGGGCCTTGACTTCCTCTGCCTGTGGGGACTGAAAGCTGGGAGCCTTCTGAAGCGTCTGAAGCTGGGAGTAAGCTCTGCCTCTGACTTCATCCTCACTACTGAGGCTGCAGGGAGAGGCAGCTGTGCACTCTAAGAGCAACAGCTCATCTTTTTCATTTGTTGATACCTGGGAGAGGTGATCACCCCCACCACACGCACTCCAAGCTGAACACCGACAGTACCTGTGCAGCTGCCATGCTCCTGGTGGCACAGCACATCCCAGCAGAGCAGGGCAAGCACCCAGGCGCTCCGCATTCACACACTGCCATTCCACTGGCTTCAGAGGGGCCACTCCGGCCTTCTGACTGTTAACATTTCAGCTGAGAAAGGAGCTGTGCCGGACAGAGCAAGTCCTTCTGGGATAAGAATAGCACCTGCCATCTTAGGACACAGCACAGTTGTCCAGCTCCTGCACGGCAACACGTTGCAGTGAGATATAGAAGGCAAGCTACCCGCTGAGGAATGTCTTCGAGTGCTATTCATGGAGGCATATCATCTACAGCAGCAGGCCTGGCCCCACGCAGGAGCCTTGCAAGATGGGGTTATTTTGAGCTCTGGGCACTGAGGATGAAGGGAGGCAAATGACAGTGATCCTCCTGGCACAGGCAACCTCCAGAGCTCTGTGCACAACTGCCACAGCCTGTCACCGCTTCTGGGGATGACTCTTGTGAAGCTGTTGGGCGATGCGGTGGGACCTGAGAGCCCAGGAGATGGAAGCCAGGAGGGAGCTGAGAATTCGCTGGGGACACGAGGGCAGGCCTCAGGCCCACCTGTCCTGGAGCTCAGGCACTCTGCTGCCTGCTTTGTTTTTGACCACATCCCTGAGAGCATCGGCACATAACTTTGTGCAGGTGAATATTGTGATAGGTCAGAGGAGAGCAGACACAGGCTCATGATTTGATAGCTGCTTCATCTTCAGAGAATTACCTTCCCTTTCATATCAGTGTTTGCTGTAACATTTTTGTATTTGTCAATTTCTCCCGTCCCCTACGATCCCCAGACCCCTGCAATGTTGTCAGCTCAGCCTTTGTGTAGGCCAAAAGGAAAGTCCAGCTATCTGAGGGAGTTAATTACCCATCAGCTTTCTTCTTTTCGCAGCCTGTTGTGCAACAGCTGACAAGGCTGACATTTGAGGTGATGTGCTGAGGAGGTGTGTTCTTCTATGCAGCATGTAAGAAATGAGCCCTGAGGGGGCTTCCTTCCAGCAGGTGGCCCCAGGCAGGGCTTAGACTTTTGCCACATTGGAGGGAAACCACAAATAGATGTCATCATTTCAGGGAATCTAAAGTAAGATAAAATGCACAGTTTAGAGGCACCATCAAAGTGTCATAACAGTGCACTAATTTTGGTGTCTGCAGGAAATTGTTTCTGCCAAGGAACCGTCTGTCCTTCATGGTGTGATACACTGCGCCATCTGAAAGCTTAGTTAGAGACCAGTGTTTAGGATCTGTGATTGCCAAGATCGCAACCCATAGCAGGGAAGGGAAAAGGGAAGGCATCGCTCTCTCTTGCCACTCACATGGCATGTAAGCTGTGCTGACAGGACACTAGGAGAAGCTTTAAGAATATGTGAGGGCAAGAGTAGTGCAAGGAGCTTGAAAACAATGTATGTAGCTGCATCAGTAATATCCCAAGCTTATTCAAAAGAAAAAGAAAACGGAAACCAAAAAGAAAAAGGAAATTAAAATAAACAAGAAAAAAGAAAGAAAAAGAAAAGCGTATAAAAAAGAAAAAGAAAAAAGAAAAAGAAAGAAAAAAGGAAAAAAAAAAAGGAAAATCAGAGAGAAAGGAAAAGAAGAAGAAAAAACAACAACAAGGAAGTCACCGTTTGTAGTGCTTATGCATATTAATCTATGGTTTTTATTCTATAGACACTGACATGGTTACAAAGACATTGCAGAAGAAAGCGACAGAGTGTTCACATTTTGTGCGCTCCTCAGGCCGCTTTGCTGCCTCATGACATCCTCACTCTTCCTCTGCTATCTTCTTACTGTGAAACTCCCGACTCTTCACTCGGAGCTTGTTGACCTGTGACTCTGCAATGTCAGCCCGCTCCTCTGCTTCTTCCAGCTCGTGCTGGATCTTGCGGAATTTGGAGAGGTTGACATTGGACAGCTCCTCCTGTACAAGGACAAGGAGTTGGTGGTGAGGACCCAAGACAAGGATTTCATTCCTCCTGTGCGCAGGCTCTCAGGGGCTGTGGTGGCTCCCCAGCACAAAGCACAGACCTCCTGTCTCCCATTGCTGACCCAGAACCCTCCCAAAGACCTTTTCATCCTCACTTATTTAAATTATCCCATCTGAACTAAGGAAAACAGTTTTTGAATTTTTATCTCACTTTTGCCCTCTAGATTGTGTCTGGAAGGAGCGTAGTTCAACAGTCTAACTGTAGTGTAATTTTGGCAGTCTGTTTAGTCTTTATACTCAAAAGTTCAGGCTGAGGGAGAAATAGCTCCATGGAAGAATGCTTGTTCCCCACAAGTGGGTTTATAAGTGATCCATAGGGAACTGCCTTCTTGTGCAACTCATAAGTGCAGTTTCACATTCCTTTTCCAAATCTGCTGTGACAACACTGATATCTAACTGCATAGTATCTCCTTCCATAGCCATGCAAACCTTGCAATCCACACTCCCAGTCTCTGTGTGGGAAGTAACTCTTAAATCATTACTTTTTTTAGGAAGTCGTTGCTTCGCAGAAGAAATGGAAATTTATTTCCAGTTCAACAGACGAACTAAGAATTTCTATCTCCTGTTCTGGTTCAATGTCCTAGTTCTGCAGTCCCTAATATAAGGTGAGGAACGTGGAAGAGGTGAGTCAGTTAAGATGTCCTAAATCTCCTTCTTTCAAATCAACCACTCATCATAGTTCAGCAAAATTTCTCTGTACTTGGCTGTATGGAGAAAGGAATCTGACCTCAGAAATTTATCAGCTAAGAGAATGGTTGTGAGCCCTGTCTGCCTGTCTGTCCTCCAGTATGAAAGAGACTGCAGTACATCACTCAGTTTACTCCTGAAAACAGCATGGCCCAAAGAAAGCAACACTAGTTATATTATCAGGAATATGTTATTAGAGCCATTAAACTTCTCAAGGGAAACCAACCCTCACAGGCTTCATAAGGAGGAGTTTCTGGAAGGTAAACACGAAACAATATCCAGTTGAACTCCATCACTGTTCACCAGTTTCTATCCTTTGCAAGTCCCTAATATATTTTCTGTTCCCCCTCAGAAAGTTACATTTGTCAACTCTAAAATAAATACTTACAGCCTCCTCAGCTTGCCGCTTGTAGGATTTCACCTTCATCTGCAGTTTGTCCACCAGATCCTGGAGTCTAAGAATGTTCTTCCGGTCTTCCTCAGACTAAAGCAGATGGTAAGCAGGAAAGAGAGAGAAATTATTTTCCCCACACCACGAAATGACATTTCCTTCTGGACTTTTTAGAAAAATACCTTGACTTTCTGTCAGATGGGTGTGTCAACACAAAGATGCCATCAGCCTTACCTGGTAGGTCAGCTCCTTCACCCTCCTCTCGTACTTGCGCACACCCTTCACGGCTTCAGCGCTGCGCTTCTGCTCAGTATCTACCTCCCCTTCCAGCTCCCGCACCTGCAATGAGAAACCATCATTGGTGCTTCCCTGCTATCTCTTACCTTGGGTTGCACACGCCTGCACAAATACCAGTCCTACGCACTCTGGCCTCCAGCTTCTGGATTTGCTTCTTGCCTCCCTTCAGGGCCAGCTGCTCTGCCTCATCCAGACGGAGCTGCAGGTCCTTCACTGTCTGGTCCAGGTTCTTCTTCATCCTCTCCAGGTGGGCACTGGTGTCCTGCTCCTTCTTCAGCTCTTCTGCCATCATGGCCGCCTGGAGGAGAAAGAATCACAGGCATTTTGTGACTGGAGATATTTTGAGGGAGAATGCATCCACCATCAGCAGCAAAACAGTCCCTTAACTCACATCAGTGATGGCCTTCTTGGCCTTCTCTTCAGCATTGCGAGCTTCCTGGATAGTGTCCTCCATTTCACTCTGAATTTGGGAAATATCTGTTTCCAGCTTCTTCTTGGTGTTGATCAAGCTGGTGTTCTATTTAAAATCAAAAGTGTTTTCTGCATTTCGTTTCAAAAAAGAACACTTAATTTGAGAACTGTATTGCTGAAATTTGAAGTTACAATTTATGAATCTATTATTACCATCTTCCTTCAAATGGCTAATGTTGTCAGACCATGTTACAGAAAGACAATAGAAAGAAGCACTCCTGAATGCAATTCTACTCACTTAGCTATAATACAGTTCTTTGTATAAGTACAAAAACTGAGACTTAGATTAAGGTCCTTTCTACAAGGGATGGATGATTTAAGGACTTAAATAGAAGAAAAATCTGGAAATAAAAACAAAAGACTGCTCAAAGATATACTGAAATTGGCAATTTTAAATGAGAAAGTGATAATGACGATCAGGGAACCTCATGATTTTCAGAAAAATGAGAAGTAAAATTCTAGGGGTAATTTTCTTTTTTCCTATAGAATGTCTATCAACTCTGAAGAAGAGACTGCAACAACAAATGTATCTCCTTACATATTATTTACACATCTGTGTTTATTTTTGGTGTTCTCAGACAAGAATCTAACCTGAGTGTGGAGGAGCTGAACTCTCTCACTTGCATCCATCAGTTCCTGCTCAGCCACTTTCCTCGAGCGCTCCGTCTGCTCCAGGGCTGCCCGTAGCTCCTCAATCTCAGCCTGCAACAGGTTTGCTCTGCGCTCCACCATGGCCATCTGCTCCTTCAGGTCCTCCTGCGTCCTGAGAGCGTCGTCCAAATGTATCTGGGTATCCTGTAGAAGAGGCAAGAGAAATGACAAGGGGCACAGCAAACCCGGGTACCTAAAATGTCAGGGAAGACATTTCCTTATGTGCTTTTTGCTGAACAGACCTTCAACACTGTCTGTGTGTTTCTCAGGTTCTTCTGTGCCTCTGCAGCTACGCGGTTGGCATGGCTCAGCTGGATCTCCATTTCATTCAGGTCTCCCTCCATCTTCTTCTTCAGTCTCAGGGCTTCATTCCTGCTCCTGATCTCAGCATCCAGGCTGCTCTGCAAGGACTCCACAATTCTGAGGTGGTTTCTCTTCAGCTGGTCAATTTCCTCATCTTTCTCTGCTATCTTCCTGTCAATCTCAGACTTGACCTGGTTGAGCTCCAGTTGGAGGCGCAGGATCTTCCCCTCTTCATGTTCCAGGGAGGCCTGGACAAATAATTGTGATCATTTATAACTACTGCTTACTTTCCAGCTAATTACAGCATATCTCAGGAAACCTGAGGTAGATACGCTCTGTAGCCAGAACAGAGGACAACCATGCCCTTCTTAGCCAGATTTCCTCATTGCTGATATTTTTAGTGTGCCACCAGTTATTATGAGCATGTACCTCAGCTTCCTCCAAGGCAGCCTGGATTTCAGACTTCTCCTGCTCAATCTGCTTCTTGACTTTCTCCAGCTCATGAATTGCCTTTCCTCCCTCTGCAATCTGCTCCGTGAGGTCAGAAATCTCCTCTGTAGAGAAGAAGGAAAAATCACACGGTCAGATACAGAGCATACAGGGAAAGGCCCTGTGACAACAGCATGACAGGTCTCCTCCCATCTCTGCAGGCACAGACCCAGGTGAAGAGGTGGGCAGGAAAGCTTCTGAGAAAGCCCTGCCAGCAGGAAAGGCTGAGTGACTTACGCTGCAAGTTCTTGTTCTCACGCTTCAGCGTTTCCAGGTGGTCCAGGGACTCCTCATAGGCATTCTTCATCTTGAACAGCTCTGTGCTGAGGGAGCGAGACTCCTTCTGGGAGGCCTCCAGCTCAGCCTGCGTTTCCTCGTACTTCTGCTTCCACTCTGCCAGGATCTGAGGAGCAACAGGGCGTGATTATGGATGTGGCAATCACGTTCTGCTCAGGAAACAGAGGCTGGAGCCCAGAATACCTTGTCAAAGTTCTTCTGCTTCTTGTCCAGAGCTGCACAGGCGGCATTTGCTCGCTCCACGTCAATCATCAGGTCCTCCACCTCATTCTGCAGCCTCTGCTTTGTCTTTTCCAGGGAAGCGCATTTGGCATTCACAGCTTCAACGTGTTCCTCTGCATCCTGCAGGCGCTGTGCCAGCTTCTTCCTGGGAGGTTGTAAGCACAGCTCAGTATTTGGGAGCAAAGTGGAGATTTTTCTGTAGTTCTCACCACCATACTTAGGCACTCCACAGTATTCTGCCCAGATGCACCTAGCACAGAGCGTTTCCCAACCTTTATTCCCTCTTCCTTTCCTCAAGTCTAGAAATCCCTCATCTCACTGCAGACATCATACATTGCCTTTCTCTTGCATTCTCTGTCATGTGGACTATTTGTCCTTTTGTAACCACCATCTCAACAGCACAAATTTCCCCTTCATATCACTCCTCTCCAAACTACTATTTGACTTTTGCCCTTCAGTATTTCAGTGATCTCTTCCAATTTCCACTACATTCTGCCAGCCTTCCCCACTTTGCCCACATACTTGGCCTCCTCCAGCTCCTCTGTGCGCTGAATAGCATCTGTCTCATATTTGGTTCTCCACTGGGCCACTTCGCTGTTGGCCTTGGACAGGGCACGCTGCAGCTCACCCTTGGCTTCCTGCTCCTCCTCATATTGTTCCCGGAGCAAGTCACAGTCGTGGCGGGCAGACTGCAAGGCGTGGGCCAGGGCATTCTTGGCCTGTGGAAAAAATTGAATTAAGGCAGTGAACAGCCTGTGAAACAGTAGCGTGATAATAAAGGGAAAATTTTTTAAAACAATTCGAATCTGAAATCTGCAGTCTGCTCAAAGTGAAAAAGTGCATGTATATTCTCAAAAGATTCGTAATAGTTCATTCATCACAATATGGAATGTTTGTTCGGGATATATGATGGGTAAATTCTGAACAAGAAACATAGATCTTGGAAATTTTGAATTCTTGAAATTTGTTCTGAATGTCATATTGCATTAAAGTACAATAGAAACTCAGTTTATATAGATATATCTCAGCCTTGTTTATACACCATTAATCAGTGGTGTAAAACAGTATACACCATCATTAAACCAACTGAAAATCTAGGGAAAATCCTTTCCTATTTTTATATCCAGTTTGGAGGTGATGCCTTCATTGTCTTTCTTCTCATAATAGATAGGGTGGTTTGTAAAGCTATCCACCAGATTTGAAATGTGCAAAATGAAAATTCTGATTCTATATAGAATCAGGTATTATTTAAGAAAAAATTAGCTGGATCCCAAGCCTACCCTGCTACAGGAGGTACCTTTATTTCTTCCTCTAGATGCCTCTTTAATTCTTCGATCTGTTGAGTAAATGCCTGTTTGCCTCTTGATAACTGAGATATCAAAGCATCTTTTTCTTCCACCTGCCGTGAATATTCACCTGAAAAATTTTACAGATAGATGGTAGTTTTAAGAGAAATACTAAAACGAGATGCGCTTATAACACTGTATGCCAGCTTATAGAGGATAGGCCAACTTGAATTGAACATGACACTTTTCTTGGCAGAATTACTTGCAAATTTTCCCATTCAAGGGGAGTGTATGGATACCTTACCTGCTTCTGTCTGCAGACGAGCTCTTTGAGTATTGAGGTCATTGATCATGCGCTGATGCTCTTCCTCCTTTGTCTTAATCTCACTCAGCTGATCTTCCAGTGTGCGGCACATCTTCTCCAGATTTGCCTAGGTATGAAAAACATTTAAGGAAAAGAAGAATCTCATTACATTCTGGCATGTTGTTCTTGTGATGAAAAGTAACTCTACTGGGTATGATTGCAAATTGTAATTTAAAAGTTCAGAATCGTGTATTTGGTCATAGGATAATAAGCCTAAAGTATTTCTATACCTTGGCTTTGGAGACAGACTCCATGTTGCTGGCCAAGTCATCAATCTCCATCTTCAGCTCACTCTTCTCCTTCTCCAGCTTCTGCTTGACTCGTTGCAGGTTGTCAATCTGCTCCCCAAGCTCCGCTGTGCTGTCTGCATGCTTCTTCCGCAGGGCGGCAGCCGTGGCTTCGTGCTGCAGCGTGGCCTCTTCGAGGTCACGGCGCATCTTCTGAAATTCTGCCTCACGCTTCTTGTTCATATCAATCTGAGCTGCCGTAGCCCCTCCTGCTTCCTCCAGGCGCTCACTGATCTCCTCCAGCTCCCTGGAGAGGTCAGCTCGGTGCTTCTCTGCTTTTGCCCGAGAGGTTCGCTCTGCCTCGATTTCCTCCTCCAGTTCCTCAATACGGGCCTAGGGAACATCAGGGACCCTTCACACCCACGTCCCTCTCCTTCAGATGTTTTCTGAAGGGCAGAAGGGAAGGACCCGAGACTTGCCTGCAGCTCCTTGATCTTCTTCTGTAACTGCATGCCCAGGGCTTGCTCATCCTCAATTTTGCTTTGGATTTGGCTGATTTCAAAGTCTTTCCTTTTGCACAAGATAAATGGTGTTAGTGCCTGAACAAAACTCCCAAGTGTACCTGCCCAGCGCTCACATGTCCCACAACTACACTTACTTCTTCAGTTTCTCATCTAGCTGCTGTTTGTCATTTTCCAAATCCATTATGCTATCATGGGCCAACTTCAGGTCTCCTTCAAGTTTCCTCTTAGCTCTCTCGAGGTCCATGCGCAGCTTCTTCTCTTGCTCCAGGGACCCTTCCAGCTAAACAGAATGAGATCATTAGCACTCTGCCAGCCATGTTTATCTCCACAACTGTCCTATAATAGCCGTATGCTTTTGTTCTTACATCGTCCACTTGCTGCTCCAGCTTGGTTTTAGCTTTGGTCAGCGTATTGACTTTGTCTTCTTCAGCCTGCAGGTCATCCAGTGTCTGCTGATGGGCCTCTTGGAGGGCTTTCTTCTCTTTTGTCAGCTTCACAATGGTCTCATCCAGGGCTGCCATCTCCTCTGTGAGGTTTTTCACCTTTGACAAGTGGAAAGTAAATGTAGATTAAAAAAATGTTGTTTACAATTTAATACTGTGTAACAAAGCAGAATTCTTTCCAGAGTGACATCTTCCGCCTCATACCTTGTTTTCAGTGGCGTGCTTTTCCTTCTCAACCTTGGCCAGTGTTAACTCCAGGTCATCTATATCTTTCTTCAGCTCTGAACATTCATCCTCCAGTTTCCTCTTCTTGGCTGTCAGCTCAGCATTAATTTCCTCTTCATCCTCAGCCCGTTCTGTCACTTCCTTAATTTTGGCCTCCAGCTGGATTTTGGTTTTGATGAGCTGGTCACATCTTTCTTCAGCATCAGCCAAGCTATCTGCTTCCTGATGGGAAGACACATTTTCTTCATTTATGTTCTGAAGTTTTCTAAGAATGTCTTAAAAGCAGGGCTGAAATTGACTATTACTCACACAACTCACTTTATTTTGCCAAATTTGTTGTTTTTGTTTGTTTGTTTCTGAGAAGGGTATACAGCCTTTCTCTGGAAACTATATTGATTCTGAATTTTTTTTCTCTCCTAAATACATCTAATGGATGGGATAAGCATGAGATATTCTCACTTACACAGAAAATAAAGATGTTAAAGACTTTTTCTCCTTCAAAAATGCTGTATTGAATATATTTTCTTTTGTGATTTAATTCTGTAGAAAACACTATTTTGTGGGGAGTAATAGTTTTGGTAATCTAAGGAATAATGTAATAGAAGAAGAGGACTCTCTCTATAAATTTATTAAGAATGCTCCTTCATTAGTTGGGGTATAACTCGTGCACATCTCCTACCTATATATTATCTTCCCAAAGTTTGTCTGGAGTTTCATATGCAGATTTCAACTGAACACCACATCCTCTTACTCTGGTGAGATTTTTGATATTATGAATTTGCTTTTTCCCAAATACTCTTGAGAGGTAAATATCTTACAAGAAAATTTAATGGGATATTTATTTTTCTTCAAATACCAGAGAAAATAGATAACACAGTTTGCCTGTTTTTTCTATGGGAATGTTCAAATAACTGAATAATTAAGTACTGTGTGCTGGTTTTAGCTGTTAATTTATCTAATCTAAGCTGATTTTTATGGTGATTCTCGAATGCCAAATATATTTGTGCTTATTTTTAATCAATGTTTTATTTTGTGAAGTGCTGTGTCTCTACAGGGTTCTTAGAGCACTGTTTACAATAAGCTACCACACAGTGCATGCCAGGAAAAAAAAAAAAAAACAAGTTAGAGATGGAAAAAAATTCAGTGTTCAAAAAACTTTAAAATGCTTTTTTTTCATTATAAATTGAATTGTTGACCTTTATTCATACTAGTTAAGTCTAAAACACATAGAGCTCTATTATGTAATTAACAGTGGAGGAAAGAAAAAGACCCATAGATGGTGTGACTGTTTCTCAGAAACATGAACTCTGTGTCTGCATCTCTCAAACTAAGTGGAAATTAGAAGATGTATTTCCCAATTTCTGAGTGAATGATTAGTCTGTAGTAAATAAGAAAAGGGTGGATGGCTTCCCCTGCAACAGTTTACACTAGTTTCAACTCTGGCTTGCATTTACACTCCAAAAGGAATTAATTGTTCTACATCCTGGTGCTATAAAGACAGCCTCCGCAGAATTCACCTGCTCAGAGGGTGTCTAGGGGTTAGGTAGAACTCTACTCTGAGTATTTAATATTCACTAGCTGTAGATAACTTCTTTAACTGAAAGCAAAAGTACTGACTCCAACTTCATCTTCACTTACTCTTTGTTATGGACTTTCAAGAGGTCTTATCATGAGGAAACACCTGTTTCCTAAACAATGCATACATACAATTGATAAATCACCAAATTTCTGACTTGTGGTCTTCTGTAATCTGACCTTCTGTTTGATAAAGAAAAATCTGAACATACAAACTTATTTTCTCTGTGATAGGTGAATAATAAACTCACAGCCTGCACTTGGAGCTGCAGGTCATTTTTCTCCTGCAGCAAGGACACCATTTTCTCCTCCAGCTCCTTCCTCTTTGCCTCAGACTTTGCAAGCTCTTCCTTTGTCTTTTCAAACTCTTCCTTCATGTTGGCCATCTCCTTCTCAGACTCTGCGCTCTTCAGCAGGGGCTTGATCTTGAAGAACAGCTTCATCCAGGGCCAGTGCTTGACATTCATGAATGCACGAACGTTGTACTGGATGCAGAAGATGGACTCCCTGAAGCATAATTAAAACGTACATTTGATTATTTTGTGTGATATGATCATCTACACTTCCCCCAGAATACAGTGCCTTTAAGTGAGGATGGGGAACACCTACCTCCTCTCCACCATTCTCTGGTATTCCACTCTCATCAGGAAGCCCCTGCACCTGGCCTGTGTGCGAGTGATGAGCTGTGCCAGCTTCTCATCTCTCATCTCCTCCAGGAGTCCCAGCAGCCCAGCTTTGAAGAACACCTGAAGAAACAGAACATTGCATCACTGTCAGGTGGAACAAAACACAGACATAGGGATTGAGTTGAGGAGACTTGGTACCTTGGTGTGACCAAATTTGTACTGGGTGTGGTCCACATCAATAGATGACAGGAGTTTCTCAGAAGCTTTCTTGCTATCAATGAACTGTCCCTCAGGGATGGCACTGGCATTAAGAACCTTGTATCTGCAGTCAAAAACAGATTAGGATGTATTCAACAGGCAAACCACTGCTTGTATTAAGTGCCTTGATCTTCTGTGGGAGAAATGATAGTTTTATAGGAACTGTTTTCATGGTAATGAATTCTATCATTTGTATGAAACAGATGTGTGCAGAATCTCAGTACTACTGAAGCTGATATTCATGGAGATGAGTCCATAGCATTAGTCTCTTTGTTGAAAAGAATAAAGAAAACTTGCAGTGCAAAGAGTAGGAAATAGAGTGGGTTTAATCAGTTGTACAAGGTGTTCAGCATAGCTAAAATCAGTAAGGAGAGAAAGCCTTTTACCTCTGTTTGAAGTCTGCATAGAGGACTCTGCTGGGGAAGCCTTTCCTGCAAATCCTGATCCCTTCTAGCACACCATTACAGCGCAGCTGGTGCAGTACAAGTTCGTGCTCCATGGCACCTAAAAATTCATTGCATAAATGAATACTGGTCTTCTACAAAGAGGGAATGGTTGTATAAGAGGAAAACCTCTTTTTGCTTAAGCTTCTTACCGGGTGTTTTTGTTTCATTTGGAATGATACAGCGGACAAAATGGGGGTGAGTGCTCCGTAGATTGGTCATCAGCTTGTTTAAGTTCTCCTAGAGGGATCAGTAAGTAACGTCAGTTTTGTATGTCTGGTGTCTGATACATCAAGCCTGAAGTCTGACCCAAAGACTTAAAAAACGGGTACAATCTTCTCAAAAGAAACAAACAAAAAATAGGATTCCATTTTCTTAATAATTGAAGCCTAAATGCTTGATTTTGAACAATACATATTAGCAATATTAAAATTAATCTTGAAAAACATGAGATTTCAAAATAATTTTATCAACTTCACAGTAATACAAAGGTAGCACCTTAATATTTAATACTGCTTTTACCCATTCTCCATGTTACAAAGAGATAAGGAATACAGTGCTGTACCCGGAAAAGAGCTGAAACGGTTTGGAAAGAAGAACCTTTCTTCTTGCCACCCTTTTTGCCTCCACCACCAGCCTCTGCAAATGACGAAAATGAAGAAGAGTATTAAAAACCAATTCTGCATATTGGAGAGTGTAGAACACTAAATAAAATTAAACATTTAGTGTTCCCTGCTCTAATTAACTTTGAACGTTTATCAAAGGATAGAATTTACAGAACTGACCCGCATCTGCTCCACCATAGGTGGCAAACAGTAAGGCCAGTGTCTTCACAGATGATTTCTGATACAACCCAATGACAGTTTCGTTCAAGGGGTCCTTGTTCTTCTCAAGCCAGCCAGAGATGTTGTAGTCCACTGTGCCAGCATAGTGCACCAGAGAGAAGTGGGCCTCAGCTTTGCCTTTGGCAGGCTTGGGCTTCTGGAAGTTGCTGGACTTGCCCAGATGCTGGTCATAGAGCTTGTTCTTGAAAGAGGTGTCAGTTGCCTTGGGGAACATGCACTCCTCTTCCAGGATGGAGAAGATGCCCATGGGCTGGAAGATATTACAACAGATAAGATAGAGAAACAGATAAAAAAAAGGAGACATCTTTAGATTAAAAAGAAGGTAGAGTCAAAAGAGAAGATTGCTTCTGTGTATTTCACGATCATGTGACAGAGAAAATTAACTGAGGCTCATCTTTTTTGCTGATGGAAATATACCTTCTCAATGAGCTCAATGCAGGCAGCCAGGTCCATCCCAAAGTCAATGAATGTCCATTCAATGCCTTCCTTCTTGTACTCCTCTTGCTCCAGCACAAACATGTGGTGGTTGAAGAACTGTTGCAACTTCTCATTGGTGAAGTTGATGCACAGCTGCTCAAAACTGTTGAACTGCCGAAAGAAAAAAGAAATGCAAAAAATATTTGCACAGTTCAGGAATAATAGCAAGCCTTTTTGCTGTGTAATCCCAGTTGTTCATGGATTATAGTTTAAGGCCTCTTCCTTTTTTTTTTTTCCCTTCTTTTTTTTTCTGTGGTTAAGGAAAAGGCAATTCCAAGAGTCAAGCAAAAAGTGCAAGAGGATTATATCTTCTCTTAAACATGTCTCAGAATTCCATTTATTCTCAATCACCATTTTAAGAAACTGCTAGGAAAACTGTTCTACTCACATCAAAGATCTCAAAACCAGCGATGTCCAGGACACCAATGAAGTACTGCCTGGGCTGCTTAGTATCCAGCTGCTGGTTGATGCGGATAACCATCCACAAGAACATCTTCTCATAGACAGCCTTTGCCAGAGCACCTACAGCATTGTGCACCTGATGCATGGAGAGAGGTTTGGAGCATAGAGCAGAAAAGAATCGAAGAGTTCTTAATTCAAAGCATGGTTTCAGGTTTCTGTGTTTCTTACCTGCTGCACAGTTTGACCTTTGGTCACGAATTCATTCCCAACCTTGACTCGAGGGTAACACAAGGCTTTGAGCAGGTCTGCTGAGTTCAGACCCATCAGATAGGCAGCCTTGTCTGCAACTAAGCACCAAGAAAGAGTGAGAAGAGAAATAAATGCTGGATAGTGCCTTAAGTTTGGTCCTTAGAGATTGTCTCAAAAGTAACAGCAGTGTTCACTATTAAAGATTTGCAAAGAAATTATTTGAGTCAAAGCTACAAAGCTAATGTCTCTGTTCTCTATAGGACACAAAGTCCTTTCTAAGCTTTGGTTTCTCCAAATGTTATTAATGAAAACTCACTGCTTTTATCCTTTTTCAGACATGACTACGATACTTCACACTTTCTATTTCTGTAGCAAGTGAGTCTTGATTCAGAGAACTGGAGGTGTGGACTTTAGGTCCTTCTGTACTGAAGAGGAATCAAATATGCATCTCACATATGTGTTCCTTCCCAACAGGTGAGGGTGAATAGAAATAGGGTGAAGAGAGTTGTTAGAGCTAGAGCACTTCATTACCCCACAATATAAATCTATTCTAACAAATGTATGACCAGTAACGTTATGGCAGTAGGCACCTATGGCTCCTGAATTCCTGCCAGTGTACGCCAGATCTTTAATAAGTAGTCATAGAATTAAAACAGAAATATGATAGATGAGGTAGGTGTATCAAAAATTACATAACCATTGAATTCTATTTTTTTTAATCTTAATTTTGCATACTAAAATCCTGAAATCTTCCTGAGGCTCTCTTTTAGTGACAAATACTGTATCTTTTGCAAAGTTTGTTGAGTTAGCTGATACCTTCTGTGCCATCTGGCTCTGCCTGCTCCTCTCGCTGTTTCTGCTTGAACTTCAAATTCCCATAGTGCATGACAGCCCCTGTCAGCTTGTAGATGGCAGTCTTTTCATCAGCAGTGAAGCCCAGGATGTCAATGGCACTCTGGCAATAGACTCAGTAAAATAAATACATTTGTACCAGAGCCCCTGTCCATAAAATTACCTGTTTTGTATGTTACTCACATCTGTAGCCATAAGCTCCTCTTGGTCATTAATGCTGGGAACAGTAATCTCGCCTTGACTCACAAAGTGGTAATCATATGGGTTGGTGGTAATAAGGAGCATGTCTGAAAACAGGGATAGGAAAGACAAAGGCTTACATTTTCAGCTGGACAGTACAGGAAACAGGTGCTTGGTGATCATCTCCAAACAGACATAATGATACCTATTAGCTCTGGTTTCTTGTTGGACATGATCTGATAAAAGATGTGGTAGCTTCTTTCAGCCTTGAGCTGGAAAGTGACTCTGGACTTCTCCAGCAGATCTGACAAGGAAGGAAGAAAGAGTTAGGTACAAGACAGGACATGGAGGTGAGAACTTGAGAAGAAAGGTGAGCAGGCCAGGAGCATCTCTTACAAGTTTCAATGTCAGCAGAAGCCAGTTTGCCTGTGGCCCCAAAGTGGATTCTGATGAATTTACCCTGTTGAGGGGAAAAAGGACAATTTCAGACTGGATGTATTTCACTGCCCCTGTATAAAACAGGGAGAATAAAGGACTGAAACACCATTTCAGTGGGGAAAGACTGGGAGAACTGGTCCTGTTTAGTCAAGAACAGAGGAATGCCAGGGGCATCTCAATGTCTAGAAATGCCTCAAGGGAGGGTGCAAAGAGGTCAGCGTCAGGCTCTTTCCAATGTTGCCTTCTGACAGGGCAAAACACAGTAGGAGAAAAAAAACAAACACACTTGGAACACAAGAGGTTCCATCTTTACTCTGCCGATGGCCGAGCACTGGCACAGATTGCACAGAGAGTCTGTGGAATCTCCTTCCTTAGAGATCTTCAAAAGCTGCCAGGACGTGCTGCAGGACAGCCTGCTCTGGGCGTGCTCTCTTGAGTAGGGAGGTTGGAGCAGTTCACCTCCAAACATACCTTCCCCCTCAACCATGCTGTGATTCTGTGAAAGTTTTTGTCCAAAGCTGCAACTTACAAAGCGCGAGGAGTTGTCGTTCCTCACAGTCTTGGCATTTCCAAAGGCCTCCAGCAGTGGGTTGGCGCTGATGATTTGATCCTCAAGCGTTCCCTACAGGATGATAATTATTTGTTAATATTGTTTAGTTGCAAGGGCAATTCTAGATCAAGTGTTCTGTCTATTTTTCGTAACTTACCTGCATTTTGCCAGACTGCTCCTCCTTCTTTTTCTCCCCACTAGCTGCAATTGTTGCAAAGTACTGGATGACACGTTTCGTGTTCACAGTCTTCCCTGCGCCGGATTCTCCGCTGTCAAACCGAACAGGGAAGCAGAGAGCGTGAGGTCAGGGAGAAGGTCCCCTGGCACAGGGCAGCCCCACAGGGGCCCGAGCAGGGAGCGTACTTACGTGATCAGGATCGACTGATTCTCGCGGTCTGTGAAAAGATAGAGATAAGAAGGCTTTTCCTTCTGCTCATGAATAACAACAAATATAAGATCAAGGAGACAAATATGAACTGAAATCTGCAGGGGGTGCAGGGATGGAAGGCAATGAAAATCCCTGGATATTCCAGTTAATGTGTAGCAGTGTTATGTAGCCCCACTACATGCATTCTCAACAAGTTCAGTAAAGATATCACTTCAGAGTAACTTTTATGTTCTTTTAAAGATATATGCCTTCCATATGCCTTTAAAGGTATTCTTTTTTTCATCTGATTTCTCTAATATTTGCTAAGTATACGACACAATTACTGAGATTGGGGATTGATCTCACTTAAATTCTCCTGGAGATATAACATAGCTGAGAAAATCAGGAGAGCTCACAAACAATAACGTCTAACCAATCTTTCTCATCATTTTTCACTTATTTCATTTTTTATCCTACATATACAGAAATTATATATTTCTGAGATCATAAAAAGACAGGTTTTATTCTATTTTTTTTTTTATTTACTTTCTATCATGTAACAAAGGAACAGGAAAAGAAGATATAAACTCTGTACACTGTTGATTTCAATACACTCATAGGGAAGAGAAAATAAGGAGAAGGAAAAGTCTAAAGGAAATAAATTTATGAAAGCCAGTCAGGTTGAATATTAAAAGCTTTTTATTTTCCCTTTATTCATTTTTCTAAAAGCATTGCATTTTATGCTCATTCTCAATAGATCAGTATAGTCTAGAGCAGACACTAGGTGTCTTCTTGCCAAAGAAATTACTCCTTCTAGACTACATTCATTACATTGACCAGGTCTTTATTGATTGTAATGGGAATACACTCAGCATATACAGATCCTTACAGCTGAGTGCATTAATCTTCCATTAATCTCAGAGATTGTCTTTTGATTGTTGCACTGTATTTCCAAAAAAGACTCCTATATTTCCATCTACAAAGAGCTCGTTACAATAGCAATTTGAAGGAGATCAAGCACTCATCAGTTAGCATATATGCTAGCAGTTAGCATATCATTTTTCCTAACATGAGATCTGTGGTTCTATACTTCCTTTGTGGAAATATAGATGTCAAAAAGCCTGTTTAAATAAGCACTGATTAATGCTATAACTGAAATAAAACATAGATAATACATCATCAGGAAAATTCTCTAGTTATTTTTAAAATACCTTTTTAGTAGAATGAATTTGGGAACAACTCACCAGTCAGCATGAACTGATAGGCGTTGTCAGAGATGGAGAAGATGTGAGGAGGGGCCTCCTGGCGCTTTTTGCCTCGGTAGGCCAACACCACCTCCGGGTTGTACACCGGCAGCCACTTGTAGGGGTTTACAGTGACACAGAAGAGGCCCGAGTAGGTCTGTGAGGAAGGGACACAGCACGTTGGCTTCCACTCAGCCTGGCACAGCAGTCCTCCCCAGCTATGCTACCCAAGCAAGAGAGCTGCTGGTACTTACGTAGATCATCCAGGCTGCATAACGCTCTTTGAGGTTGTACAGCACAGCGGGTTCATGGAGGTGGGTCATCATGGCCATGTCCTCGATTTTATCGTACTTGGGTGGGTTCATGGCGAAGACCTGATCTTCCTTCACTGTCAGAGTCTGTCAAGGAAATGGAAGATCTGTCTGTGTCAGCTAAAAGCTCAGAGTGAAGATTAAATGATGATCTGAAGTTTGCTTTTTTCTCACCTCTCCAGCTTCAGTCTTGACAGTGACCTTCCCTGTTTCCCTGCTTTGGATTGTCCCTTTCACAAAGGATTCTTTGGCATGCACCACAAAGACAGATGACTTGGCATCAAAAGGCTTGTTCTGGGCCTCGATTCTTTCCTTCTCTGACTTTCGGAGGTAGGGGGCTGCCTCCCCAAAGACAGCCATCTCAGCATCTGAAGAAGCCATGTTGGCACTTTACTGAAGGCACGTCAACGGAGTAGTCTGGTGGGGAAAAAAAGTTGTGGATCACTGATAAAACTCCTTACACTTAAGCTAATAAATTTCTAGCTAATCTTCCAGAAAACCTCTTAGCAACAACCACTTACATTCACTTTGATGTGAACTTAAAAGAACTAAGTCCTACTCAGGAGAGAGACTTGGACTTCTAAAAAACCTCAACAGTAAATGATAGAATATTGTCTCAATACTGACTACAATTTGGCATCTCACTTTGATGAATTCTCATCAGTTTTAAGACCTTCAGATAAAAGAACCTACTGCCGGAGAAAACCAGTCTCTATCTGGTCCTTAATTATGTATCATGATTCTTTAAGACAGTACTTCCTTTTTAGAAGTATTACCAGGTGGACTATAAATTAAGTTACTTCACTTTTTAGATCTTTCCTGTTTTCAACAGTCTAGCCTAAGCAAGAGTCTGTAGCAATACAAGGCTGTTAAAATGAGAAATCGTGCAGCTGTAAATAATCCTGCCTTAGTCTGTACTGTAGAAGTGCATTATTCAGTATGTTACCCTTTAAGAATGACTTGTATAGCAGAAACCTGTCAGTCCTGTGAAATAGGAATGGCAGTTGTTTCTTGATGCAGCAGAGTTTTAGAGAAAATTCCTAGACTGCAGTTGCAAACATGCACTGAAATTATATTAACAGTTTTGTTCACGTGGACAGTCCATAATGGAAATGGTTGGCAGAGGCAGGATAAATTGACTGGAATATTGCAAGGACAGCGTCCTCTTTTTTCAAGCTCACAAAATGCATGCTCTTACCTTGAAGCCTTCTGTGGAGACAGGCCAGACTTGTCCCTGGGAGATTTTATAGTGTCTCGCCTGCATAAGCTGTAGGTGCTCCCCCTTTCTTCGGTCAAAACATTTCTGGCAAAATTTCTTTGGCAAAGCATTGTCTGGCAAACTACAGACATAATTGTCATTTGATTTGAATGATATAATTAGAATGTTTTTATATCTTACTGACTATGTGAATATATCTATAAATAATTTATCAAGTGTGTTAAGGAGAAAATCTAGACTACTCAAGGCACTTAGAGAACTTGGATGCTGGAACTTATGGTTTCTATTGCTGGCTTTCTCAGTGATTTGCTGTTTGACCCATGGCAGTTTGCTTGGTATGTTTATACCACACTTTTTCAGTCATACAATGGGAATGATAGCATGTCTATGATGCTTTAGGAACAGACCCACAATTGGTGTGTAGGTCAAAAAACAGCAAATTGTTTTTAAGAACCACTTTGCATTATTATGTTTTAAAAATCAGGAAGTCAAAATGTATTACAGCTGCAGTTTCTATATAGGACAGTCACAATAGTTGAGATGGTTTGAAATACATTGAGTTGAAGTTCAGGAGGCTCTTCCAAGTAACAGGAGACTCTAGTTTGAAATGGAACTCTAAACAGATTCCTGAGCTGACTTTTGAGATATCAAATTAAAATATGTATGCATAGGTAATATATGTTTTTGTGCGTATGTCATTAAAAAAGGACTCCCCAGGAACTTCTGCTTTCTCTGTTCACTCTCTTACATATTTCACATGCATTTGATGTATGCGTCATCTACATAAATAACTAATCCCCTCTTGTCAAACCAGAGTTACAGAGGCCCCCAATCCCTTCCTTACCTACAACTCCCCAGGACAGTATCCCTCACCCAGTCGTCTTTGTAGACACAATCACACATATTACCTCAGCGTACCATTGTAGATACTGTGCATTCTAATAAATCCTCTATCCCATCCCATCGAAATGCGTATATTTACACGTTCACAATCCAAGAAAAATCTAACACCACAGTACTAACTATACAAGAGCTACAGAGGTAACAGACTGTCTTGTGTAACACTGACAGTGTAACACTGACATGAGAAATGGAGGTCTGCAGCCAGTCATTCATGGATTCTTGGAGAAAAATGAGGCATTCAGTTATTAGGAACATATTCAATGGCATTTGGCGCTGTCTTTTGTTTTCAGTTGTACAGCAGATTCATATCAAATAGAGTGGAAATTGTGAAGATGCATGCCATGTTGAGCACTGAAAACCTGTTTTAGCATTTCTTCATGCTTACGTTGTTCAGGGAATTCAGGAGTAGGTTACCTCAAGTTTCCAGCTTCAAGCCGTTTACCAAGTCTCTCCTCAATTCTCGTCAACCATCCTCTCAGGATGTCAACACTACCTGCAGTTTGGAGAGGAGTACCACACTGCTAGAGCAAGGAATGCAACAGCAACAGGGACTAGAACTACTCCATATAGAATGGGCAAATGTTAACTTTATGTTGTAGTGGCAAAACTGTATTTGTGAACACTGTCAGTGAGTGTTTCATGAAAACACTAGCTAGGGATTAGTCTGAAGGAAAAACAGTCTTGAGCTTACTTCATTCAAATGCATCAGTGGACATAGATCAAAATGACACTTAAAAATTGCTATCTGGTAATAACTGTAGTATGACTATAGGCAACATCCTTGGAGGAGTTAAAATAGCCAAAATTCATTATGATTCTGTTAATAAAACACATAGAAAGGAGGCAGTTCAGTTTTAGTAAACTGACAGCCACTTTATGATATTATAGTGAATGTTCAGAGCAAAGGTATGCTAATTATCAGGAAAAAAAAGGAGGAAAAAAACACTGCTTGAAGATGCAGATGTCTGAGTGGAACTTTTGACTGTGAAGACTAATGAAGAAAAGTTGCTGCATACTTAAGTATTTTCTGTATCATCTTGCACCAGGTGGTCTCCTAAATTCATTGGGAGACATATTTTCCCTGCGCATTCTTTTGCATCATACCCGCAGAACTGTTATGCTTAATCTCCCTAAGTACCCAAGCAATATTTTTATACTACTATTTTGTTGCCAGTCCTTGTTTCCACATCTTTTATAATTTTGTGGTTTAGGTCACCAGGAAGCTAAGATGAAATTCCTAGCCTTCTTGAAGAATAAGGTGATTTGTTCCTGAAGTCTCGCTATTTTTCTTTTAAACACTAGCTGTCTCTCCTGAGCAGTCGTCTTTTGCACAGCTGCTTTCAAGGGTATTCCCTGAATAAACGGTTCCCTGAATAAGATGAATTCTGGCCTTATGAAGTCTAGAGTGCTAAATTCCACTGCTTACCTCCCTGACTTTCCACTAAATCCTTCACACAGTCATTGTATGTTAAATGCAGCCTGAACTACCATCTGGGATTATATGAGGGCTACTCCAAAAGCAAGGCTTCCTACTTCATTCTGTTGGACCACAACATCAGAAGCGGATGCTCTTGGGATGGCAGTAGAGGGTGAACCTTCCCACCATTATTCTATTACATTTTCTTGCCTTATGATAGATGGCAGCAAAGGGGCACTCTGACAAGAAAGTGCATGTGAACCAAAGGTGTGTCATTGAACTCCTCATGCAAATAAAAGGCATCTTTTGACATTCATCAATGCTTGCTGAACATTTATGGAGACCAAACAGTGGATGTGAACACAGTGAGGTGGTGGGTGGTGCATTTCAGCAATAATACTGTGATAGTAGCTGTGAAATAGTGGGTCACCTCCACTGGTGTGGATTTCTATGAGTGCAGCATACAGGCTCCTGTTCATTGCTGCCAAAAATGCATAGCTAATGGTGGTGACTCTGCTAAAAATGGTGTTTTGTAGCTGAGAATTTGCTCTTTCAAATAGTGCTCCTGTGCTCTTTTTATTTGTTGTAGTTTCCATGGAAATACATAGGAGGCATTACTTTCAGATTGACCTACATATTTAACAGTAGTTTATTCCTGCTTCCAGAACTCAGCACTGCCCCTCCATCATTTACATTAGGATTTTGTCATTAGCACCATCTGAGAAATCCAGCGCTGTTTGTCCAGTACTGTTGCTCTCTCAGCAGATGACCTCATGGCTGAAATCCTCCCTAAGGAAGTGATTTCTGCTAGTCTGTAAATGTCTTTCCCAGCTTTGTCTTAAGCAGGTGGTCTATAACAGACCCCATCAAAATTTGCCTCATTTTCATCTCATCTCAGTGCTCATCTACAATTTCAAACAGCAACACTACATAATCAAGGAGTACCTTAACATAAAGCATAAATTCCCCTCCTCATTTTCCCTGTCTATTCTTCCTAAGCAGCCTGTACCCTCCCATGCCCATGCTCCAACAGTGCACAATATACCACCATGATTCTGACCATGTTCTCCTTCTCCCTTTTGAAATGTTGTATTTGCAGCTATTCCTCTGCCAATGGACTTAGCTTCTGATGATGAAGCCAATTTCATACTCTTGTCTGCAGGTTAGCACTTTCACTGCAAAAACTTTATTTCTTATTTCTCAGATGCAGATGTCCAAAGATCTACAAGAACACAAAGATGAAGTTAAATTTCCAAACTTGGCATGGAAACTCCACCCTGGAAATTCAGGTGACTAATGGAATTCTATGGTATTGAAAGGGCTTACAGGGAAATCAAGAGAACTATAGTGCAGTAAGTCTGACGTCTGTACTGGACAAATGAGAGGCACTATAATAGACCAGAAATAATGGACACAGGAAAAAAGCGACAGCCCTTCATTTGTATTTGTAAAAGGAAGTCATATGTCTCAAACCTGCTGGGCTTTTTGATCAGATAAAGGTAAGATAATGCAGGTAAAGACATTTAACTATTAAGACTGCATCTTCAGTGCTAAATAAATCTACTCCTGAGTGCAGTCTCTGGTATCAGATAGCACTGCATCCAGTGCTTAGTGCTTGTGATCACCAGAATTGCCTGGCTGCATTGGCACTGTCTGAACACCTGGCTTGGGTCTCCTTTTTAGAAAATGCCTACTTTCCATTCCACACCAACTGAATAGAGTATAAAACCATCATTTTTGCCCTGAAGCTTTAATAGGTGATATTAAACAATGATGTGGAAGGAAAATTGTGAACTGCAGCACTGACATTTGTGTATGTACTGTTCACAAGAAATGGTGCATTACTTGTCAGAGCAGATTTCAAAGGGCAAACTCTTTCTCCTTTGTACTAGACCTGAAGGGAGTAGAAACTGATAAGGTTGTTGGAAGAAAACATATAAAAAAAGACTGGGAGGTCAACATGGGCAGTTCAGAAGAACTTTCAGGAGAAAACAAGACCAAAATTGTTGTGGGTTTGTTGTTTTTTTTTTTCCTTTTTTTAACATATTCTCCAGTTGTTCTTTTGGAAGATGCAGAATATATTAAATCAGACTTGCAGGCAAACTATATTGAAGAATTTTTACCCACGAGATTTAAGAATCTTCAGCATAAGGATACAGATATCCCTTAAAAGCTCTTGTCTACAGGTCATGTGCTTCAGATCTATTTTAATTTATGGAGATTATCAGCCCTACACAAGCGATACATTTCTGTGACAGGATCCACTGGGCATTCCAGCTTCATGCATAGGACTACCCAGTAATCTGAATTACTGGATCCAGAAGCCAGATGGGTTAAGCCTCAGAAAACTCTGACCCGCTTCCTCTGTCCAGTGTGGGGCAGCCAAGTCAGCACCTATCCTTGACAAGGGAGAGGTCTGCAGGAGGAGGCAGCAATGTCCTGATGCAGAACAAAGAGGGAAGAGGATCCTGACAGCCACTGATGTTCTGTCATCCCTGTTTTCATTGCTGCAGAGCCTGGAGTCCAGTGGTACTAGAAGAAAACCACAGCACAGCTGGAAGAGGCAGAATGCAAGAAATCGTGGATACAGGCGGTCCTGCACAGCAGTACAGAGTGAGCATGATGCTGACATTCCCCACAGTGAAGAGGGCATCCAGACATGCTGGAAGCAGATCACACCCCATTTTCTGAAAGTTCCTATAAAATATTCTGAGTTGGAAAGACTACACAAGAATTGTCAAGTCCAACTCCTGTCTGCACATAGGACTACCTAAAAATTAAACTATAATTCTGAGAGTGTTGTTTAAATGCCCATCTAGTCTGGCAGCAGCAGAGGTCTAACCATGGCCATGTAAAGTGTCTGACTGGCTCCACGGCCCCTCATTTGTTCACATGCTATTTTCACAAGACAGCAGATTCCTGATGCTGCAATGGATGTATGCTATGAAGCACTGGATCTTTCCTCCAGAAAGCATTCACTGGGGCCCTGAGTCTGTCACTACTGCATCACAGTTCTCCTCGGAGTACACAGTACTTTGCCTTGCCATCTCCAATTTCTTGAAAAGCAAAGGAAAATTCACACAGCAGAGGGGAAAAAAGCAAAAAAAAACAAAACAAAAGAAAAAACATGGGAGCATGATCACGGACTCTTGAGTTCGTGGCTCAATGCAAACTACACTCTCATCTCTGCATCCTGGAGCAACAGCATCAAACTTGTAGCCTGTTTAGGTAGAAAGAAATTCTACATCCAGTATCTCCATGTAATTACCATGGAACCATCTGCAGACCTCCTGTTTAAGTCCTCTGTTTCTTCTACCCTGGGCTGCTCTGAACATGACCTCCTGGACAGTTGCAGTGACAATGAAAACTTGTCACTGGCCTGGCCTCCATTTCAAATGGATTGATCTTTTCTGCCTAGAGGGGATCGAATAAAGTCAATTCTGGCGGACCATAAGAGGATCACCTAGGAAAGTTT
The DNA here is from genome assembly GCA_016647715.1 of Pavo muticus. NCBI lineage: Eukaryota > Metazoa > Chordata > Aves > Galliformes > Phasianidae > Pavo > Pavo muticus. Next base: position 3,715,425 of record JACDJE010000165.1, on the reverse strand, counting down.
AAGAATGGATCTTCTTGGGAGTCAGTATGTGTGACGGAAGATTTAACCTTGGCAGCTGGTGAATTCCAATGCCAAAAAGTACCTGTTAGTGAGCTGTCATCTCTGAAGAAGCACAGCATCACAATCCCTATCACACAGTTCATGCTCTCATGAGAACTTCGGGTACCTTTGTTACTGTCTCTAGATTCTTTTAGCCATACAGCCATCCTAGAGCAGCTGCACAATGGATTTCACAGACATTTAGAGGAGGTGTGCTCAAGTCAGGTGGGTATACAGTCAGCGGTTGCCAAAAAGAAGGACATTCTGATACATGAAGCTTCTTCACCAAATGGAGGATGCTTTTAAGAAAATATTTCATTGTTTCTTTTGCACTGGGATCCACAGTCTCTCCCACACTCTTTCATGAAGCTTTTTGTGATCCTGATCAGCACCAGATCCTTTTACTTGACTGCAAATTTGAAGAGAACACATCACATTAAAGATTAACAGGAGATCTCAAGATGGCACCGATCTCACCCTGCCCCTTCAATGTCATGTCACCAGCATTTTCACCTGGAAAGTGGCTTGATTAATTTTGCTCATATCAAAAAGGAGCTCAGTGCAGGAGAACCGGGAGAGCCAAGAGTGCCTATGGATAGCAGCCTGCGGCAGAAACGGTAAGGCAACCTGTACTCTAGTGTACAGAGCGAATCCTTGGTCTTCACACTTGCAAGTAACATGCAAGACTCCTAGGTGAGGCCTATAATGCCTCTTTAAATACAGATCCCTTTGCATTCCCTGCTAGTCAGTCCTGCAAGGATGGAGAAAGCTCGGGAATGTTTGGCTTCTGCTCCAGTAGGAAACATCCCATGGAAATGCAGATGTCTGCACTGTGAACTGTGGCAGAGTGGCTGGGAATGGCTCCAGTCTGACCGTGTACTATGGGGCTGTTCAGAATGGAGAAAGGAATGCTTTGAACCTCATTGTAGCCTTTCAGTACTTAAAAGGGAGCTTATAAAAAAAGATGGAGACCAACTTTTTACATGGTCTGACAATGATAGGACAAGGGGGGATGATTTTAAACTAAAAGAGGGGAGATTTAGGTTAGATGTTAGGAGGAAATTCTTTACTCAGAGAGTGGTGGTTCACTGGCACTGCTGCCCAGAGAAGCGTGGGTGCCCCATCCCTGGAGGTGAACATGGCCAGGCAGCTTGAGCTGTTGGGGGGTGACCAGTTCATGGCAAGGGAGGTGGAACAAAAAGATGTTTAGGGTTCCATTTAATCATAACTGTTCCATGATTCTATGACTTTATGATTCTCTGTGACAGTAAAGACATGCAAACTTTGTATAGCAACAGTACAGTGAGCTTCCACCTTTTGCAGTACTATACCCAAGCTATCACAGTTCCACACAACTGGATAAATGCTTTCTCATCTCAATATCTGCAATTTCAAGGGACAGCAGTCCACAAGCTCCCTCAGCAGCCTCTACTGGCCCCTATATTCTACCACAGGAACAAATCCAGGAAGCAAGGCTGAAGAGATCAACAGAATCAAAGCAACTATGCCATGGGCAAGATGCCACCCAACTGTCCTCCAGTTCCTCACAGGGAATTGCCTTTCCATCCCTTAGACTGTCACTGCCCATAGCGCTTTGCAGCCCCAATGCTGCCTTGCAATTGCAGTTTAGCTGTGGTAGACAGCTAAGCGCTATACAACTGCTTGCTCACTATCTCAGCAGGAGAGAATTGAAAAAGTAAAAATGAGAATATTTGTGAGCTGAGGTGAAGATACCTTAACAGATAAAGCAAAAGCAAGCAAAACAAAATGAGGCATTCATAGAATCACAGAATTGCAGGAATTGGAAGGGACCCCAAGAGATCATCAAGTCCAACCTCTCTGCTAAAGTAAGTTCCCTACAATAGGTCACACAGGTCAGCATCCAGACAGGTCTTGAATATCTCCATAGAAGGAGATTCCACAACATCTCTGGGCGACCTGTTCCAGTGCTCCGTCACCCTTACTGTAAAGAAGTTCTTCTGCCTGTTTGTATGGAACTTCCTATGTTCAAGTTTTGGGCCACTGCTCCTTGTCCACGCACCACCAAGAAGATCCTGACCTCATCCATTTGCCTCCCTCCTCCCTTTAGATATTTATAAACACTTATCAGATCCCCCCCTCAGCCTCCATTTCCCCAGGCTGAACAGACCCAGGTTACTGAGCCTTTTCTCATATGGGAGATGCTCCAGGCCCTTTATCATCCAGGCCCTCCACTGGACTCCTTCCAGAAGATCCGTGTTTTTTTGAACTGGGGAGACCAGAACTGGACACGGTATTCTAAATGTGGCATCACTAGGGCAGAGATCCCAACATTAACTGCCATCTGCCTGAGAGTCCCATTCACAGAGCATTTGCCCAGGAAGTGAGAGGTCTGTGTGCAGCACTCTTCTCAGCTAAGGAGGGATGTGCATGCTCAGCATCCTTTACATGCCTCTGAGATCTTGGTCCCTTACCAGCAGGTAAGGATGTATTCTGGTTGGATGCATTGTCCACAACCCCACCTCAAAGCTTGTCCACTGTGCAGACAGGCACACTAGACCTACACCAGCACTGTTCTCAAGTTATGGCTCTAGTTCCCATAGAGACAAATGTACTTAGATCCCTCCAGTCTCATGCTCACTGTTTTCCTGGGTAGCTAGCTCTAGCCGTAGGTGGCTTTATGCTTACTTTTATCACATGAGACAACTTCTGGAAGTGTTTCCTAACCTGAATGACTGTAGGAGGCAAAATGTTTCGGAGGTGAAAAATCTCTGAGAACAGTGTGGAGGTCTCTCGTGCTCTTAGCTATATTGAAGAGTAGACGTCTACATCTTGAGTGCAGTACTGCCTAGCAGGAGGTGCTAAGAACATACTCTGCATCTCTCCTCTTCTGGCCTTCCTGCCATCCTCTGTGCCCGTGTCCCGCTGGGTGGCAGGAGGAGTTCTTCAAATTTAGCAAGAAGCTTGGATGAGGAGAGCAATCCTTTGCAGCCTAGCCCTAAAGTTTCTGCATTACTGTTCTGTGCTGTGTGGAGGTTGCTGTGTATGCAGTGGGGCTGTGCGCGTGAAGTACATATGGGTCAATCTCGTGGTTTGTCTTTGAGGATTGAACTAGAGGAGAAAGAAGAATTTGTCAGGCTCTACATGCTTTATGCATCCCTGATCATTCTCATTAGCTGCTCCTTTCCCAGGAGCTCCTCCAGCTACGTACCCCTTCTGCCACCAATCTCTCCAGGCCTTCTTTCTTTACCTCTGCAGCCCCCACCTGCTCATGCCCTGCTGGCAGCTCTAGCCGGCTGCTCCAGCTAATCCCTTCAACACTGATGTCTGAGTGACTTCCTCAAGGAGGAACCTGGCTATAGCAGGACCCATGGAGCAACCAGAGAGCAAGAAGTCTGTGTTCCTGAATGGGTGAAGTTCCCTGACTTCCTTGCTACTTTAAAAAAAAATTCTTTTCAAGATTTTCAGCATGCAACCACTGCTGTTGGCCATGCTGTTGTTATGGCAGGATCTGTCTGGACATTGGTTTGCTCTGTAGCTCCTGCTGGACACTGACAGAGAATGCCCCACCTCTGCTGTAGCAACAGTGCTGCTGCTCTCAGCGTAATAGGAGAGCTCACAGGAATGTTAGCACTGGACAAGCAGAAATGTCAGAATGCTACTTTGTGACAAAACCTTTCATCCCTACGCTTCTGATCGGATGTGACTAGACCCTGGAGATGGTAAGAAAACATTTTCCATATCAAAAGGACATTTATCAGTTTTAGATGTGCTAAGGTGCATGCTCTCAGTGTTCCCTGCAGAATGTCTTTACTCCATATTTTTGATGCATCATCTAGTTGGGAAATGTGCCATTAAACTAACACTACCAATAAGTGTGCCTGAAGGAATGACATGAGAGGACTGCTAGAAGCAATAAACGCTTTCCCAGGAAGAATTACTTAGGGTCATAATGAATGAGACTTACGACCCACAGGTTGAAAATCACTGTGAGTCACACATTCTTTGCTACGGTGAATGCAATCAAAACTTCCTTGGTTTATATGTGAGCATGTGTGAAGACAAGCTAAAGTCACAGACTGGTTATGAAGGAATTATAATGGCCTTGCTATGCCTTGTCCCCTGTGCTCCATTCAGAAAACAATTTCTGCAGCTCGGAATGTAGTTATGATTTACCTTCACTGAACATCAAGGAAGGTGAATGAGTCTCTCTCAGGAGGAGGACTGGTGACAGATGTGTTGTGAAGTAGCTTCCTACAGAGTGGTACCCTTGGAAGTTCCTAGAATGAGTTAACTGAACACGAGAGGCAAACAAGCCTCATAATCTGTGATCAGAAAATGGGCAGATTTCAGATGCATACCACAGGTGCACCATTACTGAGACTCCTCCTGTCTGCAGTGCTAACAGCAGTGGAAGAGATCTGGGCAGCACGTTCTGGCCAAGATGACACTCAAGATGCCCTTCCCATAATTCAGCAAAGCAGCTGAGGGGCTCCTGTTACAGAGCTGGTGAGCAGGGTGTGCAGGTTGGGAGACCACTGAATCAAAAAAGTAATGGAAATAGCAGGAGGAAGGAAGGGGAAGGAAAGGAAAGGAAAGGGGAGAGGTAGCACGATATTACTCCCTGCAGGCAACATAGAATGAGCTGTACTTTTGATATCAAAGGTCCCTGTGGTCCAACTTTCCGTCTTTGAAAGTGATGCCCAGGAAGGAGAGACATGTTGCCTAAGGCAATGTAGAGTGACATTTCATCAAAACTCACCCAGTTGCCAGCAATATGTATTTATGGAACCCCTGAGCAGGACATGATGTCTGGGTATTCAGTAGCTCATGAATTTCATGAATTTCAACAGATTAATTGGTCCAGATATTTTTTCAACCTGTGGACTGTTCTCTGAATGTATGGCATATTGCTGTGATGCACTACTGAGGATAACTCAGAGAAAAGCAGACAAGAAAACGTAGTTTTCTTCACTATGTTACTATCTCTGACTGAATGCTACAAATAAATATATTCTTTGCACTTCTAATTTTCATACAAAATCACACATTTGAGGAAGCAAAAATACTTATTAAACTACAGAGAATATCTACAAGATGTCTCAATAGAGTATTCTACAGTTAATCTACACTCATAGTAAGCCTACAGTTTGCCTCTCAGTAACCTGATGTATTTTGTCCACAGTCCTATCTGTCTTGAAACTCTCTGCTCTTAGAAGTATAGTTCTGCATTCAAGGGAAATTGGAGAAAGAAAGGAGCTCTTTTTGTACATGCTTTTCTTGGTTGTATGCCAGATCAATCAGTAAATGCCAGGAGAATTCAGCTTTTGAATTGAATTTTTTTTCCTCACATTGTCAAGAATAGTGCTTACTTGCCCCTAGTACAGAATAGTGCTTACTTGCTCAGGAAGAACACGTCCAGGAGTTATGGCTCGCAGGTCCTCTGCTGTTGGGCAGCAGTTCTGTTGGAACATACGCACTGTATCTATTTTAAACTTTCTTGCAGAGATGGTCCTTTATGGCCATTTAGGAGCAGTGTTTTCTCCCTGGTCAGTTAGTGCTTGTCAGCTGGCAGGCAGCACAACTCCATAAATAGCGTGTCAGTGCAAAAGGCTGTTATTCTGCAGTGATGGCAGTAAGAACGAGGAAGGAATCCTTGGTGTCCCTCTCCTTGGTATGCTACTTGGGCTCTGATAACTCATCATCATTTATGGCTTCCCCAGCTGAATTGTACTGTTAGTTCAGCAGAAAACAAACCATGAGTATGCCTGGTTCTGTTTTCTTTACACATATTCTATCAGTATATGATGTATCTAGTTTAGACTAGTACACTGATACATACAGCACTGTTAGGGATGTTTTCACAATTTGAATAGTTCTGAAAAAATAGTTTCCTAATAGGTCCATAAAAATAATTGGAGTTCTCATTTTCAACAGGTGCTTACAGTCTTTCTTAAATTAAAGGCAATACATTAATTTATCTATTTTGAAAGTTGATGTTTTTATATACCTCAAAATGCAATCCCCAAACAAACCTTGCTGTTCAGATAGGCAAATAAACAGAACCCCAAAATGGGAAGCCTCTCTGACTGGAAAAAGAAGCTTCCTATAGATAAAATATATGACAGATATAATGCTTCCATGGAATTGTGCTGGGTATTACAAGGCAAAATCAGACATATACACCTTCTCAGAAATTACAGCAGCTTTTCCACACAGGATTAGTAACTATGAAATATAAATGTAAAAATAGACATGATGATCATCACTGTTTCAGTTGTAGGAAAGCTACTGACTTACTATTATATTATTATATTATTATATGAACTTACAAAAGTTCATATAATACCATTCACTATCTAGGCAGCCCTTGACAGATGCTTATCTAAGCATTCAAAGCATAGGCCAGAGGAGATTATGCTAGACTATAGATACTTTGTGCTAGTATGCAGTATTTCTCATTCAAATATTTCATAAATCTTTACTCCACATCATATTTAATGCAAATTAAACAATTATAGTTTTGATCATAGAACCACTTACAACTTTTAATAAATACATTTTCCATTTTAGAAAATTATTTCTGTACTCCCATACGCAGCCTTTACTTCTCTTATATCTTGATTTAACAACAAACATCAGTATATAACTCTTCATAAATCATACTCTTTATACTTGTAATTCCATCTCCTCTCCTCCCTACACTACTGAAAAATTTTTTCTCTTAAAAAACATTTTTCAAAAGCGTTCTATGCAGTCACCAAAAAACCCGCTCCTGAGGAAAGCAAACATTCACTCTGTTTGGCATCCCATCCCTCCTGTGGGAGCTACACCACTTAGCATGATGTCATCAACCAACTGGCTGAGGGTGAACTCAATCCCACTGTCCACATCCCCAGCAAAGATGTTAAATAGTGCCAGTCCCAGCACCAACCCCTGAGGAATACCACTCCACTGACTCCCACCTGGACATAGAGCCATTGACTGCAACTCTTTCAGTGTGACCACCCAGACAATTCCTTGTCCACCAAGTGGTCCAACTGTCAAAGCTACGTCTCTCCAATTTATAGACAAGGATTCCATGTGTTCCAGTGTCAAAGGTGTTACACAAGTACAGGTAAACGATGCTCACTGCTCTTCCTTTATTTGCCAACACTGTAATTCTGTTGTAGGTAGACACCAAATTTGTCAAACATTATTTGCCCTTAGTGAAGATGTGTTGGCTGTCACTAGTCAGTCTTTTTTTTTCTCCATGTGCTTTAGCATACTTTTCAGGAGGATTTATTCCATTATCTTGCCAGGCACAGAGATGAGACAGACGGAGCTATAGTTCCCCAAAGCCATCTCTTCTTTCTTTCCTTTTTAAAAATTGGGTTACTCTCAGATACATCTGTTCCCATGGATTTGTGCACATTCAGATTCCTTAGACTGTCTTGCTCCTGATCGTCTCCTACAGTGGGCATTTCTTCATTCTCCCAGTCTCTGCATTTCAATTCTGTGAGATGAGTGGTGAAGGCAAAAAAGTCATTGAGTACCTCAGCCTTCCCCATATCATGGATGACCAGGTCTCCTGTTTCCTTATGAAGAGGGCCCACATTTTCCCTAGTCTGCCTTTTATTACTGACACACTTTTAGAAGCCCTTCTTTTTGCCATTGACATCTCTTGCCAGATTCAGTTCTATCAGTGCCTTAGTTTTCCTAACCTGATCACTGAGTGCTCAGACAGCGTCTCTCTATTACTCCCAAGCTACCTATCCTTGCTTCCATATTCTGGAGGTTTCCTTTTCATGTTTGACTTTGTCCAGGAGCATCTCCTTCATCCCTACAGGCATCCTGGTGCTTTTGCCCAACTTCTCTTTGATGAGATGCATCACTCCTGTGCTTGGAGGAAGTGATCCTTGAGTATTATCCAGCTTTCTTGGTTCCTCTTCCCTCCAGGGCTTTATCCCACAGTAGTGTACCAAGCAGATCTCTGAAGAGGCCAGCATCTAATCTCCTGAAGCCCAGTTGTGAGCTTCCTCTGTGCTCTCCTAACTGCTAAAAGGATCTAAAACTCCACAGTGTCATGGTCACCATCCAAGTAATCATAATATTCTCTGTGTGGTTAATATGGCATCTCATGTGTTGGTGATCTTACATGGTTCCCAAGTGTGAAAGTGAACATCACTGCTTTTAAATGTAAAAGAATGACGTGAAAGAATGTCTAAGTGCTCTTTGCTGGCTATAGTGAATTTTATCCTAGAGACTTCAGTCCCTGTAGACAAAGATCTATTCCGGACTCATGCTGGAAATAACTTTTAATTAAAGCGCAGCTGTGCATCATGGACACCTCTGCTGTGCTTCCATCCCAAACTGCCTTTAATGTCCCAGAACTTCCACACACCTGTCCCTGAAAACCATTTAGTGTAGGTGTCTGGTCCTCAGCACCTGGTTCTGCCCCACTGGCATTCTCCTGTCGTGCCACTTTACTCACTAGAGGGGAGAGAGCCTGTGGTTCAGCGCCTGCTAGTGACTGCTGCTCACAGCAGCTGTCTCCCAGGGTCCTGCTCACAAGTCTCAGAGGGAAAAGAGAACCTCACATGCTATTCTTCTCACACCCTCCTATGGCACCCTCTGCAAGATGAAGCCTCAGGACAGGAAAGGCAGAGGAAGGAGATGAGAGTCAGGATTTCTTCTTCCCACTGTGACAGGCATTCTAGAGTCCCAGCCTCTCCTCTAGAGCTCTGCACAATAAAGGTCCAGCCAGAGCACAGCTATCAGAAGAGCTGCTACAGTTGCTCTCCCCTGTGGATCAGTCAGGCGTGTGGTGGAGCTAGCAGTGTGGTTAATACCTCAAACTGGCCTCCCAATAGTCACATGCGTCAGAGAACCCATGTGCAGTCGTTTTTCAGCAGAGGGCCCAATGCAAATGAGGCCTTGCACAGGACAAGTGCCTGTTCATGTCAGCTCATTATCTTATGTATTAATTAATGACTGTTGAATTTCAAGGCGTTCTTTGGCCCAGACCACTTGTCTTGGTCCTGGTCCAATGGGTACAAAAGGTTGGGAGACAAATCTAGTAAGATTTCAACCCATTTGATTGAGTTTGGTGATAACATCTGGGCCAGGTAGTTTCACCACGTTTAGAAGAGCTCACACACGGCACCCAAAGGAGGGTCCACCTCAGCGACTCCGTTCTGCCACCTGCTGGAAACTTGTGCCCGGAGCACAAATAGAGCAGGGCTGTCTGTGTGAGCTCCCCGTGACTGACAGGAGCTGCTGGAGCCCGAGGCTGAGGGGAAAGCTCATGTGGACCGTGTGCTCCTAAACAGGCCAGCGGTTAAGGGGATAGGCGCAGCCACTCTCCCAGCTGATGTCTCTGGGCCTTGACTTCCTCTACCTGATTGCCTGTGGGGACTGAACTTTCTGCAAGCATCTGAAGCTGGGAGTAAGCTCTGCCTCTGACTTCATCCTCACCCACTGAGGCTGCAAGGAGAGGCAGCTGTGCACTCTAACAGCTCATCTTTTTCATTTGTTGATACCTGGAAGAGGTGATCACCCCCACCACACGCACTCCAAGCTGAACACCAACAGTACCTGTGCAGCTGCCATGCTCCTGGTGGCACAGCACATCCCAGCAGAGCAGGGCAAGCACCCAGGCACTCTGTGTTCACACGCTGCCATTCCACTGGCTTCAGAGGGGCCACTCTGGCCTTCTGACTGTTAATATTTCAGCTGAGAAAGGAGCTGTGCCGGACGAAGCAAGCCCTTCTGGGATAAGAATAGCACCTGCCATCTTAGGACACAGCACAGTTGTCCAGCTCCTGCACGGCAACACATTGCAGTGAGATATAGAAGGCAAGCTACCCGCTGAGGAATGTCTTCGAGTGCTATTCATGGAGGCTTATTATCTACAGCAGCAGGCCCGGCCCCACGCAGGAGCCTTGCAAGAGGGGGTTATTTTGAGCTCTTGGCATTGAGGATGAAGGGAGACAAATGACAGTGATCCTCCTGGCACAGGCAACCTCCAGAGCTCTGTGCACAACTGCCACAGCCTGTCACCGCTTCTGGGGATGACTCTTGTGAAGCTGTTGGGTGATGCGGTGGGACCTGAGAGCCCAGGAGATGGAAGCCAGGAGGGAGCTGAGAATTCGCTGGGGACACGAGGGCAGGCCTCAGGCCCACCTGTCCTGGAGCTCAGGCACTCNTCCGTCTGCTCCAGGGCTGCCCGTAGCTCCTCAATCTCAGCCTGCAACAGGTTTGCTCTGCGCTCCACCATGGCCACCTGCTCCTTCAGGTCCTCCTGCGTCCTGAGAGCGTCGTCCAAATGTATCTGGGTATCCTGTAGAAGAGGCAAGAGAAATGACAAGGGGCACAGCAAACCCGGGTACCTAAAATGTCAGGGAAGACATTTCCTTATGTGCTTTTTGCTGAACAGACCTTCAACACTGTCTGTGTGTTTCTCAGGTTCTTCTGTGCCTCTGCAGCTACGCGGTTGGCATGGCTCAGCTGGATCTCCATTTCATTCAGGTCTCCCTCCATCTTCTTCTTCAGTCTCAGGGCTTCATTCCTGCTCCTGATCTCAGCATCCAGGCTGCTCTGCAAGGACTCCACAATTCTGAGGTGGTTTCTCTTCAGCTGGTCAATTTCCTCATCTTTCTCTGCTATCTTCCTGTCAATCTCAGACTTGACCTGGTTGAGCTCCAGTTGGAGGCGCAGAATCTTCCCCTCTTCATGTTCCAGGGAGGCCTGGACAAATAATTGTGATCATTTATAACGTAAATAAAACTACTGCTTACTTTCCAGCTAATTACAGCATATCTCAGGAAACCTGAGGTAGATACGCTCTGTAGCCAGAACAGAGGACAACCATGCCCTTCTTAGCCAGATTTCCTCATTGCTGATATTTTTAGTGTGGCCACCAGTTATTATGAGCATGTACCTCAGCTTCCTCCAAGGCAGCCTGGATTTCTGACTTCTCCTGCTCAATCTGCTTCTTGACTTTCTCCAGCTCATGAATTGCCTTTCCTCCCTCTGCAATCTGCTCCGTGAGGTCAGAAATCTCCTCTGTAGAGAAGAAGGAAAAATCACACGGTCAGATACAGAGCATACAGGGAAAGGCCCTGTGACAACAGCATGACAGGTCTCCTCCCATCTCTGCAGGCACAGACCCAGGTGAAGAGGTGGGCAGGAAAGCTTCTGAGAAAGCCCTGCCAGCAGGAAAGGCTGAGTGACTTACGCTGCAAGTTCTTGTTCTCACGCTTCAGCGTTTCCAGGTGGTCCAGGGACTCCTCATAGGCATTCTTCATCTTGAACAGCTCTGTGCTGAGGGAGCGAGACTCCTTCTGGGAGGCCTCCAGCTCAGCCTGCGTTTCCTCGTACTTCTGCTTCCACTCTGCCAGGATCTGAGGAGCAACAGGGCGTGATTATGGATGTGGCAATCACGTTCTGCTCAGGAAACAGAGGCTGGAGCCCAGAATACCTTGTCAAAGTTCTTCTGCTTCTTGTCCAGAGCTGCACAGGCGGCATTTGCTCGCTCCACGTCAATCATCAGGTCCTCCACCTCATTCTGCAGCCTCTGCTTTGTCTTTTCCAGGGAAGCGCATTTGGCATTCACAGCTTCAACGTGTTCCTCTGCATCCTGCAGGCGCTGTGCCAGCTTCTTCCTGGGAGGTTGTAAGCACAGCTCAGTATTTGGGAGCAAAGTGGAGATTTTTCTGTAGTTCTCACCACCATACTTAGGCACTCCACAGTATTCTGCTCAGATGCACCTAGCACAGAGTGTTTCCCAACCTTTATTCCCTCTTCCTTTCCTCAAGTCTAGAAATCCCTCATCTCACTGCAGACATCATACATTGCCTTTCTCTTGCATTCTCTGTCATGTGGACTATTTGTCCTTTTGCAACCACCATCTCAACAGCACAAATTTCCCCTTCATATCACTCCTCTCCAAACTACTATTTGACTTTTGCCCTTCAGTATTTCAGTGATCTCTTCCAATTTCCACTACATTCTGCCAGCCTTCCCCACTTTGCCCACATACTTTGCCTCCTCCAGCTCCTCTGTGCGCTGAATAGCATCTGTCTCATATTTGGTTCTCCACTGGGCCACTTCGCTGTTGGCCTTGGACAGGGCACGCTGCAGCTCACCCTTGGCTTCCTGCTCCTCCTCATATTGTTCCCGGAGCAAGTCACAGTCGTGGCGGGCAGACTGCAAGCTGTGGGCCAGGGCATTCTTGGCCTGGGAATTAAATTACTGCAATAAGGAATTACGGTATTCTCGGATATCCTCTGTCACCTGAACACTGTATTTTCTCCCAAGTGATACTATGATTTACCCACAGCATGAAAAAATGAGGCCAAAGCTCAATACTCTACAGAAAGCTGGGAGTCTGCACTGACAGGGCCTAGACTGCATGTCCTAGTCATTTATTATGTACTTTTAGTTACATCACTTTTTGGACTATTGGAATTGCATGGAAACCATTAATGATCTTTACCTTTATCTCTTCTTCTAGTTGCCGCTTTAGTTCTTCAATCTGTTGAGTGAAGGCCTGTTTCCCTCTGGACAGCTGAGAAATTAATCCATCTCTTTCCTCCGCCTGGCGTGCGTATTCACCTGGAAAACATTTATAGTTAGAAAACATTTCAGCAGCCAATCTTAAATTAAATTATACCCTTAAGTGGAATTTCTCATTTCCAAACTAGAGCTGGGGTGTCTAACCAGATTCTGTTTGCAGGCGAGCTCTTTGAGCACTGAGATCACTGATCATGCGCTGATTCTGCTCGTCCTTTGTTTTTAATTCACTTAGTTGGTCTTCCAAAGTGCGGCACATCTTCTCCAGGTTTGCCTAGTTATCAAACATACATAAGAAAAGAGAGTGAATACCCAGACTCTATCTTATTTACTGAAGGAAAACGTGGCCAGAAGATACACTTTACATATCTAGGGACAATGTGCATTAATTAGGGTTTTATATATTCGATTTGGAGAAAATACAGCTGACAATGTTAAAGCAAGGTAAGATTGAACACAAATATACTGTTGACAAAGTGCTAATAAAAGTATTTCTATACCTTGGCTTTGGAGACAGACTCCATGTTGCTGGCCAAGTCATCAATCTCCATCTTCAGCTCACTCTTCTCCTTCTCCAGCTTCTGCTTGACTCGTTGCAGGTTGTCAATCTGCTCCCCAAGCTCCGCTGTGCTGTCTGCATGCTTCTTCCGCAGGGCGGCAGCCGTGGCTTCGTGCTGCAGCGTGGCCTCTTCGAGGTCACGGCGCATCTTCTGAAATTCTGCCTCACGCTTCTTGTTCATATCAATCTGAGCTGCCGTAGCCCCTCCTGCTTCCTCCAGGCGCTCACTGATCTCCTCCAGCTCCCTGGAGAGGTCAGCTCGGTGCTTCTCTGCTTTTGCCCGAGAGGTTCGCTCTGCCTCGATTTCCTCCTCCAGTTCCTCANCCTGAGAGCCCAGGAGATGGAAGCCAGGAGGGAGCTGAGAATTCGCTGGGGACACGAGGGCAGGCCTCAGGCCCACCTGTCCTGGAGCTCAGGCACTCCGCTGCCTGCTTTGTTTTTGACCACATCCCTGAGAGCATCGGCACGTAACTCTGTGCAGGTGAATATTGTGATCAGAGCAGACACAGTTAGACTTGTGACTTGATAGCTGCTTCATCTTCAGAGAATTACCTTCCCTTTCATATCAGTGCTTGTTGTAATGTTTTCCTTTGTACCCCTTGTGGGTCATCAAAGAAACTAGTTTCAAGTGCCTCACTTACCAGTTTGTCCAGGAGCCTGCTTATTCTTCTTCACAGCTGCTGCCTTCTCTCTTCCCTTTGGCTGTCTTTGGGCTGCCTTGCTTTCTTCTAATGTGATGACATATCCTTGAGCTTCTACAGTGGAGCCAATGGCAGTGCAGGGTCTGCAACGTAGAATTTCAAAGAGTCTCAGAGGCTTGTGTTTGTACAGGGTTGCCCTGCCATTACAGTTAATGGGGATGCTCTTTAGATGCTATGGCATCTAGAACTCTACTCAGCCTCATTGGCGGCTTTGAAGAAGCCTGCAGGTGTGAGGTGTGTGTGGACAGGGATTCTAGAACCAGCCAAAGGGAACACTGAGATTATAGGTGAGTTTGGAAATTCAGTGCTGACTACAGAGATCCTGGTCATGATGGCAGAGCCATGCTTGCTGTCAGGCAAGGAAGTTGGATGAAATGGATGAAGAGGCATGAAAAATGTTGGCAGCCTGTAAGGGAGCCATGGGGAAAAATCGTGCAGTGTCATGAGAAGGGAGAACTAGTCTGGCATCTCTGCATTGTGTTGTGTGGCTTTCTTAAGATCTTGGTGATTGAAAATGGAGGTCTACTCCTGAAGAAACATCTCCCATTGCTCTCTTCAGACAGCAGTGAGTAGGGTTCTGCTCACCAGCCATATTTAGTGATACTAGAAGCAAGCTGGATTTCCTTGCAAGAACTGGTGTGTTCATGAGGCTGCACCTGGGAGCCAGGTAGATAATACTGTCACAGATATGCAGCTGTGGAGCAGTTTCACAGCAGTGAAGCTGTGAAGATATGCAGCTGTGGTTGCAACTTCACAGCAGTGTGTCTGCTTGAAGGCAGAGCTGTTGGCATGGACTAGCAAATCTTAGACCAAGAGACTCTCCTTATCACTTCCCGTGACACCCAAGGAGTTCCACTCACAAGCTTTCCATTTAAAACACTGTAAGCAAATCAAGGTTGAAAGCACTCAGAGGCTACCTGTCTCAGCTTTGGGCACAGTCATTTTCTGCACAGTCATTTTCCTTCAGCCCATAGCACTAGCCCAACTCCAGTCCTTGCTGCCCTGCTAGGCTTGGTACTCCATGGAGAACCAACTTCTACTTTTGAATAGCAGCTCTTGTACAATAGACAGAGTGGGAAATCCACAGACTCTCACAAAATTTCAGCATCAACACATCCCCCGTTCTCTGTTCTTACATGGACTTCTTACTTCCCTTCAGTGCCAGCTGCACCTGACTCCTCAGCTACTGCTAATGGCTCCTCATCCACTCCACATCAGTCTGCACTAAGGGCTCCTGCAGTGTGGAGTAATGGGCTTGAATGGTGAACATTTCAGCCAGGGGAAATGCTGCAACACTGGGTGTAACTGTGCAAATTTAAATGACATAAAGGATCACTAATTTCACTTAATGGACCTCAGTTACCACTAACCTGGTTTTGATCCATTGTATGCTCAGCCCTGTGGCCTTTGTTCTTTCTGAGAGAATCCTCCAGGTCCACGTGGTCTTCCTGAAAGTAAGGGAGAGAAGATACTAGGAAGTACATATCTGCCAGTTAAACATCCATTTAGGCTGACATCTTTGCACATGCTTTTGACATACAGTGATGCTCTCCATGTGCCTTTCACCCTAGCCAAAGGCCACTTCCAGTGTGTTGAAAGGCTTCAGCCAAGACAGCTCATGGAGGGCAGGAGACCACGGCTATACCCCACAAGCCTCCTGTTTAGATCAGGGTCTGAATGGAGGGAAAAGCATTTGCCAATTTTCCCCTTCCCTTCAGTCCCTAGACCCCCAGAATACTGACACCTCAGCCTGTGTGTAGGCCAAAAGGAAAGTCCAGCTATCTGAGGGAGTAAAGTACCCATCAGCTTTCTTCTTTTCCCTTGCCTGAGGCTGTGCCACACGCAGCCTGTTGTGCAACAGCTGACAAGGCTGACATTTGAGGTGATGTACTGAGGAGGTGTGTTCTTCTATGCAGCATGTAAGAAATGAGCCCTGAGGGGGCTTCCTTCCAGCAGGTGGCCCCAGGCAGGGCTTAGACTTTTGCCACATTGGAGGGAAACCACAAATAGATGACATCAGCTCAGGGAATCTAAAGTAAGATAAAATGCACAGTTTAGAGGCACCATCAAAGTGTCATAACAGTGCACTAATTTTGGTGTCTGCAGGAAATTGTTTCTGCCAAGGAACCGTCTGTCCTTCATGGTGTGATACACTGCGCCATCTGATAGCTTAGTTAGAGACCAGTGTTTAGGATCTGTGATTGCCAAGATAGCAACCCATAGCAGGGAAGGGAAAAGGGAAGGCATCTCTCTCTCTTGCCACTCACATGGCATGTAAGCTGTGCTGACAGGACACTAGGAGAAGCTTTAAGAATATGTGAGGCAAGAGTAGTGCAAGGAGCTTGAAAACAATGTATGTAGCTGCATCAGTAATATCCCAAGCTTATTCAGGAAAAAAAAAAGAAAAAAAGATTTAAAAAAAGAGATAAAAACAACAACAAGGAAGCCACCGTTTGTAGTGCTTATGCATATTAATCTATGGTTTTTATTCTATAGACATTGACATGGTTACAGAGGCATTGCAGAAGATAGCGACAGAGTGTTCACATTTTGTGCGCTCCTCAGGCCGCTTTGCTGCCTCATGACATCCTCACTCTTCCTCTTCAATCCTCCTATGGAATTCCCGGCTCTTTGCTCGGAGCTTGTTGACCTGTGACTCTGCAATGTCAGCCCTCTCCTCTGCTTCCTCCAGCTCATGCTGGATCTTGCGGAACTTGGAGAGGTTGACATTGGACAGCTCCTCCTGTGTGGGGAGAGGGAGTTAGTGGTGAAGAGCCCAGCTCCTTTCTTTCCAAATGATTATCAAGGTTCTTTCAATTGCAAACGATCACAGGCATTTTTCTTAAGATGCTTATTTAAAACTCAGTACATCAATTTTTTTTCTTTTGAAAAGTTCTTAATATATTGTACACTTAATATAATTGATAAGAAGTGCATTTTAGAAACAGCATTTCTGTTATATACTTCAAAACAATTGAAGTGCATTTGGCGTATCTGTTTCCTTTTTATCATCTCATTACTTTTGTCCTGAAAGGCAATGCGGATCTATAAATGTGTCAAAGAACTTGAAGCCCACCACAGTTGACAAATCACATTTCCCAAATCTCTAATATACTTTTCCTTGATGAACACACTTACTACTACTCAGAGTGATACTTACAGCCTCCTCAGATTGTCTCTTGTAGGATTTCACCTTCATCTGCAGTTTGTCCACCAGATCCTGGAGTCTAAGAATGTTCTTCCGGTCTTCCTCAGACTAAAGCAGATGGTAAGCAGGAAAGAGAGAGAAATTATTTTCCCCACACCACGAAATGACATTTCCTTCTGGACTTTGTAGAAAAATACCTTGACTTTCTGTCAGATGGGTGTGTCAACACAAAGATGCCATCAGCCTTACCTGGTAGGTCAGCTCCTTCACCCTCCTCTCGTACTTGCGCACACCCTTCACGGCTTCAGCGCTGCGCTTCTGCTCAGAATCAACCTCCCCTTCCAGCTCCCGCACCTGCAATGAGAAACCCATCATTGGTGCTTCCCTGCTATCTCTTACCTGGGGTTGCACATGCCTGCACAAATACCAGTCCTACGCACTCTGGCCTCCAGCTTCTGGATTTGCTTCTTGCCTCCCTTCAGGGCCAGCTGCTCTGCCTCATCCAGACGGTGCTGCAGGTCCTTCACCGTCTGGTCCAGGTTCTTCTTCATCCTCTCCAGGTGGGCACTGGTGTCCTGCTCCTTCTTCAGCTCTTCTGCCATCATGGCTGCCTGGAGAGGCAAAGCAGCAAAGCCAGGTTGGAGTCAGAGACCTTTTGGCAGGAGTGCCTCAGCCGTCAGCAGAGAAAGAGCCCCGACTCACATCGGTGATGGCCTTCTTGGCCTTCTCTTCAGCATTGCGGGCTTCCTGAATGGTATCCTCCATTTCACTCTGAATTTGGGCAATGTCGGTTTCTAGTTTCTTCTTGGTGTTGATCAAGCTGGTGTTCTGTACAAATAGAGATTGCAAGACTTGTACTCTGAGACCTGAAATACCAGCGACAGTCTAAACCAGTTCTTTACTCTTCAACCTTTACATTTTAAATGTGGAATTCTTTGTTAAATGGCGGTTTACACAATTTCAGTGGTGGGCTAAGGTGATGACCATGTTTCCATTGTTGGCACCACTATTCCCTGCCACTATAACAGTGTCTACACAACTAGTTTGAGCATCAAGGCCTCACCTGTGTATGGAGGAGCTGCACACGCTCACTTGCATCCAGAAGCTCCTGCTCAGCCACTTTCCTCGAGCGCTCCGTCTGCTCCAGGGCTGCCCGTAGCTCCTCAATCTCAGCCTGCAACAGGTTTGCTCTGCGCTCCACCATGGCCACCTGCTCCTTCAGGTCCTCCTGCGTCCTGAGAGCGTCGTCCAAATGTATCTGGGTATCCTGTAGAAGAGGCAAGAGAAATGACAAGGGGCACAGCAAACCCGGGTACCTAAAATGTCAGGGAAGACATTCCCTTATGTGCATTTTGCTGAACAGACCTTCAACACTGTCTGTGTGTTTCTCAGGTTCTTCTGTGCCTCTGCAGCTACGCGGTTGGCATGGCTCAGCTGGATCTCCATTTCATTCAGGTCTCCCTCCATCTTCTTCTTCAGTCTCAGGGCTTCATTCCTGCTCCTGATCTCAGCATCCAGGCTGCTCTGCATGGACTCCACAATTCTGAGGTGGTTTCTCTTCAGCTGGTCAATTTCCTCATCTTTCTCTGCTATCTTCCTGTCAATCTCAGACTTGACCTGGTTGAGCTCCAGTTGGAGGCGCAGGATCTTCCCCTCTTCATGTTCCAGGGAGGCCTGGACAAATAATTGTGATCATTTATAACTACTGCTTACTTTCCAGCTAATTACAGCATATCTCAGGAAACCTGAGGTAGATACGCTCTGTAGCCAGAACAGAGGACAACCATGCCCTTCTTAGCCAGATTTCCTCATTGCTGATATTTTTAGTGTGCCACCAGTTATTATGAGCATGTACCTCAGCTTCCTCCAAGGCAGCCTGGATTTCAGACTTCTCCTGCTCAATCTGCTTCTTGACTTTCTCCAGCTCATGAATTGCCTTTCCTCCCTCTGCAATCTGCTCCGTGAGGTCAGAAATCTCCTCTGTAGAGAAGAAGGAAAAATCACACGGTCAGATACAGAGCATACAGGGAAAGGCCCTGTGACAACAGCATGACAGGTCTCCTCCCATCTCTGCAGGCACAGACCCAGGTGAAGAGGTGGGCAGGAAAGCTTCTGAGAAAGCCCTGCCAGCAGGAAAGGCTGAGTGACTTACGCTGCAAGTTCTTGTTCTCACGCTTCAGCGTTTCCAGGTGGTCCAGGGACTCCTCATAGGCATTCTTCATCTTGAACAGCTCTGTGCTGAGGGAGCGAGACTCCTTCTGGGAGGCCTCCAGCTCAGCCTGCGTTTCCTCGTACTTCTGCTTCCACTCTGCCAGGATCTGAGGAGCAACAGGGCGTGATTATGGATGTGGCAATCACGTTCTGCTCAGGAAACAGAGGCTGGAGCCCAGAATACCTTGTCAAAGTTCTTCTGCTTCTTGTCCAGAGCTGCACAGGCGGCATTTGCTCGCTCCACGTCAATCATCAGGTCCTCCACCTCATTCTGCAGCCTCTGCTTTGTCTTTTCCAGGGAAGCGCATTTGGCATTCACAGCTTCAACGTGTTCCTCTGCATCCTGCAGGCGCTGTGCCAGCTTCTTCCTGGGAGGTTGTAAGCACAGCTCAGTATTTGGGAGCAAAGTGGAGATTTTTCTTAGTTCTCACCACCGTACTTAGGCACTCCACAGTATTCTGCCCAGATGCACCTAGCACAGAGTGTTTCCCAACCTTTATTCCCTCTTCCTTTCCTCAAGTCTAGAAATCCCTCATCTCACTGCAGACATCATACATTGCCTTTCTCTTGCATTCTCTGTCATGTGGACTATTTGTCCTTTTGAAACCACCATCTCAACAGCACAAATTTCCCCTTCATATCACTCCTCTCCAAACTACTATTTGACTTTTGCCCTTCAGTATTTCAGTGATCTCTTCCAATTTCCACTACATTCTGCCAGCCTTCCCCACTTTGCCCACATACTTGGCCTCCTCCAGCTCCTCTGTGCGCTGAATAGCATCTGTCTCATATTTGGTTCTCCACTGGGCCACTTCGCTGTTGGCCTTGGACAGGGCACGCTGCAGCTCACCCTTGGCTTCCTGCTCCTCCTCATATTGTTCCCGGAGCAAGTCACAGTCGTGGCGGGCAGACTGCAAGGCGTGGGCCAGGGCATTCTTGGCCTGTGGAAAAAATTGAATTAAGGCAGTGAACAGCCTGTGAAACAGTAGCGTGATAATAAAGGGAAAATTTTTTAAAACAATTCGAATCTGAAATCTGCAGTCTGCTCAAAGTGAAAAAGTGCATGTATATTCTCAAAAGATTCGTAATAGTTCATTCATCACAATATGGAATGTTTGTTCGGGATATATGATGGGTAAATTCTGAACAAGAAACATAGATCTTGGAAATTTTGAATTCTTGAAATTTGTTCTGAATGTCATATTGCATTAAAGTACAATAGAAACTCAGTTTATATAGATATATCTCAGCCTTGTTTATACACCATTAATCAGTGGTGTAAAACAGTATACACCATCATTAAACCAACTGAAAATCTAGGGAAAATCCTTTCCTATTTTTATATCCAGTTTGGAGGTGATGCCTTCATTGTCTTTCTTCTCATAATAGATAGGGTGGTTTGTAAAGCTATCCACCAGATTTGAAATGTGCAAAATGAAAATTCTGATTCTATATAGAATCAGGTATTATTTAAGAAAAAATTAGCTGGATCCCAAGCCTACCCTGCTACAGGAGGTACCTTTATTTCTTCCTCTAGATGCCTCTTTAATTCTTCGATCTGTTGAGTAAATGCCTGTTTGCCTCTTGATAACTGAGATATCAAAGCATCTTTTTCTTCCACCTGCCGTGAATATTCACCTGAAAAATTTTACAGATAGATGGTAGTTTTAAGAGAAATACTAAAACGAGATGCGCTTATAACACTGTATGCCAGCTTATAGAGGATAGGCCAACTTGAATTGAACATGACACTTTTCTTGGCAGAATTACTTGCAAATTTTCCCATTCAAGGGGAGTGTATGGATACCTTACCTGCTTCTGTCTGCAGACGAGCTCTTTGAGTATTGAGGTCATTGATCATGCGCTGATGCTCTTCCTCCTTTGTCTTAATCTCACTCAGCTGATCTTCCAGTGTGCGGCACATCTTCTCCAGATTTGCCTAGGTATGAAAAACATTTAAGGAAAAGAAGAATCTCATTACATTCTGGCATGTTGTTCTTGTGATGAAAAGTAACTCTACTGGGTATGATTGCAAATTGTAATTTAAAAGTTCAGAATCGTGTATTTGGTCATAGGATAATAAGCCTAAAGTATTTCTATACCTTGGCTTTGGAGACAGACTCCATGTTGCTGGCCAAGTCATCAATCTCCATCTTCAGCTCACTCTTCTCCTTCTCCAGCTTCTGCTTGACTCGTTGCAGGTTGTCAATCTGCTCCCCAAGCTCCGCTGTGCTGTCCGCATGCTTCTTCCGCAGGGCGGCAGCCGTGGCTTCGTGCTGCAGCGTGGCCTCTTCGAGGTCACGGCGCATCTTCTGAAATTCTGCCTCACGCTTCTTGTTCATCTCAATCTGAGCTGCCGTAGCCCCTCCTGCTTCCTCCAGGCGCTCACTGATCTCCTCCAGCTCCCTGGAGAGGTCAGCTCGGTGCTTCTCTGCTTTTGCCCGAGAGGTTCGCTCTGCCTCGATTTCCTCCTCCAGTTCCTCAATACGGGCCTAGGGAACATCAGGGACCCTTCACACCCACGTCCTTCTCCTTCAGATGTTTTCTGAAGGGCAGAAGGGAAGGACCCGAGACTTGCCTGCAGCTCCTTGATCTTCTTCTGTAACTGCATGCCCAGGGCTTGCTCATCCTCAATTTTGCTTTGGATTTGGCTGATTTCAAAGTCTTTCCTTTTGCACAAGATAAATGGTGTTAGTGCCTGAACAAAACTCCCAAGTGTACCTGCCCAGCGCTCACGTGTCCCACAACTACACTTACTTCTTCAGTTTCTCATCTAGCTGCTGTTTGTCATTTTCCAAATCCATTATGCTATCATGGGCCAACTTCAGGTCTCCTTCAAGTTTCCTCTTAGCTCTCTCGAGGTCCATGCGCAGCTTCTTCTCTTGCTCCAGGGACCCTTCCAGCTAAACAGAATGAGATCATTAGCACTCTGCCAGCCATGTTTATCTTCACAACTGTCCTGTAATGGCTGTATGCATTTTGCTTACATCGTCCACTTGCTGCTCCAGCTTGGATTTAGCTTTGGTGAGCGTATTGACTTTGTCTTCTTCAGCCTGCAGGTCATCCAGAGTCTGCTGATGGGCCTCTTGGAGGGCTTTCTTCTCTTTTGTCAGCTTCACAATGGTCTCATCCAGGGCTGCCATCTCCTCTGTGAGGTTTTTCACCTTTGACGAGTGGAAAGTAAATGTAGATTAAAAAAATGTTGTTTACAATTTAATACTGTGTAACAAAAGTGAGCGACATCTTCTGCCTCATACCTTGTTTTCGGTGGCATGCTTTTCCTTCTCAACCTTGGCCAATGTTAACTCCAGGTCATCTATATCTTTCTTCAGCTCTGAACATTCATCCTCCAGTTTCCTCTTCTTGGCTGTCAGCTCAGCATTAATTTCCTCCTCATCCTCAGCCCGTTCTGTCACCTCCTTTACTTTGGCTTCCAGCTGGATTTTGGTTTTGATGAGCTGGTCACATCTTTCTTCAGCATCAGCCAATGCATCTGCTTCCTGAGGGGAAAAATGCACTTTTTTCAGATGTGCCATTTGGGCAGATATTGTGATTCTCAGCTTCATAAACTTAGATTCCTTACTAGCAATTTTTTAGTTCAATGTTTGTTTTATATTCCAAGAGAAAGAAATACAGTTTTTAATTTATTTTAAATTGTTGCTTTTAATACATCTGGTTTTGAAAGTGAGTACCCAACAAAATCCTGTGTTATCTACACAAAGAGCTGAGTATTAGAATACATATGTATGTTTATATGAATCTTAACCCATAATAATGAACAGAGTATGTGAATTTGGGTTTAATCATATGAATATCTCTTGTAATTACAAACATTTACAAAGTGCTGAGTGATAATCATATGCCAAGATACATACAAATACCAAAGTGACAGTTATATTGACACCATTTTTTATTTCTCTTTTTTACTCGACTGGCTTTTTAGAGCAACTGTTTCTGCTTCAGATTTTCACCACATCTCAAAAAATAGTCAGCATCCAGCAGTTTCAGCATTTTCTCTGCAATACTCTTGTCACCTCCAGTAGCTGCTGGAAATTGAGTCATTTGGAATATGCATTTGCAGATGACACCAAGCTGAGCAGTGCATTTGATACATTGGAAGGAAGGGAAGCCATCCAGAGAGACCTGGACAGGCTGGAGAAGTGGGCCCATGAGAACCTAATGAGGTTCAACAAGGCCAAGTGCAGGGTGCTGCACTTAGGTCGGGGCAATCCCAGGTGTTTATACGGTCTGGGGGAAGATCTCCTTGAGAGGAGGCCTGCGGAGAAGGACTTGGGGGTCCTGGTGGATGAGAAGCTGGACATGAGCCAGCAGTGCGCACTTGCAGCCCAGAAGGCCAACTGTGTTCTGGGCTGCATTAAAAAGGGGGTGGCCAGCAGGGAGAGGGAGGTGATTGTCCTCCTCTACTCAGCTGTTGTGAGCAGTACTTGTCCAGCCCTGGAGCCTCCAGTACAGGAAGGACATGGAGCTCTTGGAGCGGGTCCAGAGGAGGGCCACTAAGATGATCAGAGGGCTGGAGCACCCCTCCTATGAGGAAAGGTTGAGGGAACTGGGCTTGTTTAGCTTGGAGAAGAGAAGGCTCCAGGGAGACCTCATTGCAGCCTTCCAGTACTTGAAGGGAGTGTATAAACAGTAGGGGGAACGGCTGTTTACAAGGGTGTATAGTGATAGGACAAGGGGAAAAGGTCTTAAACTGAGACAGGGGAGGTTTAGGTTGGATATTTGGAGGAAGTTTTTCACCCAGAGGGTGGTGATGCACTGGAACAGGTTGCCCAAGGAGGCTGTGGATGCCCCATCCCTGGAGGCATTCAAGGCCAGGCAGGATGTGGCTCTGGGCAGCCCGGTCCGGTGGTTGGCGACCCTGCACATAGCAGGGAGGTTGAAACTAGATGATTTTTGTGGTCCTTCTCGACCCAGGCCATTCTGTGATTTTTTGATTCTATGCCTCTAGGCTCTTTTTTTTTTTTTTTTTTTTTTTTTTTTTTTTTTTCAGATATCCTGTGGTATTTACTTTTATCTCATCTTTCAGTTTAGTAGGAATTTTATGGAAAAAAAATATATAATTTCAGCAGTGAGTGATTTTTAAGTCTTTTTACAGTTCAAGATATTTTCAAAAGGAGACCATTTAAGCTTTCCTAGGTGTCACTTAAGCTGCATAGTGCTGCTGTGACGATATAATCTCTTCTATTCTATGAACGCTTTAATTTAGAAATCACAGGATTAAAACCTCATAGATGTACCGTGTAATTTTATCTGGTGATTCTGAGTACTTTTAGAGGGTGAGTGAGATGAATATATTGTTTACTCTTAGCTCAGCATTATAACATGGTAATTTCTGTAACAGGTAGAACACCACCTATGTTGGAAAGGAAGAAATTATCTTGTTTAATTGGAATATAGAAAGAAGAAATGCCCTCTTTATATTCCCTAAAGTCATGTATTTATAAGGATAGACATTCTCTGTTTTGGAGAGGTAGGAAAACATAAATAGAAGAACAAAAATATACTACTAAAAGTAAATTTTCTTAATTGTTCTGATGCAGTTCAATTGAATGTAAGTGATAATGGTCTCAGCCAACCATGGCTGAGACCACAGAACCACAGAACTGGTTACCAGCAGTAGTCCCTCATGAAGCAGCATGAAGCTGCATCAGGAGACTGGATATTAGGAAAAGGTTCTTCACCACTAGGGTGGTTGGGCTCCGGAGCAGGCTCCCCAGGGAAGTGGTCATGGCACTGAACCTGTCAGTATTCAAGTATTCAAGAATTGTTTGGTCAACGCTCTCAGAAACTTGGTTTGAATTTGAGGAGATCCTATGTTAAGCCAGGAGTTAGACCCAATCATTCTTGGGTTCCTTCCTACTCAGGATATGCTGTTATTCTATGATTTTGTGAAATGTCTCACCCATGGTATCCATGTGGTCATGAAATGCCATGACTGCAGCCTTCTGACAGTTCTTACTGTAGCTAGTTATGTTTTTCACTGCAGCACTTAATGAAGTACAACTTAATTAAATTATATCGTACTCCCTATGTGTCTTTTGAAAATGTAGTCAGTAGTTCACAGTCAGTTAGAATCAGTCACACTGGTAGTACTCACAGCCTGCACTTGGAGCTGCAGATCATTTTTCTCCTGCACCAGCTTCACCATTTTCTCCTCCAGCTCCTTCCTCTTTGCCTCAGACTTTGCAAGCTCTTCCTTGGTCTTCTCAAACTCTTGTTTCATGTTGGCCATCTCCTTCTCAGACTCTGCACTCTTCAGCAGGGGCTTGATCTTGAAGAACAGCTTCATCCAGGGCCAGTGCTTGACATTCATGAATGCACGAATGTTGTACTGGATGCAGAAGATGGACTCTCTGAAGGGTAAGTCAAATAAATATTGGCAATTTAGACTCAGATGACACAATATACCAAACCCAGTAAACCTAATTTAAAGAAATGTCTACCTCCTCTCCACCATTTTCTGGTATTCCACTCTCATCAGGAAGCCCCTGCACCTGGCCTGTGTGCGAGTGATGAGCTGTGCCAGCTTCTCATCCCTCATCTCCTCCAAAAGGCCAACCAGCCCAGCTTTGAAGAACACCTTAGGTCATAAAACAAAAATAAGTACAGTGTATGTGCTCATTGGTCACTGTAGCCAAGTAACAAGTTCCTCCATGGCAGATAACACAGGAAGTTAAGAGCAAAAACACAAAGCATATGTATAGTTAACATGTGTAGTTCCTCTTTAATATCTTCAGTCGTGCTGGTCTGGCTATTATAGTCATATTACAGTACATGAAAAATTATAAAAGCCAGACCTTATTCCATTGTTTTTATTAATTCTTGATTCTTCTACAACTTTGTCTTCAATTAGGAACCCTTAATTAGAATCATCCTCCACCAATGAATTACAAAGTATTGAGTCAATAAGTATCTAGTTTATGTGTTTTAAACTCATTGTTTGATGATTTCACATGCTATCTGAAGAATCTCAGTATCATCCTCAAGCTTTACAAAACAAAAAACACACAGTACTTGAAACAAACACTTCTGATACCTTGGTGTGACCAAATTTATATTGAGTGTGGTCTATATCAATCGATCCAAGCAGTTTCTCACAAGCCTTCTTGCTGTCAATGAACTGTCCCTCTGGAATAGCGCTTGCATTTAGTACTTTGTATCTGGGGGACAAAATGGTAATATAAACAGGTCTGTTGTTGCCATCAGTTACCTGGTATGCTGCAAGAAAGAGAACATAACTCCACTGCTACATGTAAATATTAAGAGAATGCTTTTGTCACCAGAGGAGAAGTTTAAATTTCATAAGCTACTCAAGATGTCCAAAATCCAGGACTGGAATGCAGTCTGACCTCTGTTTAAAATCTGCATACAGGACTCTGTTGGGAAATCCTTTCCTGCAAATTCTGATCCCTTCCAGCACACCGTTACACCTCAGTTGGTGCAGAACCAGTTCATGCTCCATGGCACCTAGCAATTCAGAGTATAAATGAGTGCTGTATTCTGTAGTACAGCAGAGAAGAGATACTGAAGGTTGTCTGTGAGTGGGTCTCTTACCAGGTGTTTTTGTTTCATTTGGGATGATACAGCGTACAAAATGGGGATGGGTGCTTCTCAGATTGGTCATCAGCTTGTTTAAGTTCTCCTGGGAGAGTCATCAACAAAAGTTTATATTAGCAAATATAATCTCCACTGTAAGCATCAAGCCCTCTGTAATGAGATAACGTTATCAGACAAACATTAGCTTGCAGAATCCTGAACTGAAGCCACCTGCACCAGTTTTCCTGATTTTCCACATATGATTATCCATTTAATGTAGAAAATTTGTCTGTTTTGTCTGTAGCAGATATTGTACTCTCAAACATGCAATTTTATGACATTTCTCTGAATCTAGTGGGAAGCCATCAGTAGAAATTATATCCATCTTCCATTATATGTACCAGGAGAAATATACAGACAGCTCTGTGAGCCAGTTTGAAGCATACTACAGTATGCATTTAAAGTGGATCACACTACATAGAACAAAAATAACAAGCTGAATATTATATGTCTAGGCTGCATGTTTTACTTGTAAGGTGAGATGAGAATGAGGTGAGATGAATCCCATTGTTGGTTTGTAACTAATCTCTGAGTAAGTTTTTATAAATTATTATTGTCTATAATTAGTGGAGGGAGGCAGGTACCTCCAGGGGATATTTCCAAAAAAGCAGTCTCATCATCCTTCTGTAGAAGGAACTAATTTATATTAAGAAGGGAACACTAAATGAAGGATGAATATCATAATAAATGGCCTTGAGGAGAGTTCAGATATGTATTGTGCTGACAGGCAGCGAGACTTGATTATGAGAAAAAAACTGTCAAGTATACAACATCTTAAAAATCCACATCCCAAGGTGTGATGGCATTTCAACCATAAGAGGCTGATCCATTAATCATGAAAAAAATATTAGATATATTAATGAAGGAAACCAGCAGGAAGAAAGAATGTTGTTACAGGGTAATAAAAGTTTCTGAAGCCAGAGGAGGGCACTTGAAGGAAATATGTGTATTTTAGATGTATCTTAGAAGTTTCCTTCATTAATATTGTTCCTTCTGAAGACACTGCCTTGTGAAAAGTGGACAAAAAGAAAATTCATGCATTCAGTGGAAGAGCAGAAGTAAGTTACAGTGGGTTTACTCCTATCAAAGCATGGTCCAGGAACTTCAAGGCTTCTTTTTTATCGCAACTAAGCGGGTGGGAGGCGGAGAGGGGAAAAGCTATTTTAAGTAATGAATTTCCTCCTCATCTTAGGAAAAAATATTGAACTCTGTATTGTACCCGGAAAAGAGCTGAGACAGTCTGGAAAGAAGAACCTTTCTTCTTGCCACCTTTCTTGCCACCACTAGCCTCTGCAAAATGAAAATAATAAATGTAAGAGATTTCATATTTTTGTTTTTGCTTTTTGTAATACTTTTTCTACTTTGTAAATTGGTGAAAATATGAGTTTCAAAGAGCTGACCTGCTTCTGCTCCACCGTAGTTGGCAAACAGTAAGGCCAGAGTTTTCAGTGAAGATTTCTGGTACAGCCCAATGACAGTTTCATTCAGGGGATCCTTGTTCTTCTCAAGCCAGCCAGTAATGTTGTAGTCTACTGTGCCAGCATAGTGTATTAAGGAGAAGTGGGCCTCGACCTTTCCTTTGGTAGGCTTGGGCTTCTGGAAGTTGCTGGACTTGCCCAGATGCTGGTCATAGAGCTTGTTCTTGAAAGAGGTGTCAGTTGCCTTGGGGAACATGCACTCCTCTTCCATGATGGAGAAGATGCCCATGGGCTGGGAGAAACACACAGGAGAGACAATGAGCAATTCAGTTTTCAGGGCGCTTGTGGTTCCCAGTGACTTGACAAGGTGGAACACGCACAAATTAAAATACGGGAAATTCCATTTAAACAAGAAGATACTTTTTTACTGTGAGGATGGTCAAGTGTTGAAACAGATTATCATTATCCAAGTTTATCATTTGAGATATTCAAAACAGAGCTTTGTGGTCCTCAGAAACCTGTTCTAGCTGACCCTTATTTGACCAAGGGGATTAGATTAAGTGGCCTCACAGATCCTTTGCACTCTGAAATTCTGTGATTCTAATTTCTTATTATCCTGTCAGCCACTGAACACTGCACCCTGTATATAATGTGAATACTTTCTTATTCTAAGTCAAAGTTTGTACATTTAAGTGCAACTGTTTGCTATCAATTATGCATTTCCATCTTCTGAGTTTGTTTTACAAAGATACAGCTGTATTGCTGTAGGAGCACACGTCTGTTGGTGCTGAGAGGTGAGGTGGAAACTCAACTGGAAACTTATTCTAGCTGTTTTGAGAAAACATTTTGATTGAGAATTTAACAACCTTTTAGCACTTCAGAAGAGATCAGTACAAACCTGCTGCCATAAAGCTGTGTGACATAGCCTTAATGTCTCACTTGACAGATAAAATAAACAGCAATATATTTTTGAATAACAAGATCAAATATTTGCTTATGAACATGGAAGATTCCTTTGAAAACTCGAGATCTAGCAATTATAAAATTCCTATGCTCATACCTTCTCAATGAGCTCAATGCAGGCAGCCAGGTCCATCCCAAAGTCAATGAATGTCCATTCAATGCCTTCCTTCTTGTACTCCTCTTGCTCCAGGACAAACATGTGGTGGTTGAAGAACTGTTGCAGTTTCTCATTGGTGAAGTTGATGCACAGCTGCTCAAAGCTGTTGAACTGGAAATAAAATGATAAAGATTCATGTTTGCAAGATGCAATAGTAACTGCAAAACCTCATCCTTTAAAAATACAGAAAGCAGCTATATTGGTTTCATTGTGCCTGCGCATTTCTTCGTTCAGCTTTATGTCTATGTAGAAAAATAGAGAAATGCTTAAAAATCATTGTTCATAACAATATTTTAATCCTTGATAAATCTGTGAAGGTAGAATATACTTCCTACGTCATCTGAGGCCACACTACAGAAAAAAAGGTTACGTGTATCATGATCTATGTGTCTTATGCTGTCTTTGATCATTTAAACCAAAGAATTTTTCTGTTTGAACCATCTTGCTCTTTTGAGTTTTTACCTCTTGATAGTGAGCCTATTGTCATGAAAAAAATCCTTTCAAGGGTCAAATTTACTTTAAAACAAAAAAAAAAAAAAAAAAAAAAGGCAAATAGGACCATAGAATCATAGAGTAGCTTGGGTAGGAAAGGACCTTTAAAGATCATCAAGTTCCAAACAATTACAATAAATTATGTGACGATAATATGGACAATATGTCTTCTTTATAAATATGTCTTAAAGTTGTCATAACACCCAGTTGTGACTTCCAAGCAGTTCTTACAAATCTTTGTTACTCACATCAAAGATCTCAAAGCCAGCGATGTCCAGGACACCAATGAAGTACTGCCTGGGCTGCTTGGTGTCCAGCTGCTGGTTGATGCGAACAACCATCCACAGGAACATCCTCTCATAGACAGCCTTTGCCAGAGCACCTACAGCATTGTGCACCTAAAACGAAGGCAGATGTCTGCATTTACCATACAGAGCAGAGGAGAATCAAAGAGATCTTAAGTCAAAGCATGGTTTCAGGTTACTGTGTTTCTTACCTGTTGTACAGTCTGACCCTTGGTCACATATTCATTCCCAACTTTGACTCGAGGGTAGCACAGTGCCTTGAGCATGTCAGCTGAATTCAGGCCCATCAGGTAGGCAGCCTTGTCAGCCACTAAACGGCAAAGAGAGATGGAAAAGAAAAATTCAGCATTACTAACATTCTGTATCTTGAAGTGTTCTCTAAGCGCTGCAGTGCTGAGGTGTTCTTTGAAATCTGTTGACTCTCGCAGAAAGAATCTCAGTGACATCAAAGCCATCATGCGTGTTGAGCTTTTTGAAAGAACTTATGTTTGAAGTTCGTCATTGAGGAATGCAAAATGTAATGATGTTTTGTTAAAATTTCCAGAACAAAACTGAAAGCTGAACATTTGTGGTATGCATGTAGCTCAGAAGTAAAACTCATTGGATTCTGTCCTTTCTCAGATGAGACTGCGGTACTTCCCACCTCCTGCTCAGTCCTTCAGCAAGAGGAGCCATCACTGGGAAAACTGGAGATGTGGTTTCAAGATCCTACTCCAGCGAGGAAGATCTTACTTCCAGAGAGGAAACAAATGCACCTTTCACAACAGAGTTCCTTGAGCATCTGACAGGTGAGGGAGAAAAGGAACATGGCCACCCATTTTGTTAGGGCTGAACCGCTTTACTGTTCCACAAGGGTTGCAAGATATGTCCAACAAAAGTATGAGTAATAAAATTACAGAAAATACATCCTGGCTTCCTGGCAGTGTACACAGGACAGTTTAAATTGTTAATTTGGGATATGATAGACAAATCCAGAGATTTTACATCAGAGAAACTGATACAATGGGAGGAGAAGTGACTGTTTCTGACTTACTGTTTTCCTTGAGATTCTAAAGCCCAACTTTGGCTAAGACACAGAGTGGCTCAAAGGACCATTAGCTACTGAGTTTAACAGTACCTTCTGTGCCATCTGGCTCTGCCTGCTCCTCTCGCTGTTTCTGCTTGAACTTCAAATTCCCATAGTGCATGACAGCCCCTGTCAGCTTGTAGATGGCTGTTTTTTCATCGGGAGTGAAGCCCAGGATGTCAATGGCACTCTGGTAATAGATTCAGTATAGTGAAATATTTGTCTGAATATGATACATGACCTATAACAGTTGACCTGTTTTATACGCTACTCACATCTGTAGCCATCAGCTCCTCCTTGTCATCAATGCTGGGGACAGTGATCTCACCTTGACTCACAAAAGGGTAGTCATAGGGGTTCGTGGTGATAAGGAGCATTTCTGAAAACAAATGGATATTCACTGATTAAATTTCATTCTTTTTGTAAAGTTATTAATTGTTGCTCTGTAATCTTCCTCCAAAAAGCTCAATGATGTCTCCTACCAATTAGCTCTGGCTTCTTGTTGGAGGTGACCTGATAAAAGATGTGGTAGCTTCTTTCTGCCTTGAGCTGGAAAGTAACTCTGGACTTTTCCAGCAGATCTGTCAAGGAAGGAGAAAAGAGTTAGTTACAAGACGGGACATGGAGGTGGGAATTTGGGAAGGAGTCTGAACAGGCCAGGAGCATCTCTTACAAGTTTCAATGTCAGCAGAAGCCAGTTTGCCTGTGGCCCCAAAATGGATTCTGATGAATTTACCCTGTTGAGGAAACAGAGGACCATTTCAGCCTGGATGGCTTCTTTGGACAGCTCCTTATTTAAGAATATCACTAGCCCCATCATTTCTGTAAGGGGAGTAACAACTTACAAAGCGTGAGGAGTTGTCATTCCTCACAGTCTTGGCATTTCCAAAGGCCTCCAGCAGCGGGTTGGCACTGATGATTTGATCCTCAAGTGTTCCCTACAGGATAACAATTATTCCTGGATAATTATTATTTTCCAAAATTCATGCTAGGAACAGAATAAACATTGATTCAAGCCAGAATCTCTTAATATACCTGCATTTTGCCAGACTGCTCCTCCTTCTTTTTCTCCCCGCTAGCTGCAATTGTTGCAAAGTACTGGATGACACGTTTCGTGTTCACAGTCTTCCCTGCACCGGATTCTCCTCTGTTAAACCGAACAGAGAAGCAGAGAGCTTGAGGTCAGGGAGAAGGTCCCCTGGCACAGGGCAGCCCCACAGGGACCCGAGCAGGGAGCGTACTTACGTGATCAGGATTGACTGATTCTCACGGTCTGTGAAAAGATAGAGATAAGAAGGCTTTTCCTACTGCTCATGAATAACAAGAAACACAAAGTCTAGGAGACAAATATGAACTGAAATCTGCAGGGAGTGCAAGGATGGAAGACAGTGAAAACCCCCAGGAATTCCAGTTTTAGCCATTGTCCTGAGAAGCACTGAGTTGACTTAAAGCGTAAGTTGGAGCTTCTTCAGAAAGTCCAAGCATTAATTCCCAGAGGCAAGTAATGGATTTCCTTCCATGTCCCAACAGTGGTAAGTATAAGCTCCAGTGGAGGCATACAACTGTCCGAGGCACATGGTCCTCACAAACTGTGCATCTTCTTGCCCTTCACACAGTTCTCATAAAGGAATCTGATCAAGCTGCCTACCTCTGTTCAAAGTAAAAGACTGTATGGAATAATAATGCATTGAATTCAATCATTGCAAAAAAGTAAATTACGAGTCCAGTGTTATTTCTGCAGTGAGAGAGTGCAGCATTTGGTATGATATGCTAGAAATAATACACAGTGCTGAATGTATGCATGCTTCTGGAACAGTCTGCTTGAAATTAGTTCCTCCTTAACTTGATCAATTTCTGTCACACAGCTCCATCATGTTTGTAACCGGCTTTTCACATACTCCAGTAAGAGCAATGGGGCTCTTCAGTTCAGGTTGCTTTGAAGGAGATCAGGCACTCACCAGTCAGCATGAACTGATAGGCGTTGTCAGAGATGGAGAAGATGTGAGGAGGGGCCTCCTGGCGCTTTTTGCCTCGGTAGGCCAACACCACCTCCGGGTTGTACACCGGCAGCCACTTGTAGGGGTTGACAGTGACACAGAAGAGGCCCGAGTAGGTCTGTGAGGAAGGGACACAGCACGTTGGCTTCCACTCAGCCTGGCACAGCAGTCCTCCCCAGCTACGCTACCCAAGCAAGAGTGCTGCTGGTACTTACGTAGATCATCCAGGCTGCATAACGCTCTTTGAGGTTGTACAGCACAGCGGGTTCATGGAGGTGGGTCATCATGGCCATGTCCTCGATTTTATCGTACTTGGGGGGGTTCATGGCGAAGACCTGATCTTCCTTCACAGTCAGAGTCTGTCAAGGAAATGAAATATCTGTCTGTGTCAGCTAAAAGCTCAGAGTGAAGATTAAATGATGATCTGAAGTTTGCTTTTTTCTCACCTCTCCAGCTTCAGTCTTGACAGTGACCTTCCCTGTTTCCCTGCTTTGGATTGTCCCTTTCACAAAGGATTCCTTTGGATGGGCCACAAAGACAGATGACTTGGCATCAAAAGGCTTGTTCTGGGCCTCGATTCTTTCCTTCTCTGACTTACGGAGGTAGGGGGCTGCCTCCCCAAAGACAGCCATCTCAGCATCTGAAGAAGCCATGGCTGCTCTTCACTGAAGGCACCTCAGCGGAATACTCTAACAGGGAGAAGTAACATGGCACAGATCATTTAGATATATTCTGTAAGACTGGGAGACTGACTGTGACTTGGTTTTTCTTCAACCTGTACTATATGGAGCATGTAGCATGTCCTAATGGAAGATCTGATTGACCTAGGTTGACTTATGAAACAAGAGGTTGTAACTGATTCAGTCTAGGTGTTCAGACTTCTAGAAGAGCAACATCTGATCACCTTTCACAATTGTAGGCCTGGGGCTTTAAGAACATCACGTCTGTAAGATGAGTGAAGTTGCTGAGCAAGTTTTATTTTAAGACATCATTACTAGCAGTTGAAATAAAGGTGGAGCATTTTGTTTAAAGATGGAGAAACATTTCTAAAAACATGTAGTATAATAGACCTACAATCTTGAAAAACACTGAACCTATGGGGCATTTACTTATTAACTATAATTGTAACAGGAAGGCAGTGGAAATTAATGAATTTTGCTACTGAAGTTGGCAGCAGAAAGAAAAGGGCAGGATCTGTGACCTTTTAATACTCTGCTGTAATTTAATTTGTTTATACATTTGTCATTTATGCATACAATATCCAAATAGTCTCATCTTCAAAGTTCTGACTTGAATGAAACAAAATTCATGCACTGAAATTGGAATTGCTATTGCTGCACGCAGCTCCCAAATAAATACTTACTGAAAAAATACAGGAACAGGTGAGTTCTCAAAAGTGTAATAAAATAAGAGTGCTTCTTCAGATGCTTTGCTAAACATGTGGATAGCTAGATTTCTCCAGCTGCACTTGAAAATTCTCTAGCTATGTTAGTGAAATTTATTCCCTCTTTCATCAGCTAAGAAGGTTTTGTTTTGTTTTTGGTCTGGATTAAGTAAATGGATATCTGAAAGAGCTTTGACCTTTTACAAAGATGGTAAGAAGGTCTGTATTCTCAGATGATTTATCGATAACATTTTGAGGAAAATTATACAATTTTGCACTTTTTCCTCCTCTGTTCATCTTGGTCCAGTTCTACTGCTGCAGTGATAAGAAGCCGGCATGCCTCACTCCCTGTTTGGTCAGTTAAGCAGAAATGAAGAGTATTCCAATGGGAATTTTCTGGTCTGCCATCAGAAGCAGGAAGATACAAACAGAACCATTTGAAAACCTTACCAGCCATGAGCACCCCACCACCTGCCTACCGTAATCACACCGGCTTTGAATGCAGGGTGAAAAAGGTGAAAAGGCTCATCCATACAGAAATCCCACCCAAAAGCATGAATAAATCAGGGTCTTACCTCTCGTGACACCAGATGGGTGGCTTGCAGCCTGGCAGCTGGGCAGTGCTGCAAAACAGAAATGGCAAGTTCCCACTTGCTGCTGCACAGAATTCCAGAGTGAAAATGTGCAGGTATCTTGAAAGCAGATTTAAAACTCGAGCTGAGGAATTGAGCCTCCTCCTGGAAATGAGCACTGGAGGCAGAGGAATGCTGCAACACAGAAAGACTCCTGCATGGCTGTAGACCCCATCCACTTACCTTGAAGCTTTCCGTGGAGACAGGGCAGTCTTGCTGCAGGGACATTTTATACGATCTCATCTGCAGATGCTACAGATGCCTACTCTTTCTTCGGTCAAAAAATTTTTGGCAAGCCTTCTTTGGTAAAGCATTGTCTGGCAAACTGAACTAAGGACATAATTGTCATTTGACATGACTAGATATAATTAGAAAATTTTGATGTCTTACGGACTGTATGAATACATCTCCTATAAACAATTTGACAAGGGTGTTAAGGAGGGAATCTGGACTAGTCAAGGCACTTAGAGAACTTGGATGCAGGACTTATGGATTCTATTGCTGGCTTTCCCACCGACTCACTGTATGACCCAGGGTGGATCGCTTGGTATGTGTGTGCTGCAGCTACCCCAGCTGTACAATAGATAGAACAGGATGTTGAAAGAGAAATTAGCAGTTGTGATGGTAAAATCCTGAAAGCAAAAATGTGGACACGCAACACAAGTGTTACAAGTACAAGCAGGATGATCAGGCAAAAGTTGCGGTAAGTGAGAGATTGGGTTCTAACTGGATTTTTAAGCTGATGCCTCTGAGAGCAACGTGAGGCAACTTCAGAGATATCAGAAAGAATACACACATGCAGAGGCATGTGCATTTGTTATTGTGACCTTGTGCACCAATGTGTGCTGTAAGAGAGGCTATAACCTCCCGAGACTTCTGATCTGCAGGTCAGTGCCAGTGAGCAAGAGATGCTCCATTCTTTTGCTGAAAACCTGTTATCTTATCCGGGTGTCTCCATGCCTATAACCCAAGGAAAAATAACTTATCTAGAAAAGACCCCCACAGCTTTTTCCCTACCTACAATTCACAGAAAAATCCCTCTAGTCAGTCATAGCTCTAGAAATAACAAGACATTCCAGATTCTCTGTGCCTGATACATCTCTCACATCTCATCAAAGATATCTTGCACACATTCACACAGTCCAAAAAACACAGTATACCAGAGCACTGGGGCTGGCAAACATGTCAGTACAGTGCTGATAGCATGGGAAAGAGGGATTTGCTGGTAGTTCTGAAGAGTGAACGATATAGGGAATGGGTGTTGTCATGTGAGCTGCTTTAAAAACTGTTAAATTTCAGCATGTTCTTCTCCTGGTCATTAACAGAAGTCAGTAGTTAACAGAGGGACAAGGTAAGAAAAATGATTTGTGAGAATCGGAGTAAAAGCCAGCACCAGGCACTGACTTGTGCATAAGGAGCTTTGCTGAGGAGGGCTCTGGAACTGCAGCAGCCAAAATCTGGGTTTCCTGGCCTCAACCTGGAGCTCAAACCCATCCAAATCAGGATGATGGGTGCCACGTGGTGCCTTGCATCCCAGTGGTTATAGGTCTGGCCAAGGAGGGGACAAAAAGGCCTTGGCAGCTCCAAGCACGGGGTTCAGAAGACCATGAACAAAGAGCAAGGCCTGGGAGGAGCAGAGATGGATGAGGCCTCTCCCAGGATGGGACAGCTGGATGGAGGAGGGAGCTTCAGTCTCCCACTTCCTGGGAAGCTGCAGCATCTGCACTGTCCAGGCAGCATCCCTTGGCAGCTGCAGGTGAAGCACTAAGTAGCTGCAGCTGCTTTCCTGTGGGGCCCTGCTCTCAGCAGCTGAGTGTCCTAGGCCAGATGCCTGACTCTGGGGACTGAAAGTCTTGAATTTCCAGTTGCTGGTGACAAAGCCAGTCTTCTCAGTAGAGCTCTTCTTATTCGCTTTTTTTTTTTTTTTTTCTGTTGAATTTCCCATGCAGTGGACCCAGCTGTATAACAGGCAAGAGAGAAGCCCATCACCGGGCAGCTCTAGGCATGCAGTCAGCCACAAACACTGCTGGCAATCACCCAGCAGTGCTTTGGGGATTGAACACTGTGTCCCTAGGTCCCTATAAGCCAGTTTTAGAAACCTAAAGCCTTTTCAGAGAGGCCTAAATCTCAGAAAAATGTTGTGACTAGGGCAAGGAAATGAAGGAGAGGCTAGATGGCTGCTAGACATCCACAAGGATGGAGATTTCACAGCCTCTCTGGGAAACCTGTTCCATTGCTGATTCAGTCTCAGAGTCAAGAAGTTTTTCCTGAAGTTCAGATGCAGCTTCCCGCATTTTCTGTGTGCCCATTTCCTCTTGTCCTCAGTTGGCCACCGCTGAAAAATGCCTGGCTCTGTCTTCTCTACTGTCTTCATTCATGTATTTATTCACTGATGAGATCTTTTCTGATTCTTTTCATCTCCAGGATGAACAGTCTAGTTATCTCAGCCTTTCCTCATATTAGAGATGCTCTAGTCCTTTTATCGTCTTCAAGACACTTTGTTGGACTCTCAAATACATCAATGTGGTCTCTTACAGTGGAGAGCCCAGAAATGGATGCAGTATTCCAGGTGTGGCCTGAAAAGTGCTGAGCAGAGGGTAAGGATTACCTCCCCTGCCCTGCTATGGCACATCTTCTAATAGAGACCAAGTTACCATTCACTTTCTTTTTAGAAAGGACGTGTTGCTGGCTCAAATTCAACCTGGTGTCCACCAGGAACCTTGGGTCCTTTATTTAAAAGGTGCTTTCCATTTTCTGGCTGGTTGGCCTCCAACATCTTTTGGTTCCTGGGTAGTTGTTCCTCCCCAGTTGGGAGACTTTTCCCTTCCTCAGCACTACTGGACCCAGTATTCAGTCCTGGATTTTGATGAAGTAGTACTCACTGGTGCACATACAGACACAGTATAGAAAATTATTGATGTTAAGTGAGTCTTAGCAACTGCAGAATTGGGAAGACTTCAGGACTCCTCTGAGACTGAGGTAGAACTGAATACGAAAAGGGAAATGAACATTCATGTAGACATCCATTCTAAAAGACAAGGAAACACATATTTGAAGGACTGTCTGTTTGCACATTTATACTACAATATCTTCAAGCAGTATCTCCTCATTGAATTTTTATTCATGTAAATATGGGTCTTCTAAAGAAGCTACTACACAATTTTACCTCACACAAAAGGATGTAGTCACATCTTTTCTGATCTGAAGATAACAGGAATGAGGTCGCTCTTTGGTGAAGGTAATACTGTGGTTTGCATTCTGTCTGATTACTACAAGTGAGTCAACAAAGACGGACTCCCTATAGCTCTTCAACTTTACTGCCAACTTGTTAGTCTTTATGTGAAGTTTGCTGCAGTTTTCAGTGCTTTACTATTTCTTAGACAGTCCAAATCATCTGCAGGACTTGGTTCTGTGCAGATGGAATGACAGGATTATTTTAACATTCACTTAGATACGGGAAAACACAGCCGATGAAAAGAAGAGCTTAATTTATTGAGAGAAGCCAAGTCAAACACTTTCCCTTGTCCTTTCAAGGAGAAAACTTCCAGGAGGGAATGAGTAAAGTACAAATTCAATCACTTTATTGGTGTGAGGAGGAAATGTTAAGTAGGAGAACAATTATCCTGCATTACTGTTTCTTCTGTGAGTCCTTGGCAAGTCCTGCTCACAGTGTAATTGTGACACAGGATGGAGTATCTAATGTCTCTGTCACATGTTAATCAATATTGCTAATTGAGTTAACCAGGTCATGTGTGGGCTTTCAGATATATCTAAAGGCCTCCTGTAACATTAAAACAAAGCAATCAAAGTCCTCAGGCACCTTGATAATATTCCCCTAATAAACAGGCCCTGTATAGAAACAGCATGAGATTCCTGTAGAGTCAATATAATGGTCAAGGAGGCAAGAATACATAGGTTGGTATCGAGACCAAACTGTCTGTCATCTCCTTCAGCAATTCAGCCTTTATCATCTCAAATATTGCACTGTGCAGTTCACTGAAGCTAGTCTCTGATTGATCCTTGGAGGAGAGTCCAGACGGTAGGACTACCAGCCAACAGGATCTCATTTTAATAGTGGTTCTGGCTCACTGGGACTGAAGCTGTTCTGCATATAGGGCTATAACAGCCATGTGGAAATAGGCAACCTGAAGGTTGAGGGGTAGGAGCTCACTACCCCACTCAGAAGAGGGACTAGTAAGACTTCTAGCATCATTATTATTAACTCAAAATTAGAAATCNCAAATGACAGTGATCCTCCTGGCACAGGCAACCTCCAGAGCTCTGTGCACAACTGCCACAGCCTGTCACCGCTTCTGGGGATGACTCTTGTGAAGCTGTTGGGCGATGCGGTGGGACCTGAGAGCCCAGGAGATGGAAGCCAGGAGGGAGCTGAGAATTCGCTGGGGACACGAGGGCAGGCCTCAGGCCCACCTGTCCTGGAGCTCAGGCACTCCGCTGCCTGCTTTGTTTTTGACCACATCCCTGAGAGCATCGGCACGTAACTCTGTGCAGGTGAATATTGTGATCAGAGCAGACACAGTTAGACTCGTGACTTGATAGCTGCTTCATCTTCAGAGAATTACCTTCCCTTTCATTTTGTGCTTTTGGTGCTCTTTTTTATGTTTTAATAAAAAGTATTTAAAAAATAAGTTTTGTCACTTATATATTAACTATATTGCAGAAATGGTTAAAGCAAACAGACATCAGGCTCTTTTACCTTCAAGTTTAAATGAGAGGAAAACTTGAGAAATAACTGATATGCAAAAGGAGAAGACAAGTGAGATAAACTTGCCAATGGGATGAGAGTTCAGAATTGTGTGGAAGAAGGGAAGGCAGAACGGAATGTTCTGGTTTCATCTGGAATGAAGTTAATTTTCTTCCTGGTAGCTGGTAAGGTGCTGTTTTGTGGATTTAGGATGAGAATAACATTGATAACTGAAGTTTTAGTTGTTGTGGAACGGGTAAGAATGGAGTAGTTTGGGGCAGTGGAGGGTTTGGGACAAATATGTGTGAATATCTCCAAAGGGGAGACTCCAAAACATCTCTGGGTACCTGTGCCAGTGTTCAGCCTCCCATGCAGCACAGCAGTGCTCTCTGATGGTCAGACAGAGCCATCTGTTTTTCAGTTTACGCCCAGTGCCTCTTGTCCTGTCACTGGCACCACTGGGCTCTGTTCTTTCGCACCTTCCCCTCAGGTGTTCATAGACACTGATGAAATCTCCCTGGGATAAAGGGAACAGTTTGTAACAAAACAAGAGTAATGGTGTGGTGGTGAAACTTAAACACTGGAGACAGGGAGGAACAGGCAGCAAGCCATGCTGTGTGAGCATGAAACAGCTGTGAACACATCAGTACCTAAAAAACAACCATGCTTTTGTCAGTAAGGGCACTTCTCCCGCCCACTGGCTCCCAGATGCAAGCAACAAATGGGCAAATAGGATGCAAAATGCAGGAGGGCAGAGACAAACCCTGTGGAGCACAACAACTTCTGAAGCGTGAGGAGCTGTCATTCCTCACACCTTGGTATCCCCAGCAGCCTCCAGCAGTGAGCTGACAATGATGATTCGATCCTCAGGTGCACCCTGTGAGAATATTTGAATAACAGTTTGACACACCACAGAGTATGTGGTGGGACAAAGTGACGGTGCTGCAGCTTAGCAATCATGTGTGCAACCATGTGCTGTACAGCCTGATGCTGTGCCAGCTTCTCCATTACAGCACCAAGAGTCAGCACTCTGTCTAAATGGTAAATAATTCCTTTTATTCCTATTTTCACGCATGCTCATTGCTCTCAGCTCATGTTGAGAAATTGGAGCCTCTGCCTATTCTCAGACAGCATCCCCCAGATCTATCTGCATTTGAGAAGAGGCTGCTGGGCAGTGACGCTGGCAGCTCTGCTGGTTTGTATTTGTTGTGTCTCACTGCCAATCAGCCCCTGCTCTTATTGCTTTTTAAGAGTGGCTGAAGCTAATAGAAGACACTTCATATTTTGAGACCAATGTCTGTCACTGATACTGTCCACAGCCACAAGCTGCTAAGTGTCCCTCTGCAATGCTTTTCAGCTTCGTACCTTCATCCAGGATTTCTTCTTCTTGGCCAGGTCTCCACTTGCTGTGATTGCTGCTGAGCACTGAATGACACGCTTTGCGTTCAGTCTTCCTTGCACCCAATTCTCCACTGCTGAAAGCAAGCATGGAGCAAAGCATTATACACCTGCTTTTTGTTGGAAATAAAGGTCAAAAGGTCAGATCTACTTATGTGATTAGGACTGACTGATTTTCACACCCAGCAAAGGGAAAAAGAACTGCTGCAGAGAAGCAGTAGGGAACCAGCAACCCAGAGTTATAGAGGGGGAGAACCAAAAAGCTTGCAGAGCCAAAGAGATGCATGCTCTTCTCCTCCTCTCTTTCACTCCTGTGCTTCACTTTTTGTCTTCTCTCCATTTTTCCACCTTCTGCTTCCCTCTTTACCACTCTATCTTCTTTATTGCTATTTAATATGGGACAGGACTTAATTCAAACCGAAACCATGTATTCTGGGGAAAATATTCCTTCCAGCTCTGTTCTGAACCTACCTGCAGTTGCCTCAAGCCACACGCTGATCTGCAAACCAGGCAGTATGTGCTACCTAACTGCACCCACCTTTTGCCGTGGTTCCTCTTACGGAGTTCACCTTCATGCTTAGACCAGAAATGCAGATATTGTGCAGATATTATAGCACAGCAATTTAAAAATAAAAGCCAATTTCAGGAAACAGGGAAAGCAGTCAAGAGCAGATTTTNTTTTTTTTTTCTGTTGAATTTCCCATGCAGTGGACCCAGCTGTATAACAGGCAAGAGAGAAGCCCATCACCGGGCAGCTCTAGGCATGCAGTCAGCCACAAACACTGCTGGCAATCACCCAGCAGTGCTTTGGGGATTGAACACTGTGTCCCTAGGTCCCTATAAGCCAGTTTTAGAAACCTAAAGCCTTTTCAGAGAGGCCTAAATCTCAGAAAAATGTTGTGACTAGGGCAAGGAAATGAAGGAGAGGCTAGATGGCTGCTAGACATCCACAAGGATGGAGATTTCACAGCCTCTCTGGGAAACCTGTTCCATTGCTGATTCAGTCTCAGAGTCAAGAAGTTTTTCCTGAAGTTCAGATGCAGCTTCCCGCATTTTCTGTGTGCCCATTTCCTCTTGTCCTCAGTTGGCCACCGCTGAAAAATGCCTGGCTCTGTCTTCTCTACTGTCTTCATTCATGTATTTATTCACTGATGAGATCTTTTCTGATTCTTTTCATCTCCAGGATGAACAGTCTAGTTTTCTCAGCCTTTCC
Organism: Pavo muticus; assembly: GCA_016647715.1. Lineage (NCBI taxonomy): Eukaryota > Metazoa > Chordata > Aves > Galliformes > Phasianidae > Pavo > Pavo muticus. The sequence goes on along the minus strand of JACDJE010000165.1, from coordinate 3,672,886 downwards.
TCATATTAGAGATGCTCTAGTCCTTTTATCGTCTTCAAGACACTTTGTTGGACTTTCAAATACATCAATGTGGTCTCTTACAGTGGAGAGCCCAGAAATGGATGCAGTATTCCAGGTGTGGCCTGAAAAGTGCTGAGCAGAGGGTAAGGATTACCTCCCCTGCCCTGCTATGGCACATCTTCTAATAGAGACCAAGTTACCATTCACTTTCTTTTTAGAAAGGACGTGTTGCTGGCTCAAATTCAACCTGGTGTCCACCAGGAACCTTGGGTCCTTTATTTAAAAGGTGCTTTCCATTTTCTGGCTGGTTGGCCTCCAACATCTTTTGGTTCCTGGGTAGTTGTTCCTCCCCAGTTGGGAGACTTTTCCCTTCCTCAGCACTACTGGACCCAGTATTCAGTCCTGGATTTTGATGAAGTAGTACTCACTGGTGCACATACAGACACAGTATAGAAAATTATTGATGTTAAGTGAGTCTTAGCAACTGCAGAATTGGGAAGACTTCAGGACTCCTCTGAGACTGAGGTAGAACTGAATACGAAAAGGGAAATGAACATTCATGTAGACATCCATTCTAAAAGACAAGGAAACACATATTTGAAGGACTGTCTGTTTGCACATTTATACTACAATATCTTCAAGCAGTATCTCCTCATTGAATTTTTATTCATGTAAATATGGGTCTTCTAAAGAAGCTACTACACAATTTTACCTCACACAAAAGGATGTAGTCACATCTTTTCTGATCTGAAGATAACAGGAATGAGGTCGCTCTTTGGTGAAGGTAATACTGTGGTTTGCATTCTGTCTGATTACTACAAGTGAGTCAACAAAGACGGACTCCCTATAGCTCTTCAACTTTACTGCCAACTTGTTAGTCTTTATGTGAAGTTTGCTGCAGTTTTCAGTGCTTTACTATTTCTTAGACAGTCCAAATCATCTGCAGGACTTGGTTCTGTGCAGATGGAATGACAGGATTATTTTAACATTCACTTAGATACGGGAAAACACAGCCGATGAAAAGAAGAGCTTAATTTATTGAGAGAAGCCAAGTCAAACACTTTCCCTTGTCCTTTCAAGGAGAAAACTTCCAGGAGGGAATGAGTAAAGTACAAATTCAATCACTTTATTGGTGTGAGGAGGAAATGTTAAGTAGGAGAACAATTATCCTGCATTACTGTTTCTTCTGTGAGTCCTTGGCAAGTCCTGCTCACAGTGTAATTGTGACACAGGATGGAGTATCTAATGTCTCTGTCACATGTTAATCAATATTGCTAATTGAGTTAACCAGGTCATGTGTGGGCTTTCAGATATATCTAAAGGCCTCCTGTAACATTAAAACAAAGCAATCAAAGTCCTCAGGCACCTTGATAATATTCCCCTAATAAACAGGCCCTGTATAGAAACAGCATGAGATTCCTGTAGAGTCAATATAATGGTCAAGGAGGCAAGAATACATAGGTTGGTATCGAGACCAAACTGTCTGTCATCTCCTTCAGCAATTCAGCCTTTATCATCTCAAATATTGCACTGTGCAGTTCACTGAAGCTAGTCTCTGATTGATCCTTGGAGGAGAGTCCAGACGGTAGGACTACCAGCCAACAGGATCTCATTTTAATAGTGGTTCTGGCTCACTGGGACTGAAGCTGTTCTGCATATAGGGCTATAACAGCCATGTGGAAATAGGCAACCTGAAGGTTGAGGGGTAGGAGCTCACTACCCCACTCAGAAGAGGGACTAGTAAGACTTCTAGCATCATTATTATTAACTCAAAATTAGAAATCTGACGGCTTTCCTATCACCAGAAAGAATCACAATGTTTCTTGACACACACAGATAAAATGGTAGCTGTAGAACTATGCAACTGGAATGTGAAGAAGCAGTTTCCGTCTACCCAGAATCAACAAGGAAGAGGCTTTCTACCAATCTATTCTGATTGCTCCCAGATTGCAGATCTTGGGTTGTGCCAGACTAGGCATGTAGTGTCTGGTCATCTCTTTAGGAGGGAAGGAAACCTGGCATGCAGAGGAATTATAGAGGATTAACCTAGGAGCTTGAAAGGTTTGGCTGGTCCCACCCACAGTAAATTGACACAGAGGGCAGCCCTTTATGAAGAGATCTGAAAACTTCTAATCTTCACGGGGTAAATGACTCCATCTCTGGTTGAGGGGAATGGGAATCTGCCTCAGGAGTCCAGAGCCCAATCAACCATAGGCACACATCAAGGGAAGGAGCTGAATGCCATGTATATATAGAATAAAAATAGTTATTGGAGATTACCTGGGGGTGAAAAGTATTAAGTCTTCAAAGGGGAACTTAGAAAACTGCTGGAAATCTCATCCTGCAAGGAAGACTGAGAATGATGCCTGATAGTTAGGGGCACAGAAAAAATTCAGGGCATACTGTCCCCACTAACCCTGCATTAGGTGCTGGAGGAAGAACTTGTTTAGCAGAATGTTTATGCAGGCATATACAAAACCACAGTGTCACTATGTATGTTGACTTCAGTGAAGGAGAAACTATTCTTACTATGGAATTATAATTTGGATTTCTGTGTCTATCACAGGCATTGAGCTATGTCCACATTAATAGCTCATTATTAATACTTTGATACCAGTATAAACCCCAAAGTTAGCATAATGTGATTATGGGTATGTGAGATTTGTTTAGTATCTCAGAGTGAACCATACCTGAAAGGAGATTGGTATTAATCAATCATGAGTTTGAAGGTTTACTGAAACGTAGCAAAATTCTCCAAGATCTTATATATGGAGATGCAGCTCTCATGCTGAGAACACTTAGCAGACACAGTTCAGATAAAACACACTTTACATTAAAGCCTGCTTCACCATGGAGCAGGCTTTATAGATGACACCAAGAGTGTCTGCTTACTCCTCTGTCAGCTGACTGTAATACAAAAAAATCCTGGCAGCTTGGATTAGCAGGGGTGCAGGGACCTGACAGTATTCATCGTGAAACAATGCAGCGCCATTCAAACAAAATATCATTGTTCTAGAAACCCCTCCAGAAGAAAGAAGCCACTCTAAAAGAGCCACAACAAGGAGGTGCTTGTGCAAGTGCCACGATGCAAAAGGAATCATAGAATTATATAATATCTCGAGTTGGAAGGGACCCATGAGGATGATCGAGTCCAACTCCTGGATCCACACAGATTCACTCCAAATTCAAACCACATTTCTGAGTGTTGTCCAAACACTTTGTGTGCTTCAGCAGGCTTGGTGCCATGACTACTGCCCTGGGAGCCTGTTCTAGTGCCCGACCACCCTCTGGTGAAGAGCCTTTTGTCAGTACCAACCTGACCCTGCCCTGACGCAGCTCTACCCATTCTCTTAGGTCCCACCACTGTCTAAAGAGAAGAGATCAGTGCCTTGCCTGTCCCTGCTAGTGAAGAGAAGATCCATTTAGTGCCCCAGTCATTCCCAGAATTATTCCATGAATTCAAGAATTAATCAAGCACAGAGTTATTAGGAAGAAGGGGGAACTTCATCACTGCAGTCAAACTCCATGGTCACAACGATGCAGCTGCACAGCTTTCCCTGCATAGCAGGACATCTTCCCAGACCTCACCTTGCCTTCCAGGGCTACCACAGCATATCTGAATTCAAATTTTATTATTGTGAGAAAAAATGCATCTCTCTGTTCATGTGACCCTTAAAAGGTTGCTTTCTGGTTTTGGTTTTTGAACATATTTTCACTCATTTCCCACCATTTGTAGTAGATCTGCTGAGCTGCATCTGCTTGCTAACGCTGCCTGTTAACAGCCACAACTCTTAGTTTAAATGGGAAAGGTCTGGACAAGTCTGAAAGCTGAAATCCTTCAGTTCATGCTGGCAAAAGTGACTCAATAGCCGTGGCTGTTTGCAAATCAGCTTAAGTAACATCCCATCCAACTGTATGATTACATTATACGACGTAGAAAATACACTTCTAAGTACCATATCAAATATTATCAGCGGTAGTTGTACCACGTATATTTCTTCATATTATTTTATGCTTTTCCTGTTTGATGAAATACTGAGATGGATTAAGAACACAAAGCTTTCTGTCGGCCATTAATTTTCTGTCAATTCTGTTTCCATTTCTGCAGGTCTGGACTCTCCTGGGACTAGAAGCAAAGCACGGCAGGTAAAGGAGCAGAGGCAGACAGAAAACCATCTCTGGATACAGACTGTCCTGTGCAGCAGTACTGCGAGGCAATGCTGATATTCTCCATGGTGGAGAGGGGTTCAGGCATGCTGAAAATAGATCCCTCCTGAGATGGAGATCAGGCAGCTGCTTCATTGTCTACTAGCTTTTCAGATGTGGGTTTTCTTCTCCTGAGTCCTGAGAGACAAAGAATGAGAAGATGTTTTTTAGCAGGGTGGCACAGTGAGAACGAAGTGAGAAAGTGGAAGAACCTACAGGCTGCCATATGTTGGTCAGTGGGAGACTCCCTCTTGTGCGGTTGAGTTCATGAGCTGGAAACACACCAGTGTACTTCTATGACAGGAGGTTTTGCAGCGTGGAAAGGAATCTTTTACTTTTTACTGAGGCCTGGTGATCCTCAGCCTTTCCCCCTGAGAACTACTCTCCAGCCCTCTGCGCCTCTGACTAGAACAGAGTGCTGTGCCAGAGGAAGGGAGGGAAAACATGGTTACAAACCTCTGACATCTTAGGGGCTGTAGACAGCCATCACTGTCCCACGTTCATCTGGACAAAGAAATTCTCCATACTTTTTCTAAGTCAAAATTCATATTAAATACTTGTCCTAACAGATTCCACTATGGCAGATGTACTGCTGGAAACTGCCTGTTTCCATTTATAAGCAGTGCACTGGTACAAGCTTCAACTGTTCAAAGCTTTTTTTAGCCTTACTAACTTTATCCTTATTGAGTCAGTCTCACTTGTTTCCTCTTTCCCATCAACTTTTCAAAAACAAGACAGAAGATCAGTGGCTTTCTGGGAATTCTCTTTTTCCTTGCAGAACACACATTTGGTTGAAAGGAATTCAAGGAGTCAACTCAAACAATGACACAAAATTCAGCTTTGTCAAATTTGTGAATGACACTAAATTAGGCAGATAACAAATGACAGAGCTTCATTCCAGATACATTAAGAGACATGAAGGCTGGATCAACACAGATCTTATGAAGATCAGTGTGGACAAGTGGAAAGCTCACACCTGGGAGAAAAATAGCGCGAGGTGTCAGTACGAGCTGGGAACTGACCAGTTCAGCAGGAGCCCTGTTAAAAAGTACTTGGGAGTTATGATGGGTGCCCAGAAGGATAACGAGCGCTCTCACTGTGAACAAGGCAAAGATACTGGATGATGCTCTGAGCACAGCTGACTGCCAGAAGCTATAATCCCTTTTGTTTGGTATGAGTGAGCTGTCATCTGAAACAGTTTGTCCGATGTGGGGCTCTCCAGTTCAAAAAGGACATGAACTAAGATGATGAAGATGGTCAAGGGTCTCGAAAACTTGTCCTATAAAGAGACTTCCAGGGTTTTTAATGTGAGGGGAAAAGGACTAAGTTCCATGAAGGGCAGTTAAAAATACAATGTTCTAAACTTTTCCGATTAGTAGTATGCAGCATAACAAGGGACAGTGATCAAAAATCACAACTTGAGGGGCACCAGTTAGTCATTAGGAAAATTCTTCACAAATGTCTGTACAGAGTGAGATCAAAGGATTGCATAATCTGTCACTCCTGAGATATTTCTCACCATCCCAGTGGTGAAGACTTCTAAAGTATAAACCCCCTCAAGCTGGTGAAAGACATCACGTGAGTAAAGCAAAAAAAGCCACACATGGGAAACCGTACTGAAAACAGTATAATCTGTGTCACTGCCAGTAATGGGAGATAGAAGCATGAGCACTTTCCCGCTATCTCTATGTGAAGCCTAAGAAACCTTTAACCTTCTCAGCTTTCAGTAACTTGTCCATGTGTTCACCCCACACAGAGTCGGTAATGCTCGCAGAATAGATAGAGCAGACATCTCCTTTAACAGGGATCCCCTTACACCCCTTGTTATGGAGCCCTGGAAGGCTGGAGAGAGCTCAGAGCTGCTCGGCTCTGCTCAGGTAGGAAACCTCCTCTTGTGGGTCATTGCCCTTGAGTCTGAAGAACAGGGTTAGGTATCTCCTGTACCTGGGGACAGGTCACTTCAGCTGATCCTCCCCAAGTGATCAGTAGCCCTGATGCCCTGACCAGGAATGTCTGTGTGGATGTGCTGCTCCTCTGACAGGCCATTGGTTCTGAGCATGGGCAGGGGAAGGGCTGGCATGCAGCTCTGTGCCTGCCGTGTGAAGGAGATCCCACCAGGGACAGGTTGAGGTCAGAGGAAGAAGGGGAAAAGGAATGAGAGAGAATGATGAGTGGAAGGTGGCAGTGTAAGAGATGAGAATGTGGAAAGAAGCAAAAAACGTGCACCTAGAGATCATGGAATCATAGAATGGTTTGGGCTGGAAGGGACTTTTCAGATCACCTAGTTCCAACCTCCTGCTACATGCAGGGACACCTCCCACTAGCCCAGGTTGCTCACAGCCCCATCCAGCCTGGATGTGATCTGATGAGGGAAGAGGGCTTTGAAGGAAAAAAAGCCAAGAGCTGTTGGGGAAGATAAAGGAGGCATTCATGCAGAATCTGGGAGGGCCTGGCTGCTAGCAGAGTTTGTGTGGCTTGGACTGTCTTTACAAGCACATCATGGCCTTTTTCTCTCAGGAATCTTGACATGACTGCAGGCATCACTAGAGGCAACAGAACTTGTAGAACCAAGGATTAGAACCAAATTCCTTCTGGAGGGTGGCTGCCTTCTGCGCTGTGACAGGCTGACCATACACAGTCCTAAAGCACCAGGTTGGCTGAGAGCATTGCATTTTGTGAGGTACAGCTGGGGCTTCCCTCCTAGAGAACACCTCCCCTGCAGAGGATGGGTGCCTCAGCAGCCCTTAGGGACACACGTGGATAAGCTGGGTCAGGCAGTTAGTGAAGGAAGGAGCAGAGGTAAATGAAGGTCTCTTGAGATAATAGCAGGAGGGTACACATGGGGCAACACAGGAATTACAAGATTTTGTGTGTCCAGCTCAGTCTGATTTTAGCAAGCCTCCATGCTAAAGAATCACAAAGGGAAGAAATAGTTTTCTATTATTAATGAATTCTGTTAGAGCCCCTGAAGATAACTATATGTATTTTTTTCCTCAAAGCCCTGCTTACTCAGAGTAGCAGACCATTTCTGCTACTTTGTCTACTCTTTGTTTGCAAAATAAGCAATAACAGTGGTAACTGTGAAGTATTATAATCAATAATTTAGTTTAAAGCACATTTTCCCAAATGCACTGTGATTCATTAGCACAAAATTGTGTTTAAGTTGGGCTCGTAGCGCAGGGTAAATGTGTGTACAAGGGTGGTAGGAGTCCTACCCACAACCACATGAAAGTGATGTGTGTGCTCTGAGTTTCCTGGGCCCCCTTCATAGTAAAAGGGGAAGAACAAATATCTCCATAATTAAGAAACTTTCCTTAGCTTGGCTTCCTATGGAGGAGTCCTTTCCTCTCCATTGACCATGGAGGGGAGATTGCAAACCTATTACGATTCGAATGGCTGATGCTACAGGAGAATAACCCCAGCACTGATTTGTTAGATCCAGATATCCATGACTCCAGCATGGTTCTGTGCAAGGCAGCAGATCCAAATTCTCACTGTGAATTTCAGACAATGTGGGAGTATAAAACAAGGTACCTTTCCAAGACAACTTCTCTTAAAAACTCCATCTTATATTTGAACAAAAATTGCAAATTGGGATTAGGCAATACTAGGAAACTGTCACAACAGTGAGGTACTGCCCAGTCCCTCTCTAGGGAAAGCAGACACAAAAGAAGCAAAACTTTATTATATATGTTTGTGTATTTCTGCAAATATAATCCTCTCCAAAAGCAGGAGTGGTTTGGGGATTTGGAGCTCCCTCCTATGTTCTTATTCACCACTGGACTGCTTCAGAGCAAAATACAGAAACTCACCGAGTTCCCTGCTGCTCTACATGCCCACCTGTAATGTGATCTGTGCAGTTAAATAAGATAATCTGATATTAAGGCAGTCGAGCTAAGAGGCAAGGGGATCAAAGCAGACTGCTTTATCAGCCTCTCAGGGGCTTGCAGTGGATTTTACAGAAACACAGTCTCATACCTTCTTTTAGTTCATGGCAGTAAAAGAAAGAACAAATTAGAGAGATTTCTCAACCACTGATCTTTGACTGTGAGAAGGATTCTCTTCGGATTCCTCCGAAGGATTCCTCTTTGGCTGCAGGAGCAAAGCAGAACTACAACCCTCCCCCGCCCCCTCCTGTCTGCTCTCCACAGAATTAACTGGACCACCCCCATCTCCTGTCTGCTCTTTTTGGAAGAAACTGGAGAGAGGTTTTATATGTGACATCAGTGATATTTTTACGTTGGGAAAGGCAGCAATACCACCACAGCTGCAACTGTTTCTTTGCCCCCCTCCCGCCCACCCCCACTGAGTTCAGTCGCAAATCTCTTAACAGGCACAAACAGTACAAATGCCAAGAAATGTGTCCTCCATTGTGCCACGTGCATCTGCTGAATCTGAGACTTATTTTCAGAAGAATTAGCATTTATTCCCTTGGAATTTCAAGAGGAAGAACACCCCGCCTAGTCACCAACATGAAAGAAACTGATTGCGCAGGAAGCTCACTTTCATTTAGGTTGACAAGACTTCCTTAGTTAGGTTCTATAGCACTATGATGCTTCCTAATTAAAGGCAGTCTGATGCTGCCTCAAGCTATCGTCTCCCTTGCATTGCTACCTGCTACCTGATTGACAGTACCTGAGTAAGTATTTTTTACCAGTTTAGATGCCAGGTATTAGGATCAGCCTGCTCCTGCAGAGGAGCTCAAATTGGCTGAGCTGGAGCAGAGGAATGTGGGCAGACGATTGGCTTTCCAGGCTTGCAGCTGGTAGGATAGACATGGAAAAGCTGTAACTCTGGTTTCTGGGAGCAGCTGTTTAGCACTGCCCACTGCTCCAATGTGCCTTCCCATAGTAGATCACCATAGATCACTTTGCTGTGATAATTATTTGATTATTATCCTCTGATTCCGAAAAGTGCTGAGTATAGCAATCTTTTTTTTAAAACAGTACACTATACCTTCTTCCTTCCTTCCTCCCTTTCTCCCTTTGCTGGCAGCTGTACAGAACTTAGCCTCAGCCCAATTGAGAGGATGTGGAACAGCAGCTGTGTGCCCATTTCCCACAGTGAGTACTAGTGTAAGGATTACTCAATTGTGGGAAAACTAGGGCAGAAAGACAGCACCTGTAAAGGCAGCCTCATAAATTTGAGAACATACAGCCAGCCATATCACCTTAGAACAAAGGTCTGGCAGGTACTCTGTAAGGAGAGTATATAAGATGACTGGTGAAAATGCAATTTCACATTTTCTAAAGTATTTATAATTTTATGAAAGCATATAATCTTCCCACCTGGTCATTCCTTTCCCAAAGTGAAGAATCATCGTCACTGTCTCTCCAGTGTTCCCATCAGTGTTGACATCTTTCTACATAACCTTTCTACTTGCACAGGCCAAAGCTGTGGAGAGCACGTGGTTTGTGAGCCTGGCACAATGATTTCTGTTTTGCTCTCAGTTGATCCTGATCACTCCTAATACTCTGATTGCCTTTTGTGGCTGCTATCAAGCACTGACTTGACATTTGGAGACAATTACTTGCTATCTGGTAGCCTTCTTACCTCTTACCCCTGATTCTCCTTTCAGAGATTGGGTTTCTGTAGGCTTTGGCCTATGTACAGCTCAGAGGCACTGATTGGGCAGAGAAGCTGACATTTGGTTGCAGCCGCACAAAGGGTTTTTTTGGCTGGTGATTGCACGGCCTGCCTTACAGGGATGATGTGGTAGGTGGCTTTCAGCAACATGACAGTGTGTGAGACTCAAGCGGCACAAAGCAGCAAGCAGAGCTGCAGAGAGACAGGTAAAGAGGCCACCTGTTATTTGGGGATGACCAGCTCTGGGCTATCAGAGGTGCACCATTACTCAAGCTCCTCATGCAAACATCAGTGGAAGAGATCTGAGCAGCAGCCACTGCCAAGGAGGTGACATTCAGGATGCCCTTTCTGTCACCCACCAAAGCAGCTGAGGGGCTCCAGTTACAGAGCAGGGGAGTGGGGTGGGCAGGCTATGAGGCCTCTGGGTAAGACAGAGAAGAAAGAGAGCAAGTGGCAAAAGGGGGAGGGAAGGGGAGGGAAGGAAAATCAGGATTAGGTGCATAATATTAGAACTAGCAACAACTGCATCCTAAAAAAGAGAGCAATGAAGTGATATCTTCCTTTGCTGACACTCATCTTAGACAGATGCACAAATCCCATTTCTGGGCAGGTTTCAGTGCTGTAAGTGGAAATATACTGGTACTGGAATTTGTATAATCCTGTTCTCTTTAAATGTTAGACTTTTCAAGGTTAGGACGCCGTAAGATCTTCTGAGTGCCATGGTCACAGCAGCGCAGTTACCTATTTAGCAGAATATTTTCTAAACTAACTTCCTATGCTGCTGAAAAGTTCCTTTTGCATCCTCAGGAAATTTTCCAACAGACTCATTTTATCCATGGTGATCAACCTAAACGTTTTCTTAACTGCTCTCTGTATCCACGTGGCAGACAGAGGGAAGCATACACGTCTCTGCTCCCTCTTAACTGAAAATTAGCTGCGCAAAGCAGACCAGCTCCATCAGGAGACAGTGATGGTGATGTGCCACCAGACAGCCAGCAGCCAGGGTGCCCCACGCAGGAGATGAGCAGTTGAGGGGGTCTGGCAGTACTTACATTCTCTGTTCTGTGGAAATTACCTGCTCACTTCACTTTAAGTCTTTTAGGGACAAATGTTTCTCTCCAAGTGTCTTGTCACAAAGTACTTGAGAAGGTCTGAGTTTATGCCAAAGGAGAAGTGAACGCTGAGCCCAAAGGAAGAGAGAAAGTTGCTTAACATCTCAAACAGGACCATGTCCTGAGAAAAATGTATTCCAAATCTGCTGCATAGAATCATAGAATCACAGAATGGCCTGGGTTAAAAAGAACCTCAAAGATCATCTAGTTTCAACCCCCTTGCCATGGGCAGGGTCACCAACCACTAGACCAGGCTGCCCAGAGCATCTCAAGGTGCAGTGCCAAATTCACTCAATTACTGCTTTGTCGAGCAATACAGGTGTACGTTGCCTTCCTTCCAGCTTAGTCCCTCAGATTCCTCAAAGTGCCTGCTGCTGCATTTGGCCAATGCCTTCCCAGTTGTAGGGTTTCAGAGCAAAGGCATCCCATGAGCCTGCACTGCTCTCTGCTTCATGTATTTGCTAAGCCTGCAGTTTTCCCCTTAGTGCTTCAGTTCCAAACCCTCCATGTACACTGAATTCTATTTCTCCAAGCAGCACTGTGCTGACCTCAGGGAGCTGCTGCCATGTGGAGATGGTGGTGCCTACTCTGCTGGAGCTGTAAGAGCACTGCTCTGAAGCCCTAACAGCAAAACTTGGGTTCTTTGTGATTTCCTTCTCTCCTGGGGCTCCTTACTGTGAACTACTGAATGTATGTGGCTTTACCCACAGAGTGTCTGAAGGGAAATGTTTTCAAGCATTTGTTCTGCTAGAACTGAATTGCTACTGTTGTGCTCAGGAGGTTTCCTGCAGTTCATACAGTCCACACAGGACAGCAGCTCTATATAAGCCCATCAGCTGCATCTATTTTAAACTTTCTCTCAGAGGTCCTTGTTTACGGCCACTATGAACTGTTGTTTTTCTCAAGACCTTTACACAAGCCGTGATCAGATGACAGGCATCCTGACTCCACAAATAGAGTGAGAATGCAAAATGACCCTCATTCTCCATAAACCAGTGAGAAACTCATCTTCCATTTCTCTCACATCAGTGTCCCACTTTGGTCCTGATCATACAGCAGGCTTTATAGCAGTGTCTGTCTTTTTTTTCCCAGCCTCTGCTCCTCCTGCACACATCCTCCCTGGCTCAGATCACTGATTCGATCCTTTCCCCATTACATACCTAAACTCTCCTTTCTGGCATCCCTCAAAGCTGCTCAGCCTCTGCTCCTTTCTCCTCCTCTGCTGTGTTTGTTGTTTTACTTCTTGTCCTATTCTTCAACTGCCAAAAAACCCACATGCAAAGGTGGTAGCCACAAGCTGGGCTTCCTCTTCACTCCACCTGGCCCAGGCAAGCCAAAAGGTTGGACACCCATGGGTTAGATGGCCATGTGTAGATTATCATTTTAGTGTTTACCAATAATTTATCCTCCTGTTTCCTCTGACTGTTCTTCCCTCAACCTGATGCTGAGTTGTCATTTCTTGCACTTCTACATCCTCTACCATCTTCTCACTCCTCCCTCTTCCTTCACACACACACATCTTGCTCTCCCCCTCCCTGTCTCCTCCCTGCTCTCCCCAGCACAATTTCAAACCCCCTTCAGCAGTGTGGTTACTCATACTTCCTCTCTCTTGTTTTCCAACTTATTAATTTTTTCATCAACAAGAGCCACATTACGGTGCACTTTGTGACTCATATCACATGTCATGCACTGGGGCCCCAATTCAGTGTATGATGTCAGCATGGGCTGCTCTTACTCCACCTGGCAGAGAGGGGACATGGCTCTCTGCAGTGCTGCTGGCCCTGCAGGAAGATTGGAACAAGCGCTGCTGCTTTCCTCACCATGGGAAGGGATTCATGGATTTGGGTTCTCATTTTGAGCAGCAGAAAGTGAGCTTTCACATCCACAGACTTTGCTTCTCATTGTTGATGTCAAGAGAAGTGATGCCCTCACCCATCTCAAGCTGATTCCCAGCTGAACACCGACAGTACCTGTGCAGCTGCCATGCTCCTGGTGGCACAGCACATCCCAGCAGAGCAGGGCAAGCACCCAGGCACTCCACATTCACACACTGCCATTCCACTGGCTTCAGAGGGGCCACTCCGGCCTTCTGACTGTTAACATTTCAGCTGAGAAAGGAGCTGTGCCGGATGGAGCAAGTCCTTCTGGGATAAGAATAGCACCTGCCATCTTAGGACACAGCACAGTTGTCCAGCTCCTGCACGGCAACACGTTGCAGTGAGATATAGAAGGCAAGCTACCCGCTGAGGAATGTCTTCGAGTGCTATTCATGGAGGCATATCATCTACAGCAGCAGGCCTGGCCCCACGCAGGAGCCTTGCAAGAGGGGGTTATTTTGAGCTCTGGGCACTGAGGATGAAGGGAGACAAATGACAGTGATCCTCCTGGCACAGGCAACCTCCAGAGCTCTGTGCACAACTGCCACAGCCTGTCACCGCTTCTGGGGATGACTCTTGTGATGCTGTTGGGCGATGCGGTGGGACCTGAGAGCCCAGGAGATGGAAGCCAGGAGGGAGCTGAGAATTCGCTGGGGACACGAGGGCAGGCCTCAGGCCCACCTGTCCTGGAGCTCAGGCACTCCGCTGCCTGCTTTGTTTTTGACCACATCCCTGAGAGCATCGGCACGTAACTCTGTGCAGGTGAATATTGTGATCAGAGCAGACACAGTTAGACTCGTGACTTGATAGCTGCTTCATCTTCAGAGAATTACCTTCCCTTTCATTTTGTGCTTTTGGTGCTCTTTTTTATGTTTTAATAAAAAGTATTTAAAAAATAAGTTTTGTCACTTATATATTAACTATATTGCAGAAATGGTTAAAGCAAACAGACATCAGGCTCTTTTACCTTCAAGTTTAAATGAGAGGAAAACTTGAGAAATAACTGATATGCAAAAGGAGAAGACAAGTGAGATAAACTTGCCAATGGGATGAGAGTTCAGAATTGTGTGGAAGAAGGGAAGGCAGAACGGAATGTTCTGGTTTCATCTGGAATGAAGTTAATTTTCTTCCTGGTAGCTGGTAAGGTGCTGTTTTGTGGATTTAGGATGAGAATAACATTGATAACTGAAGTTTTAGTTGTTGTGGAACGGGTAAGAATGGAGTAGTTTGGGTCAGTGGAGGGTTTGGGACAAATATGTGTGAATATCTCCAAAGGGGAGACTCCAAAACATCTCTGGGTACCTGTGCCAGTGTTCAGCCTCCCATGCAGCACAGCAGTGCTCTCTGATGGTCAGACAGAGCCATCTGTTTTTCAGTTTACGCCCAGTGCCTCTTGTCCTGTCACTGGCACCACTGGGCTCTGTTCTTTCGCACCTTCCCCTCAGGTGTTCATAGACACTGATGAAATCTCCCTGGGATAAAGGGAACAGTTTGTAACAAAACAAGAGTAATGGTGTGGTGGTGAAACTTAAACACTGGAGACAGGGAGGAACAGGCAGCAAGCCATGCTGTGTGAGCATGAAACAGCTGTGAACACATCAGTACCTAAAAAACAACCATGCTTTTGTCAGTAAGGGCACTTCTCCCGCCCACTGGCTCCCAGATGCAAGCAACAAATGGGCAAATAGGCCAGAAATGCAGATATTGTGCAGATATTATAGCACAGCAATTTAAAAATAAAAGCCAATTTCAGGAAACAGGGAAAGCAGTCAAGAGCAGATTTTGCAACACCTAGAAGCAAGGTAGGCACGCCTGATTCCACAGTACAATAACTGGGAGCCCGAGTAGAAAATCTGCAAGATGACACAGAACGAGGCACTGAGGTAGTACACTGCAGAAGGTGGCTTCAAGGCAGTCAAGCCCCTGGCAGATAGGAGCAGCATTTGGCAGAAGCAGTCAGCATGGACTGATAGGTGTTGTCAGAGATGGAGAAGATGTGTGGAGGGGCCTCCTGGCCCTTTTTGCCTCGGTAGGCCAACACCACCTCCGGGTTGTACACCGGCAGCCACCTGTAAGGGTTGGCAGTGACACAGAAGAGGCCCGAGTAGGTCTGTAGGAAAAAACAGAAGAGAACAGTCATGGAAGTCCCTCTCCCTGGCAGCTGATTTTTCTCCTTTGCAATAAAGGGAAACTTACACAGATCATCTGAGAGCAGCAGTAGCCCTCGGGGTTGCAGAGAACAGCAGATTCATGCAGGTGTGTCAGTATGGCCACATCTTCAGCTCTGTCAGCCAGGTGGGTTCACTGCATATAAACCATCAGATTTGACAGCAGTCAACCACAACTCAGAAGGAAAGGGTTAACTTTGATTCTGCAGTTCTCAGTGTCCATTCCATGTGCACAGATGCTGACAGGAACAGAGAACTAATAACACCTGTAATGCTGCTCTCACTCAGGTTTTTCTTCCTGTTTAACTTTAAAATAAGACACGGCCATCACAGGGCAGACACTGCTGCCACCTGGTAACTCTGTAGTGCTGGCAGATATATAGCATGTAAGTCCAGGAATCTCTACAGCCACACA
Source organism: Pavo muticus (assembly GCA_016647715.1). Lineage (NCBI taxonomy): Eukaryota > Metazoa > Chordata > Aves > Galliformes > Phasianidae > Pavo > Pavo muticus. The sequence continues at coordinate 3,657,522 of JACDJE010000165.1, read as the reverse complement.
GCCAGAATTCATGCTGGACCAGATCTTTCTATGTGTTACTGCTGCTGGTGGCTGCAATGCCCACGGGCACAGCTGCGGCCCTCCTGCCAGCACCACAGAGGCAGGACACCAACAGCACGGCTTCATCAGCTGCGAATCCTCCGCTGGCACTCATTCTGTTCCCAGACACACAACAGCTCTCCCTCTGCAACAGCTCCGTCTGCCGGGCTCGTGTCGCACTGTCCCGCTGCAGATACGCATGCAGGCAGGGCAGACGTGCAGGAAAACAGATGTGCACAGGTGGCAGCAGCCAGCTGGGCCATGTGGAACCAGGAAGGAGCTTGAAAAATCCTGCTGCCATTTTCCCAGCCCACTTCCCTCCTCGCTTCTATCTGCAGATGAGGTGATCGCTGCTCCCATGGCCTGCAAGCCAACCAGTCCAACCCAGAGGGAAAACAGCACTGGTGCTATCTGTCTGGTTCAGAAAGTTTAATATAGTTTCCAGGCTCAGGTCCTGAGCAGTGGACCTATCTGGGGCTTTTTTTGAGAAGGCAAGAATGAGGAACGTCGGTTTTGAAAGCAACTCTGCGATCTGCTTCCTTAAATACTTTCCTGAAAGGTTCAAACATGCAAGAAGTTGGGATTCACAGAAGGTCTCCATACAGAACAAGACGTTGTGCCCTAACTGCTCCTCACGGGACATAGCCAAGAGTCATACAGAGGGCTCCAAGATAACGTCAGGTCAGTGCTTGGAAGAGAGCATAACTGACTGTGAGAGAAAGGAAGGAAGCATCATGTAGGATGTGTCAGTTCACTCACATCTCCATTACTGATCCTGCTTCTTGGAAAGGCCACAGTTGTACGAGAAATGATGCAGAGAAGAGAAACAAAGATGGCTACGGGTATGAAACTGCTTTTCCATGAGAGCAAAACTTGATGGGATCTGGGGGTGAAACATGACAGGTGAAAATGAGATGTTAGAAGCCTGCAAAGTCCTGAATGGCAGAGAACCATCCCCACAGCTGTGCTGGTGAGGAATGATTCACTATTTCTCTATGAGCAAATACAATCTGAAATTACCAGGCTGCATAAAAGATAAGCTGAAATTACCAAATTGCATATTGCAGTGAATAGGAAGTACTTCACACCTACTACAGTTATAAATGATTGAAATCTGGGTCGTGTGAGAGGAAAAAGCTCAAATAGGTACACAAAAAGGCAAAGCCCAGGAAAGCAGCACACAGGTCCTTGCACACCATCACCTGCTGCACTCTGCCGTCATGTACCTGTGGCTGCTGCACGCTGGGTGTGAAACAACGGATCACAGCTGTATTCTTTATTTTCTTTCTTAATGTCTGGTAGGGACTACTGCCAGGACGTTGGGTGAGGGGCTGCAGCTACTTCTACAGAAGTTACCGGGACACAAGTTGTTAAGATGTTTCAAGATTAAGATTAAGGTTGGCAGGGACAAACCTCACCTGGGGCTGTGCTCAGCTCTGGCACTTCAGTGGCTGCTCCTGATGCAGATCCTCCACGCTGCCAGAGAGAAGGTCCCCAGGCCATGGGTGTTCCCAATAGAGGCGACCGCATACTGCAAACAGGAACCATCCATTCCTGAATGATCAGTTTAAGTAAAACTCTCTCTAAGCTCTGCAATCAAGCTGCTGCACTTTTAGCTTTGAAATGTCTCTTCCATTCCTTTCAGAAGACAGATATGGCAAAAAAGTATATATATCATGCATCTTTTCAGTCTGTAAATATTCAAATTATAGTACTAAAATTAAGTTTTTCTTCCATGAGATACCTTAAGCAACCACGAGAAGCACAAACAGGCTTTGAAGAGGCAGTCTGAATATCCTCTCTGATCATCCAAGACCCGGGGGCTTAACAGCATGAGGGGGAGCACTGGAGGAGCTGAGCAGCCCCACACCTCCCAGCAGCATCTGCACCAGCACTGCTCACTGCTGCTTCTGTCCGCACATGGTGTGCAACCTTTGGGCTGGTCTGGGCTGCACTGAGAGAAGAATTGTCTTGGGCTGCACAGAAACTGTGTAGGGCATTATGAAAGTAATGCTTCCTATTTATTTCCATGGAAGCTACCACAGCTACAAAGAGCATGACAACACTATTTGATAGAACAATTTCTCACCTACAAAACGCTTCTTTTTTTTTACAGTTACTATTGTCAGCTGTGTTTTTGCCAGCAATGAGCAAGAGCCTGCATGCTGTGCTCCTAACAGTCTCCATCAGCAGAGGTCCCCCACTGTTGCTGTCACCACCGCTGAAATGCAGCACCCATCACCTCACTGTGCTCACATCCACCATTTGGTCTCCATAAACATTCAGTAAGTGTTGATGCATGTCAATGAATGCCATTTGTTCTGCATGGAGGAATTCAGTGACACACCTCTGCTTCATATGCACTTCCATGTCAGGCACCATTGTGTCACAGTGCCCTCTGCTGCCGTGTGTCACACAGCAACACATAACGGGATATTGGCAGGAAGGCTCAGCCTCTACTGCCATCCCACCGATGTCCACCTCTGACACCGTGGGCCAGTATGATAAAATAGGAGGCATTACTTTCAGAGCAGCCTTTGTATGTAACATAGTTAATATATACATGCAACAAAATTGAGTACAGCTTCAAGGCAGATTTCCCAGCAACACAGAAGTGCCAGCTGGAAGGGTGCCTCCCACCTAAGGCAGGAGGACTTGGAGACAAACTGATGTGTGCACCCACCAGGACAAGAAATGCAGAGCTAGAAGGTGCCAAACATCTTCATCATAAGGAAAGTTCAGAACTAAACTAATTTATTGCCTCTGGGATTGTGGGAAGAAATAAAAGGTGAGATAAGACTCTTCAGAAACCAGATTTTTATTGCCAGTGCCACTCATCCCAGACACTAATATTACTGATAACGTCTTGGATGTGACAGGGCTCTAAATGGCACGAGACCCATGAGAAACTTCCTTTGCAAGCTGTTCCTCTTTGCCAACTGCATCCAAAGCAGCCAGAACAAGAGAAAAAATGCCACAAGCTCAACAGCTGAAAAGGAAGTTAAATTCTATTAGGACACTAAAACACCTGGTATAAACCAATACACAAAAATTCCTGGTTATGAGCACATGTGAACTATGCAATGGCCTGTCCTACCATATTGTATGTATCAACACTACTTTCTAAAGAGATGAAATCCAGCATGTGAGGTTTGACCAGCATGCCACGTTCTGATGATATCCCATTATCAGTCAAATCAAATTAAAGAAAATGCAAACAGATGCCTCACAGTCACTCTGCAAGTGAGAGCTCTTCTGCACAAACCCCTCTAGTGCTGCAAAGCTGCTGATACACTCCGGGCTCTCTATAATGCTGTTCCCACGTGCAGACAATTCCAGACACACTGCGGCCATTCCTTACCAGGAGGCACTTCCTGGAAACCTCAGAAAGAGGTAAACAATTACACAAAGCAATCTTTATTTTCAAATGCTGCACTGCATAAATTTTATCTGGTTGACAGTCCTATGCATGGACACAGACCCCTCTTCATCCTCCCCACTTCATTACTCAACAAAGCGCAATCAGGCTGGCTATGCATAAAATCATTTAGATCGGAAGAAAAATGTATTTGCAACCCATTACTCATTTCCTTACAAGTCAACAGTGCTTCCTTGGAGAAATCATCACGAAAAAAATCTACCATTTCTGCACTCAAACGAGGAAGATGGGGCACAGCACAGCACTGGTCCCATGCCTGGCAGCTGCTGACACTTCCAGCACTCTTCATCTTCTCAACCTCAACAGCGGAGTTCTCAGCCTCTCTGCTCACAATATCCTAAGTGCCATTCCCAGAAGGCATGAAAAAAAGAAGGCAAAGGTCCTCCAGATGATGTCTGGCCAAGAGATACCAGCTAATTCTACCAAGGGTTCTTCTGAAATGAAAAGTATTTTCTATCTTTTGTACACAACAACATTTCCAAGAAGTCCCAAATTTCATTCTGTAGTCCAGATCTCACTGCAAATGCTATCCATCAGGAAGGTCCTATAGATTTTTGAGTACTGCTGCCCTTCGTATTTGGAAGAAAAGAGGTATGTGGTGGCTGGACATTACACTCGTGTATTTCTGCTTGAGCTCCACTGAATACAGTACCCAATTATAGCCAACCCTACAGCTGATGTATGTCCGGAGACCTCATTCTTTACGATCTGTACTTCCTCATGTGTGCAGCAATAGAAGCAGAAATCTCAGCACTCCTCTTATTCTGGCCATAATAGTCCACAAAGTCACCATCTGGCCCGAGGAGGTACATTATTATCGTGTGATCCACCTGCAAGAAAGCACACTGTTATCTGGTGAAAAAGGATCCCGCACATCTCTCAAAGACAGCAGCAACCGTGCTCCATTCAGCTGTGCTTCCAGCTGTCCAACAAGACTTCTTGCCAGCAAGCTAAACCAAGATCTGGGAAAATTTATCATCACCTCAGTGACCTTCTGTTGTTCCACCTGACAGAACAAATGCCCCACTGGCACTCAGGATGCATGAAGGAGCTCTGTATGCAGACAGATCCTCCCCAGGCAGAGGCAGCCCTCCTTCAGCACACAGAGGGCTGGGAAAATATGGGGAAGGCACAGGCTGGTGGTCTTTCCCTCTCACTTTTCCCAGTTTCCTTCTAATTCTCCTAATGCTCTCCAACTCCAGAAGGTATCCAGGCTTCTGTTGCTCTTATCATGCAAATCCAGCATACATGGAGATACTTCGGTAAAGTCAATTTGCCCACTGGGATGCAGGAGCTGCAGACACAGGAGCTGCTGCACAGGGAAACACCATGTGCTGGGAGAGCGCTCCCTCTGCTGGCTCCTTGTGATGGCATCTGCAGACACCACGTGGAGTCTGAGCAGAGATAATGGGATAGAATTTGAAATAACCTGAAAAAAATTAACAGTAAAAATGATTTGAAAGTTTGAGTTACCACAGCTGTGGCTCTCAGGCTGTTCTCCTGCTCCAAACTCACTGCTTTCTTCCTCACTGTCCCCTATTGCTCTTCTCACACTCCAGGCTTCCATGTGCTTAGCACAACCGAGCACAGCACAGCTGTTCTCTCTCGAGCCTGAATCCTTTCTCATAATTACTTACATCTGTAGTTTTGGTCTCTTCTTGTTTCTCCTTCCATCTTCCCCTGAAGCTGCTCTCATCTATATACTTCTTTCCCATGGCAAGATCCCTGTATTAAAACCTGTAAGTGCTTTGCTAGAGTCTATATGTGGTTTAATTCCCAAACAGCAGCCCTCCTTCAGCTTTTGTGGCCTCTTTCCATCTCTTCTGAAACTCTGTTCACACATTTAGTGCAAGATCCGGCAGATTTTTTTTCCTCTGCTTAGTCCACATCCTTTGCCAATCCTCCTATTCTTGCATCTCCCTTTCATAAGTCTGATTTTAGGCACTACCTTTTGACTGATAGTAGATTGATTAAAATTTCTGTTGAATTTCCCCAGCAAGCTCCTCCCTCCATCCAAATATACTGCCTTGGACACTGCCCTCTAGCTACTAAGCTGCCACTTTAAGCAAAAGCCGGTTCTTGATGTTCCATCTGACACTCTTTCTAGGAGTCCAGATGAGCGTGTATTACCACCGTGACTGTCTTCCCTTTACTGAGATCATGTGTTGCTTTTGCCTTTTCTTTACATGCATCAATGTTTTTGTTCCACCAATCTTTTGTCCACTTGCATAATTTATTTGCTGCAGTCAGGCAGTTTGAAAAATGAGAGTAAGAATAAAAACACTGGATCAGACCAAAACCAAAACAAAGTGCTACTTTCCCCTATTATCTGCCAGTTTCCAAACATTTCTAGCTCACTGGCCTCCCAAGCTGTGCATGATTTCTCTGCATTTCATAACTGTCAAGAGAATTTTTTCCTCAAAGAATAATCAAGACTCCCTGTGAGCTCATCTGTATGTCTACTGCTTGCATCTACAGCAACGGATTTCACTTCTCACCTGCTCACTTCAACAAAACCCACCACCTTTCCTTTTCAATCTGTTTTTAGTTTTCTCTGATGCCCTTCAGTTCTTATAATAAAAGATCTGTCCTACAATGCGTCCCTCACTTGTCACATCCCTTGCACCTGACCTCACTCTTCCAGCCTGTCAGGATGTGCCACACGCAGAAGGCCTTGGCAGCAGCTCTGAGTGCCTACGGCCAGTCCCATTCATTTCCAAAAAGTAAGACTTTCACTACCCCGTTCAGTCTTACTTGAATCTCAGTTTTCCCTTCACACTATTACGCTGTGTATTTTATTCCTGCTTACTTTAGCATTAACATGCTTTCTCTTCTGTGTCATTTGACATAGGAGGAAGATTCCCATGTTATCTACAGGCCAACTTTGCATCATCCCAGTCTCCTGCTTCTCGATCTCAGTTGGGGGGGAATAAGCTGTTAATCACTTTCCTCTTAGTTCTTCCTCTTTGTATTGCTGTAATTCCTCAGTTCCATTTTCACTTTGGAGCACTCGGGAAAACAGCCAAAAAGGTTATGTGATGAAAAAAAAAAAGTTCAGTTCATTACCAGGCCTGAGAGTTTGTAGGCACTCTGTATGCAGAACTTGGACTGCGTGTTTTCAGAGCTGTGTTTCAGTGAGGTGCTGAGCTCGTAAGAGGGCACCTCAGTTCTGACTGAGACCTCTACAACTCAACTCAACATGTAGGTGCAACAGGGCTCTGTCACAGAGGGCTTCAGTACAGATTACAACAGCTGTCTTTTGATTAAAATCTTTATCCCGTTCTCAACCAAAGCCTTACATTAGGCAAAAGCCCTACATTTACTCACAATGTAATCATTGTCTTCATCTTTGGGACCTTCGCTGTAATACACACGGAAGGCTTTGGCCACTTGGTCAATCTGTGCCCTGGTACCAGTCAATCCAACCAGCTTTGGAGAAAATTCTACACAGAAAAAAGACATTTAGATACTTGAGTGAAAAGAATTCTCTTGAGTACTCCTTTTCAGTACTCTTTATTGAATGTTATAAAGCTCTAAGGTAGAAAAAATATTGTACCTTTAACATATCTGGCAATGGCTTCTTCACTGTCCCTCTCAGGATCAATGGTGATGAAGAGTGGGGTCAGATCAGGCAAGGATGGGATCTTATCTGTGAACAGAAACATTGACAATTACAATTTTTCTTAGCAACCTAAAAATCATTTCCTAATCGCCCTTCAAACATGGTCACAGGCAGATTGCTGCAATATGCACCTGAGTCCTCCCCAAGCAGCAAAGAAAAAAGTCTGTTTGGTGTTGCTTAATTTCTATAATACTATCTCTGAAAGAAAGAAAGAAATGCCATGAAAACCAACCCTCTGTGCTTGTGCACAGCTCCCAGCTGGAGGCTGTGCCCTGCTGAGAGAAGACAAATTGGCTTTGGTACAGAACACATGAATGCATGTAACCTGCCATGGCCATGCCTTATTAAAGAGAAATCCTCTCTTCTAGAAAGGTCAGTGCTGTCACATCCCAAACACCTGATCTTAGAGACAGGAAGCTTGATTTATATATCGTTTAGTAATTACTTCAACTACTGAATGCTAATTAACAGCGTTTTGTAAGCCAGTCATTTACTCCCACAGGTGACAGGTCACCACGATAAGCCTTGCCCTCCTACAGGAGGATCGCTCCGCCGGCTGAATTCCCTTACCAATTTCATCTACCACTTCAATCATTTTGTCAAGTTCCTCGGGACAGATGTCAGGGCAGTGTGTGAAGCCAAAGTAGATGAGCACCCACTGGCCAAGATAGTCCCTGTTGGTCCTGGGCTGTCCCTCATGGCTGATGAGCGAGAAGGGCCCTCCCAGCAGCGGTTTCCCAATGCCTCGGTTCCGCTCCTTCTCCAGCTCTACAGGAACAGTGGGAGGAGGTGAATTCCCGCGCTGCAATCCGTGCCCCATCCCAACAGGTCAGGCCCCGAAGCAGTGGCAGTCAGATGGCCCTGCAGGCCCTACTCAGAGCGCCAAGCTCTGCTGACACCCACTGCGCAAGCTCCCAAGCAGACAGGGTTCCCGAACAGCGCCTTCCACTTTAGCCAAACTTCTGTTCCAAGCGCTACATTCCAAAAACAATAACGACCTTTCATCGTCATTGGACTGTCACATTGCTGTCGCAGGTGCACGAGATGGAGAGTTGCATGGCCCGGCTCGGTACGCACTGAGGAACCGAACGCATCCAGAAGCTGTGCCGTCTCTCAGCTTCAGCGTTAAAAGCGAGGAAATGCGTGCACGAGAACCGCAGCTCCCGGGGATCTGGAGAGTTCTCCCACCCCTCGTGGGGCTCCGCACGCGGCGCAGAGCAACGATCAGAAAGTGTGAGCGGCGACAGCAACAGCGCACGTGAGAATGTAAAGAGGAAGGCAAAGGAACAGCAATTTGGAGAAGGGCACTGCGATTCCACCCCCGCACCCCCGCGACCGCTGCTGGGCTGCAGAAACACTCACTGTCCTCCTTCGCCTTCTTCACCCTCTTCATAGCCAGCAGCAGCCCTCCGCACAGGATGAGGGCGGCTCCCAGCGCCCGCCAGGACACCGGCTGCCGGAGGAGAGCTCAGTCAGGGGCCGGGCGCTGCCCGCACACCGCGCTGGGTGAGGTCCCTGCCCCGGGGCGAGGGTAGCGGGGCCGGAGCGAGCGCGGAACTCCCTTCCCCCCCCCCACGGTCACGCCGCGCCGCGCCCACTCACCGTCCGCTGTGGGGCCCCGCGCGGGCCGCTTCCGGGCGGCAGTTGGGACGCGGAGCGGCAGCTCGGCGCAGGCACAGCCCCGCGTGGCAGTAGTAGTGCCGCTGCCGCCCGGCCCTGCAGCGGTTGTGCCCGGCTCGGGAACGCGACGGCGGCGCCGGGCGGGAGGCACCACGGCCGCCACAGCCGCCAGCAGCCCGGGCCCC
>JACDJE010000165.1:3632380-3648575 GCA_016647715.1 Pavo muticus | reverse complement strand
GCCGCCCGCCTGCTCCTCCGCCCTGTCCCTCCCTGCCGCCCGCCCCTTCCGGCCCCGGGCAGCAGCCGCCATGGAGCCCGCCCTGCGCTTCTCCTTCGGTGTCATCGCGGACGTCCAGCACGCGGACGCGGAGGACGGCCACGACTTTTGGGGCTACCGGCGGCGGTACTACCGGCACAGCCTTCGCCTGCTGCGGGCCGCCGTGGAGGCCTGGGCCGCCGAGCGGCCGCCGCCCGCCTTCGTGCTGCAGCTGGGCGACTGCATCGACGGCGTCAACGCGCGGAGCGGCGCGGCCGAGGCGGAGGCGGCTCTGGGGCGGGTGCTGGCGGCGCTGGGACGGCTGCGGGTGCCGGTGCACCACGCCTGGGGCAACCACGAGCTGTACAACTTCGGCCGGGCCCGCCTGGTGCAGAGCGGCCTCCGCAGTCGCCCGCCGCCCTCCGCCGGCCCGCCCGCCGCGCCGCCCGGGGACTGCCACGCGTACCACTTCTGCCCGGCGCCGCGCTTCCGCTTCGTGCTGCTGGACGGCTACGAGCTGAGCCCGCTGGGCCGGGACGCCGACAGCCCCCGGCACCGGGCGGCCCTACGGCTGCTGAAGGAGAAAAACCACAACGCGGACCTCAACAGCCCCGCAGGTACCGCCGTGCTCGGGGTGGTGCAGCGCGGCCGCCCCGCAGCACTAGCGGCGCCTGGCCTTGTTCAGGGAGGCCAGAGTCGTGACCTGAGGTGCCACAAAAATCCCAAGAATAAACCGTTTATCGTAAATATTGATAAAAGTGAAGCAATTAAGGAACTTACATAGGTGCGTGCACGTGTGCCTAACCTTCTTCTTCATTGCAGGACTTGAAGAACCTCAGTTTGTAGAATTCAACGGAGGATTTAGCCAAGCCCAGCTGGACTGGTTCAATGATGTACTCAAGTTCTCCGATGAAAACCAAGAAAAAGTTGTCGTTATGGGTAGGTGGATATGGGGGATATATGCAAAATGGTTACAAAGCAAGCTAATACAAGTTAGCAGAGGAAAACAGTATCATAGGTATTTATGTAAGTGGTGTAGTTGGAGAATAGCAGCTGTGTCTCACACTCAGTTGAGCTTGTTGGATAGAGGCAGCAGCCTGAGCCTCCCACCCAGGAAAGCTGCTTGTCTGGGAGCAGTTTGATTCATAGAATCGCAGAATGGCCTGGGTTGAAAAGGACCACAACGAGCATCTTGTTCCAACCCCCCTGCTATGTGCAGGGTCGCCAACCACCAGCCCAGGCTGCCCAGAGCCACATCCAGCCTGGCCTTGAATGCTTCCAGGGATGGAGCATCCACAACCCCCCAGAAGCAATCTTGCAGCATCAGTGAGTATTGCTGAGCTGGGACCTAATATTCTGAAATCAAGATGCTGTATAAAGAAGAAAGATACTTGAAAGGAAGAAAGAAATGAAATACAAGGACTTTACAGATGCCCTGATTTTTCCTGCACTCCAAACCAAAGTGGTTCTGTTTATATAGAGAATCCCCAAACAAGAAGGTATGGGTACTGGGCATTACACAGGAGAAGAGGCCGACCCCCACCTTGCCATAACCTCCTGCAGGGGGTTGTCGGCCTCTTCTCCCCTGTAATTAGCAATAGGACAAGAGGGAATGGCCTCACGTTGCACGAGGGGAGATTTGGGTTGGATGTTAGGAAAAATTTCTTCCCCAAAAGAGTGGTCACGTGCTGGAACGGGCTGCGCAGGGAGGTGGTGGAGTCACCACCCCTGGAGGTGTTCAGGATGTTGTACTGAGATGTGCTTCAGTGGTGGTTGGTGGTAGGTGGGCAGTTGGACTGGGTGATCGTGGAGGTCTTTTCCAACCTCGGTGATTCTGTTATCTGTTAAATAACTTTTCTGCTTCTTTCCCTCTCTGCTGCAGGTCATCTGCCCATTCACCCAGATGCTTCAGACAAAGTTTGCCTAGCCTGGAATTACAGAGATGCCCTTTCTGTCATACACTCTCATCAGTGTGTGGTTTGCTTTCTTGCAGGGCACCTGCACTACGGTGGCTATTGTTTAGACTCACATGGTGTTCATCATCTGACTTTGGAGGGGGTTATTGAAACTCCACCTGAAAGCAATGCCTTTGGAACTATTTATGTCTATGATGATAAAATGGTATTAAAGGGAAGGGGCAGGATTTCAGACAGAGTGATGTGTTTCTGAAGATGCTAAGCAGATGTCTAACTGCAGATTTTTCTTCTTCAGGAAGTACTCAGACTAAAAAGTATGGGATCCAGCACATTCTTTGCTTGTAGAAAGATCTACATGGCTGATCCTTACAGTTTTAACTCTCATGTTTCTCTCTCAGATACAGAACTCTAATAATTATGTTTCTGTAAGGAACAAGACTTAACTTCTTCTTGGAGAATAGAGAAGGCCAGTAGCCGTGTTTGAAGAATGCAGAATGTTGACTTACCCACCAGTCTTGAGCAGATTGTTATTTATTGTGAAAAAACACAAACAAACAAAAAGCCACTAGTTGGTAGTTTTGTTTTTACGGGTATATTAGTCAGATTTAAAGCATTCAAAATTGTACCTGCCCAAAAACAGCTACATACATCTAGCTGGAAAGTCCAACCTGTAGCCTAAAGCAGTCTTCTTAACACTGCTCTAAAAGACTCGAGTCATTTTGAAAAAAGTGAAGCCAGTGGAAATGGCATATAGTTTATGCTGCATCACAGCACAGTGCAGAGGGGCCCAAGCTTTAAAATAAAACAGACAGGAAAACCATGGCATCATATGGCAGATACATCAGGTGGGATACATGTGTGCCTGGCCTGCAGTAGCACTGAGGGAACAAGCTCTGACTTGGGATGACTTGAAGTGTGTTGCTGTGCTGCATCTGGATCCATGCTGTCTCTCACAGCCTGAGTATTCACATTCACCTGTGCTTCCTTCTCCACGACTGGTGATGGTGGAGCATGCTTACTGTCTCTGGCCTGCTGCATGGGTTCTGCTTTCCAGGAGCAGAAATTCTGTGAGAAGCAAGTTGTGACAGCGATCGTGCCTGCTGGCAGCACTGTGAGCATGCTTTCTGCAGAAAATAAAGAAGCTTTCACTGGATTTTCTTTAGAAAAATTAGTATTTACTACTCTGTCAAAACCATAACTTTCAGTTAAAGATAATAGCCAAAATATTGCTTTGGATATATTCCACTTATGATTTTAGCGTAGGAACAGGAACACAGACTGGTTAATCCTTCAGCAAATCTCAGTGGATTATCTTGGCAGACATCTTTCAAGCTTTATATCCATCAAGTCATTTATTGAAACAAAGCGTTTGATCTACTTTCCCCTTAATGTTACAGAACAGTAGCTTATTCAGATACAAGATGGAAGGAGAGACTGAACTGGGGATGCCCAGATATTTTGAATAGTTAATCTTAGAACATGTAGAAGGTCAGCAATGCTTTTTGAACATCCAGGGAAGCAGGCTGAACAGTATCCATGGAAAAACTCTCCCCCTGCATTTGATGATGTTCTTCAGGTTTTTTTTGAAACCTCAAGCTACACTGTGGGAAGCAGGCAGACATTCCTGTCCTATCAAACCGATAGTAACCTTTCATTAAGAACCAAAAAGCAGCGGCAAATAAGGTCAGAATATTTATTTATGTGCTGTTCCACCAGGTCAAATCACAGTTTTACAGTGCTCTGGCCAGGATTCTCGCATCTCTTTGTTCATATAAATGTACAGCCATGAAACAAAGGGGAAGAGAGCGACCAAGATTGCAGCAGTCAAATGAATTCCACCCAGCGGATTCCTACAAGGAAGCAAATGAAGCAGTGCTGTTTCAAATCAGACAAATCAGACTGCTACCACTCCCGTGGCTGTGGTTGGCTAAAGACAGCAGAGAGCCTTTGGCCACTGTGTCATCTATATGTAGCTTCTATAGCTTCATCGGCAGAGTCCTTTAGTGGAGCTGTACCATATGCCAGCAGAAATGTGTTCTGCCACCTTCTCAGGCTATATAAAACAGGTGACAAAAGCACTGCCCAGAGCATATTACATGTTTCAACATTACAAAACATTGTTTGGCAGCCTGAAACTTTTCATGCTCCCAGCTGTTAGGAATTAATTTAGTGAAACTGCTGTAGTACAGATCTCCAGAGAAGCTGGAAGGGAAAGCACTTGCATCCCTGTCTGTGCTGGCAGAATGCAGCAGAGCCCATTAGACAAACCCCCCACTGGAAGGTTCTTAATTTGGGAGCAATGGTAGAAACGGTTTTGTCGCTTTCATTAGCGGTTGTGGCTCATGTTCACTGGCCTGTTCCACAGAAAGAGCACGCCGTCCTTGTACAAAAGGGGAATGTGTGTCCTGCTCATTATTGCAGAAGAAGCAAGAACAAAAATGTTTTAAGTTTTCCTTCCCCCCACTTCTGCAGACTTCTAGATGTGAAGGATCCCACGAGCTGCAGCACCAAATACTGCTGTTGAGGATTAAGATTTAGACAGTAGCATGAATCAGAAAATCACAGAACATCCTGAGTTGGAGAGGATCCTGGCTCCACTGGGGACCACACAAACATCAAAACATGAAGTAGAAGAACAAGCAGCCAAAATCACCTACAGGTTTCCAAGAAGCTACTCACTACATCTGAACACGAGTGAAGTAAGAAAAACTTACTTTGCTGAACTGCGACAAAGACTCATCCATGCTGTAATAATCACCAGACCAAACAACTCTCTAAAAAGCCAAACAAAAACTAGATCAGAAAATAATGGAAACATCTGCTTGCTTATGAAAAATGCAAATTGCCTCCAAAAGAGTAGGGTAAGTATGGGCTGTCTCCCTTTGGAGATGTTAAATATATGTTAGAGGGACTGCACTTATAATTACAGTATTGCCTCCCACCTCAGATCTACAAAACGCAACTCAGCTGTACAGCTGCAGAAATTCCTGCTTCTGTTTTTGTTCCATTGTTAAACTTACATTCTATAGCACGTTTCCCTCATCAATATATAGCAAGGCAACACTCCAGTACTCCCCAATGTAAACAGAAGTGCTGGCTGCTACTGCTTCCCCTCTGTGCTTAGCAAGCACCCAGTTTAGCCAAGCAATCAAAGGAATATCCAGGTGAAAGATCCTCCCTCCTCCTCAGTACCCAACAATTCCGAGGACTCAGCAGCCTGTGACAGTTAAGCACAGAAATGGTATCGCCCCAGGAGTTTTAACACTAAATGCAATTTATACAGCTCCTGTAGCACAACACACAGCTCTTTCACAGTACTGTGCTGTGGTCTTTGAAAGCCAGAACTGTCCCCATTTAAATCTAGCTGCCTCAGTTGGGTAGGATTCAGGCATGATCCTTCATCTGCCTTGCAGTTCCTTTATCCAACAGATTGCTGGTTTGTAATGCTGTGCTCCTTCCTCCTTGGTTTGATTCACCAGAACCAACCACTGCAGCAGCCCAACAAAGCTTAGCAATGTGACCCACTGGGAGATGTCCTGGTGTACCAAAGTCTTTCAGGGAAATTCTGTACTTACCTGCCCTCCTCTTCATGCAAAATGTTTCCTTGAGTATATGCAAACAAAGAGTAAGCCAAGGAAATGGTCCCAATAATACAGCCAGCAGAATGAAGGTCACAGAGGCTCCTCCAAAAAATGTTTTCTGAGGAAAAAAATAAGCTGGCAGGAACTGCCGTGTAGCATGAAGGACATTCTATGAATTGAAGAGTAACTAAGCTGCTAACAAATGCCGGCAGCGAGCACATATGCCCTAGGCAGGAAGACAGAATTAATACCAGCATCTGTATGATTATGGAAAGCTGCTAGAAAGTGCTGTTGAAATTGTATGCTAGTGAGCTGGGGTCTTCCTTTCTCAGGAATGCAACTCCTTGGCAGCAGTGCTGCAAAGAAAATGTTTTCCTGTTAGTCCAAGCAAATAAAACATTGCTCAGCTCTGACCAGCGGCGCTGAGCAAACACCACGGCACAAGGAGCATCTACCTTCACGCTCCCTGACAAGCCTCCATCTGACCTTTTGCCAGTGATCATGAGCAACGCTGACATCTCTGCCTCGGGGCTGGAGAGTGATGTTTTAAAGAGAGAAACAGAGACATGAAAAATCTGAATGGACCCACAGTTTCTTCTCGCTTTCCGTGTCCATTCCCTCAAGGAGGAGAGGTGAGCAAATGACACATGCTAAGCTCCAGCTGATCTCAGCAACGTCCATAGCAAACACTGCAAAGTCAAAAACAGCCCTCCTAGGCACTGACCTCTCCAGGCAAGAGTGAAAAATGATGGGTTGCCAAAATGCAAGAACTCAGTGTGACCTAACTTCATAATCAATCGCACAGTAAACTAATCATCTGGCCAAACTCACTGCAGCTCTGCAGAGGCTGAATCTGAGGCCTGGGTGACAAAAGACCACTTGTTGAATTTACATAAATCTCAAATTACACAACAGTTGTGTAGTTTTAATCTTTATTTCCTAAAGATTGTGATGCAAGTAACATACCTGTAGATTAGCTTGCAGATTCTCCTGACCAGTTGAATGCCACTATGTTGAGGCTGCACCTACTGCAAGCCTCTCCTTAAACGCCTAAAAGCAGAGGCAGCAATTTTCATGGGTTCTGGTTTTATGAATGGTGCCACATTGTATGCTGAGGGTAGCCAGAATGGCGAAAGACTGTAACGGTATGATTTGTGACAATGACTGCGCTCCTGAAGATTATCCTTTCTGGTAGAAGTGTAGCTTCAAATCAGATTAAATATTCACTCAGAGAAGATACAGTTACTTTAAATGACCACAGTCATGATACCAAAGACTTAAACAATTTAGTTTGTATTCAAAAAACAGATCCCTTCATGCAGACTTTGTGGGGAGGCAACAAAGAGCAATCTAGGAGACAAAGAGGTTCCAAAGTGCAATCTGTGTATTTCAACATCAGTACTACCTATGGATAAACTAAGAGACCAACAAAGACCCCTTGCAAGAACCCCCTGACTGAACAGTGCAGGTGCAATGTTGGATGTAACATGTATGACAATTCTGAGAGCAGGCAAGAACTTCCTGGAAATTGTATGAATATTCATACGTTAAATGCATACAGTGAGAGTGTTCAGCTCTGTGGTGTGCATGCTTTGTGGAAGGATGCCCATGCACCCCGTGCAGCAATAAACCAGTGTTGGCTTTCTAAACACTCATTTGGTTTGGAGAGTTTTCTTAGTTATGTTTTTCTGTAACAGTCATTTAAAAGTTAAACTATTTTCTGGAGTCCTGGACCATATCTGATCTGAACAATTCTTTCAACACCTCATATGGGTTAGCCCTCAGCGTACAATGGTGGAAACTCAGTCACTGTATAGACTTCTCTGAGCATCCGCACCGCTGCTTGTGTGCTGTGTGGAGCAGCTGTAATACTTGATGCTAAACAAGACCTTTAGCTCTCTTACAGCATTGTACAGAGCTTAACAGCTCCTATATGACATAGATAAGCAAAAACCCAATTTTACAACAGGGAGACTGCGTGAATTAAACTATGTACTAAGGTCAACAACAGAGCCAGGTTCAGAACATGCTCCCAGGATTTGTTCCATGAGTGCTTGAATCAAGGTGTAGTGACAAGACCAACCCAGTGGCAGCCCTTTAAGTGGGGCTCCTTGTTTGCTTGCAGCATTTCCAATCACAAGTACTAACTTCAGCAGAAGCAGGTCTCTCAGCTTTCTGCACACAAAATGTAGTAGGACACATGTCCATACAGCCCAATCTGTGACTCAGTGAAAACAAACTTTTCAGGGGGAAAATCTGAGCAGAGCTTCTGTTTTATACACCAATATCATACCTGTTACCAAAGGGTTAAGGACAACAAGCAGTGTAAGGGCAGCCGGCACCAAGTAGACAACCTGTTAATCAAACACAAACTTAGCAAGCTAAGGAAGCAAAAGTAGTCACCCATAGCAGCACCTCTCCACAGCATTTTGTGAGACGCACAAAACAGCTGTACAGCTCTCTCCCTTTCACATTCCCTGGTACTGCTAGCTCTTCCCTGTGCGCAGAAGAAACCCAGCGTCCCCCACCTGCCACCCAAAATCCTTGTGTGGCACAGCTGTGAGACCGTCAGCCGAGCGTCAGCCCTTGTGCCCCAGCTCCAGGGTTACCTGAGCCGTGGGCGCCCAGCCCTGTGCTACACTGTGGTTCTTCTAGGAAAAGGCCCTGCGAGGAACTGCCCCCCACAGCCCGACCCCGGTCCATGCTGGGTGGGAACAGGAGCAGCCCCTGTTCCTGCATCCCGGCCCTGCCGCTGCCAGCTGGGCTCACCGCTTAAGGGGTGTGCGGGAAGTGCAAGGGACACGGAAGGGACAAGGACAGCCCACACCCACCCACGGCTCCTGCCACGTACGGACCCCTCGGGGCCCTGCTCACGCTGCCCCAGGACCACTGGTGGCTGCTCCTGAGAATGACAGCAGTAGACAGAAAAGTGCGTCTTTAACTTTCTTGAGAGCAAGGGATCCCTGCTGAGGCCCGCGCTGGCAGGAAGTAACCGAGCCGGTGACCCACAGCGAGCGCAGGCGGTGGCGGAGGGCTGGCGGTGAGCCGCTCCGGGGGCACAGGGCCCAGGCACGGCGGACCGGAGCGCTGCCGTTCTGCCGCTACCCGAGCGCGCGGGCCCCGACCTTCAGCCCCGCACAGCTCCAGGCCGTACTCACCACCCACAGCCCGGCGTCGGGGTCGTTCACCTGCAGCGAGGAAGCGCACCCTGAGCCCCTGCAGCCTCCCCACGGGCCGGGCCGGGCTCGCGGGCGGGACACGGAGGGGAAGCGGCGTGCGGGGGCCCGGGGCTGCGCCAGGCCGTGGTACCGCCATGGGCCCGAGCTCCGCCGCGGCCTGGGGCAGCATCGCGCCCGCTGCCCTCACCTGCACGGCGGCTGCCAGCCCGAAGAAGGCGGCCATAAGCAGGTTGCAGAGCCTCCACAGGAGTCCCGCCGAGCGGCAACCCGCCATAGCGGCACGGCTCTCCGCCTCCGCCGGGAGGGGGGCGGGCTGGCCGCGGCCTGCGGGAGGGACTGACTGCTCTTCGTCCTATCGTGGTCTTGCAGGCGGCAGCGGGTGTCTTGGCGGGCTGTGAGACCTCCGACCCTGGAGGTTTCCGAGGCTTGCCTAGGCTGAGCTCGCCCGGGCTGCTGGTGGCGATAATCCTGCTGTGGATGTCCTGACATCCCTCATGCCAGCGTTTCCGTGTTTCTGCAATAAATCATGTACTAGGAAGAAAATTAGATCATAGTCTGAGGAAATAAACAGGAAATAAACATGAAAACACACAGTAAGACTTTCATGAAGCAAACTGCCCAGGGGAGTCCCCACCCCTGGAGGTATTTCGAAGATGTGCAGATGCGGTGCTTAAGGACATTGTTCAGTGGGGGACGTGGCAGTGCTGGGTTAACAGACATACTTGATGATGTAAGAGGTCTTTTCCAAAGTAAATGATTCTGTGATTCTGTGATTGCTGTAGTTATGAAAATGCATAAGCCCTTACAAGAGCAGCCTATGCTCCAGGACTGCCCATCTCCAGCTCACCAAAGCTTAGTCTGTTTGCCAATTGACTCACAGGCCTAACCTCAGTCCTGTCTCACCACCGTGGATCTGCCTGGCCATCATCTGTAGATTGACTTCCCCACTTGATGTCAGACCTGCCTTGTCACCAAGGACTTCCCTGGTGCTTAGACTCTCAGTTGGGTCTGGCTGCAGCTCCTGGGCCTGCACTGCTCACTCCACACAGAGGTGGTAGGACAGGCCCTGACTGGCATCTCCCTTATATCAGGAATGGTGTGGTGAGCAGGACTAGGGAAGTCATCCTGCCCCTGTACTCAGCACTGGTAAGGCCTCACCTCAAGTACTGGGCTCAGTTTTGGGCACCTCAGTACAGAAAGGACGTGGAGGTGCTGGAGCAGGTCCAAAGAAGGGCAACAGAGCTGGGGAAGGGCTTGGAGAATATGGCCTATGAAGAGAGACTGAAGGAACTGGGGCTGTTTAGTCTGGGGAAGAGGAGGCTGAGGGCAGACCTTATTGCTCTCTTCCAGTACCTGAAAGGTGCGTACAGCGAGAGTGGGGTTGGTCTCTTCTCACTGGTGACAGGTGGCAGGACGGGGGGCAATGGCCTCAAGTTGCACCAGGGTAAGTTTAGGTTGGATATCAGGAAAGACTTCTTTACACAAAGGGTTGTTAAGCACTGGAATGGGCTGCCCAGTGAGGTGGTTGAGTCACCATCCCTGGATGTGTTTAAAATCCATTTGGATGTGGTGCTCAGGGCCATGATTTAGCAGAGGGTTGTTAGCGTTGGGGCAGTTTGGTTAGGTTGCAGTTGGACTTGATGATCTTGAAGGTCTTTTCCAACCTGAGTGATTCTATATGATGGGAAAATAAAAACAGAGTCTATACACTAGCTCTTTTCAGCTGGAAAGTAAAAGTGTGAATTTCCGTCAATTTTCTCCAACCGTATTAGCTGATTTTACAAAAAGAAAATTCAGCTGGGATGAGCTCTGACTGTTTTGTTTGATCGGTCACAACTTACTGCACACCCTGTACAGCCCACCTGGTCCAAGGCCATGGTTGGGCTGCAGGGAGAGCTGCTGCTTGCCATGTCACAGAGGGGAAGCTGCAGCTTTTGGAGAGTGGGTGGGAGAAAGCCATGGACACAGGGCAAGGAGGCAGAGAAACAGTCAGAGAGGCAGAAGCAGGGCTGTGCGTGGGGTGGGACACGATTTCTGCTGCCTTACCAAGCAGCAGTGAGATCTGAGATCAGCTCAGCTGTGTTGTCTCACTGACCTAGGGGAGACCACCAAGAAGAGAAGGGAGCAGCAAGGGAAGGGGCTGCTGAACTGGTGGAGAGCAGCATCTCCTGGGTGCTCAGAAGGGGCTGCATGGAGGCTGTCAATCCTGTGTGTTAGCAAAGCACAGTGACATGAGCAAGAGAGGGTGAAAGACCCCTCTCTTGAGAGGATGGGGGGGAGGTGGGGACTGACTTGCAAACTGCTTCATCTCTGTTTCATCAGGCTGTCTTATTCTTGGCTGCTCTGATTCAAAAGCAATCATTCATACTTTATAAATGTAACAAATTTATAGCACTTGGTGTACTCACTGCAAAAATGAGTCGAAGTTTGTTCACTTTAAAGCTTTACCAACTACCACGAGCACTTCTTGGAACCACCCACCACAGACTGAAGAGACTTTCTCAGAAGGGAATGAGTTTCCAGCAATACTGCTTTCTCCCATATGAGGGAGGCCAAGAACATTCAGTGCCCTTCGTATGATTTGGGCGACTTAAAAATCGGTTCAGCGTGAGGTGAAACGTTGTCTCTTGTTGTACCTCTAGGAGTTTGCTACTTAGCCGGTAGGAACCCACGCTTGCCTTCAGCTAGGGAACTCCATCCGAAGGACAGAAGTTTTCACGTGAGAGTGCCGGAGGGACAGACCAAACAGCCAAGCTGCGATCCTGGGGGTGCCATGCTGTTGCCCAAAAACCTGCACCAGAGAAGTCACCTGCAACAAAGCTGACTTGGGACATTTCATAACTGAGGAAGAAGCAGGACCCAAGGGCAGATTTACAAGGGTTTCACTGAAGTTTTGTTATGATCCCGAGACCTCCCTCCTCCATTAGGGAAATGAGGGATGACCGTATCTGTAGCAGTTTATACGCGGTTTGTAACAAAGCACAGTACAAACGCATCTAATCACATCACTACACCTGTCCTGACTGCGCCACTCATCTTCCCGTACTGCCGTGCACAGCAGGGCTCCTGGCGCATGCCTGAGGTTGTTTCCCAGATCTTGCTCTTCTCTGGAGTCAAATGAGAGATTTTTGTTGCTTCTCAAAACAAGATTTTTGGTGTTTTGACACTTAACCTGCTTGCTGCTCTTAGTACATCCCACAGAAGAGCTCAGACAGTATCTACATCTTTTGAGACATAGCAATAAGTTCTTTCAGTGTAGAGCAGCTGACCCTTTTGTCACACACTGACAGTCACTCATTCCAGTGACCACTCCATAGCTTTCATCCTCGCGGACACTGATGATGCTACCATGAGTGGCCATAGATTGGTTTTGATTGGATCAAAACTGGTTAAGAGGTCCGGGTAGAAAGGTGGAATGAGGAAGGGCTTGGAGGCCTTGGTGCATTCCTGGCCCAAAGATCCTGACTGAAGCTCAGATAGGAAAAGTACTGGAGATAAATGCATAGCTACACAGTCAATTGCCATACAGGCTTTGGCTTTATTTGCGTTAATTGATGGGTCGTGTCCCATGAGGATGGAAGGATGGAGTCCACCTTAGTGAGAAGAGCCTCATATTCACTACTTTGCTGACTTCAGAGTTTGAATATCTAAAGTGTTCTAAACATCTGAATTGTTCAATAATAAGCCTCCTTTTTGTCCTTATTTTAATCCTATGTTAACAACTCTTTTCCTACCTCATTGTTTTGCAGAGCTCACACAAGTTGACCTACCTTATGCTTTTGCCAGATGCTTTCTATGATTCTAATTTAAAGACCTTTTCAGTACCCAGCAAAGTTCTGGAGCATGCCGTTGAACAAGGCACTTGTACGTACCTAGCCATAACAGCCATCATGAACTTCTCAGCAAAAAATGCAGTCTAATGTTCCAGCATAGCACAGTTTTTTTAATTATTATTTTTTCATAAAGTCAAAAGTAGTAGGTTTATATATGTTGACTTTAGGTAGGTTTTAACATCAGCTGGCCTGACTCTCAAGAAAATATGACTACACTGGTGAGAAAACTGTACCTCGAGGGCTAATTATCAGTGACTGTTAAAATGGAAGAACATATTGAAAGTATTTTCCATTCTGACCCCAGTTCCCTTTGTCTAGATGATTCACGCTCAAGAGTACCTTATAAACTCTGCAGATAACCCCAACTCCATGCCATGAAGGGCAGCAAAACCAACAGCATTCGGTGCCAAACTGACAAATGGCAGAAAGAGCCAAAATTCAACAGGTACAGCCTCAAGCACTATGATGAGCAACACAAATACTAGAGAAGGAACAACTACATAGGGGGTTTCAAAAGCATCTAGAGGTACAGTGGTGAGCAAGCTGAACACTGGCAATAGTAAAGGCAAATGCCATCCTGGAAAGCAGGACAAGCTGCAGCAGTGTGCCTAGACAGGGACACTATTTAAAAAAAAAATGCAGATCATCAGAAGAATGTCAAAGGAGGACAGCGGGGACTCTGAGAGGCACAGAAAACATGAAGAAAGGCTGAAAGAATTGGGTTGATGCAGTCTGTAGAAGAGAAAGCCAGAGTGAGAAGGGGAAGGGAGACAGTCGCCAATTGTCTTAGAGGTCACTTCAAAGAAGGGAATTACTTGTCCTGCATTGCTGTAGTGAACAGGAAGGGATGTAAAGGATTTCAGCTCAGACAAAAAAGCTTAAGTTAGGCTTTCAGCTAATGTCAGGCTAGTAGAGTGCCAGAGCAGATTGCTGGGGGATGGTGCAATCTCCATCACTGGAGGTCTTTAAGAACAGGTTTCCCAAACATCTGTCAGGACAGGTATTGTTGATCCTCCCAGATTTGCAGGGCAAAACAAGATAAGCAGTATAATCTTTACCTATGCTAACCACTTGCAGGTGGCCTGAAGCAGAGGTGGCAGCCAGCTGGCAGCTTCTGACAGTTTTCCAGCAGGCACTGGGTTTCTTTATTGTGACTTATAAGATGTCAGCTTTGGGCTTGCACTCTTGGTTAGGGCAGAAGAGAAAGCTTAAGGAGAGGGAAGAGAAAGGAAGGTTGTGGAATTAGGGGAGATGTCTTCAGTGCCAGGGACTGGACTGCACATGCCCCCCACTCAAGCCTTTAACTCTGTATGTAAGTTCACATGGGTGAAA
Source organism: Pavo muticus (assembly GCA_016647715.1). Taxonomy (NCBI): domain Eukaryota; kingdom Metazoa; phylum Chordata; class Aves; order Galliformes; family Phasianidae; genus Pavo; species Pavo muticus. The sequence goes on along the minus strand of JACDJE010000165.1, from coordinate 3,634,716 downwards.
AAAGAAAGCTTTTCAAAAGCAGCATCAGCTGGCTTTGTGATACTGAAGGAAAAAAAAAAGCTGGAAGAAGCCTCAGGTGGGGGTGAGAAAGGGAATTCTTCCCTTTTGTGCTGCTTTTAAACCAGGGCTTTTACTCAGGTCCCATCTGACCAATGTTGCAGCTGCATTGTTGCCATGTCCCCACTGGGCCAGACCCTGACCTGGGGATTTGACTTCCCATCTTTTCTCCAGCTCCCCTCATGACATTTATCTTGCCCGGCAGTCTGGCATCTCGGCTCAGTCTGGTTTCTGTCACAGCACCTGCCCTGCTTGCCTTGCTCAGGGCTTGCTTGGGCTCTTGCTGTTGAGACTGCTGCCTGTCTGCTGTGTTAGGCTCCACTTGGGTGACTCCTCTTTGCAGAGCCTATGTGCAGAGACTCCTCTTTGCAGTCCTGTGTGCTCCCTGATGTTGGGGAAGCAGAGCCATAGTTCTGGGGTCCCACTCTGATGGGAGTGAGGAGTCTCCTCTGGGAATAAAGGAGCAGAGGATAAGGATACATCTTCTCCTGGAGATGTGTGCTTGTGCTGCTGCATGCAGCAGGGGCTGTCATCTCTGTTGCAGACTGGTCTGAGTGCCAGCACTGACTTGCCACAAGAGGTGGCACCATTGCCACCAGCAGTGCCCGTCCAGACCACATGCAGGAAGTCCTTGTGGGAAGCTCTGTGCATGAGTGCTTCCTGCTTTTCTCCCTCCATAGCAGCAAAGAGAATGGAATGTACATGCAGCTTTAAGAGAGTTAGCAATAACTCCAGAGGAAGCAGAGGCCAGGATAGGATGGGTTGGTGCCTAAGATTAAACTCAGCAAACATGTCACGGGGATGTGAGCTTGAGTGCATGAGGAGCGCTCTCTGGCATTTGCCCAGGGTATCAGCGACAGGGAGAAAGCTGACTGCAGTCCTTTTGGTGTGAAAAGGATGGAGCTGAAAGGGTAGATGGTCAGGAACAGCTCTTTCATCAGTGGATCTCAGGTTATAAAGGAAGTCAGTATTATTTCTGTGGTGAAGAAACTGGGACTACTGCAGGTGAAGGAGGTGGGCTGGAAAGATAGCCCTTTTCTTTTGAGACAAATTTTATTGCTGCAGTCCCTGGTGCATGGTGCTGTCCCTTAGACTAAGACAGGAACTAGAGGTAGGATCAGAAACAAAGCAGAGCAACGTGCTGGAATGAACAGCAGCTAATGGAGGAAATAACATGATGATGATGATGACAGTGGCAGCAGTAGAAGGAGGTTGTTGCCCTGGCTGTAATGGAAAAAAACACAAGATGAAGTTAAGCTCTGCAGGGAAGAGGTTTCAGGTAAGACATGAGAATACAAGTTGGCAGGTAGATGCCAGTGTGAGGGAAGGGGTTGTGTGTTGAGAAATGTGGTGCTGCTTGGACAAACTGCCGGCCCAGTCTGAGGAGGGAGATGAGAGACCAGGGAAATGAGGAGGTTGGGCACTCCTGGTCAAGGAAGTTCTCTGGGTGAAACAGTGGGGCATACTGTCAAATTGGGATCATGGCATACACGGGGCTCCTGGAGGGCATGCAGTGGCCCAAAAGGGGATGATGGCCACTCCTGGCGGGAGTGAGCAATGTCTCTCTGGTGGGGAGCACTGCAGGAGAAAGCAAGAGGGACACAGCACAGGGGTGCTTGGGGTGGGGTGGGAACCGCGGCCAGGAGATAGAGGAACCCGCTACATACGGCTGCCCACCCGCAGCCCAGCGCTGCCCCCCGGGGGAAGGCAGCAGAGGTGGCTCCGAAGGAGGACGTGGGGGCGGGCAGGACGCAACGCCAAGCGGACCGGCGGCGTGGGGCAGGGGCGGCGGGGAGGGGCCGCCCTGGAAACGAGGAGCGGGGCGGGGGGCGGCAGACCCTGGGCCCGGCCGTCGGCCTCACCGGGAAGGCAGCGGCCCGGGCCCGCACCGCCGCCGCCGCAGAACGTAGCTTGGGCGGCCGCGGGCGCCCCGCCTGGGAGGGGTTAAGCGGGAGCCCCAGCCCGGGGGCGGACGGCGGACGGGGAGGCTCCGGCGCCTGCTATACGGCGGCGGGGCTCTAGGTGTCCTGCCTGGGAGGGTCCCTGCTGCATTGCAGCCTCCGCGCCGCTCCGTCTCTGGCGCACACAATGGCGACTCCCAGCCCCAGCAGCGGCTCCGGCTCGGGCGGCGGGAGCGGGCCGGGCCCGGGCGGGCCGCCGGCGCACGCGGCCGTCAGCAGCATGCAGGGTAAGCAGCCCCGTGCTAGGCCGCGGCGCCACAGCCGCTTCCGGGCCGGGCAGCGCTCCCCGCTCTAGGCCTCGGCGCGGCCCCGCACCCC